>CM074964.1:14847703-14888179 GCA_037577455.1 Pangasius macronema | reverse complement strand
GTGATGGAGGGAAGAGAGACCCCGATGATCTTCTCAGCTGTCCTCACTATCCGCTGCAGGGTCTTGCGATCTGAGACTTAGACTGAGAATTAGTTCAATTATTCTGACAGAAATTGTATGGAGGCTGTAAAACTGTACTCATTTTACAATGGGGTGGTCAGGTTAGACCCAGTGACTTTATTGGGGTAGCAATCTAGGGTGGGGCAAAATGCTAATTCACAGCCATACAAGTTGTACCCCCTATCTGTTTATGACCTGAGTAGGACCCTTAAGGACATAAAAGGCACAAGCAACATTTGTTTGTGGTTTAGCAAGCCACAAAAATGTCATAGCTAACATAAAATTAGGCTATATCTTATGAAATATGGTAGTGTGAAGAATTCCGTACCATTAGCTAGTGAAGAACTGAAGAAATCCAATGTTATGTCTCCAAATACTAAGTACAAAAAGTCTTAACCAGTGTTTGCTCACTTGTTTGTTAGATACAGTTGCTTGTTCTTTGCTGTTGGACAATGATGAAATTAACTATAAAATTTCCCAGAGAGTCGGCATTTCTATCATTTTTTTCAAACTAGCCTGTCAAAGGGAAACTTTTCAAATCATTCCATTTTAGATCATGTGACATTATAACTACTGACTACTACTAATACTACTACTAACACTGATGATGATGATGATGATGATGATGATGACTTGCCATGCTAAACACTAGTGGTGGTACTCAAGTATGTCAGGCTTCAGCCAGAAGAACCAGTGGCCATGACAAGTAGGTGGAGACAATGTCGATCATTAGTTGTTATAAAGACGATAATTAGATTACATGCGAAATTTACCTACATTTTTGGTTGGGTGATGCAAAAAATGGTGGGCAGCTACTGCTAATCAGCAATTGGCCAAATAGGCAAAAAATGCAAAATATGATTGACGGCCATAGTTTATTGGTTGATAGAAAAAATGATTGACAGACTCGCTCTAGACTCATGTTTCCACTGGTTCTCCAGGCTGCAGCACTCCCTTGTTCCTGGGACTGGCCACCCCTGGATAATACAGTGTACTATACTGTAGATACCGTATACTGTATAAAAGAATGGCATGTTCATTTTTCTCCCGAGCTCATATTAGGGGGAGGCGGTCACCTCAGGAGCGCCCCCTATCCTCAGAGCGGTGAAGTGAAGCCTCAGCGTCGGATATGAAGCGTCTCCGCAGAGAGCTGCTGGTTATTCGCACTTGAGTGGGACTTCATGGACGAGCTTGGGACATGGCTCTGCGACTCACACTGCCCCAGCGCATAACCACGCTGTGTCTGGTTTTACTTTTGCACCACACCGAAGCTGCAGCCACCGGAGGGAGGAAAGGGAGCGCCGAGAAATGCGGATACAAGGTGAGGGACAGAGAGCAATTCCGACATGTTGATGTTGAAGCTTCACTGAGAGGAACAAAACGCGTCGCGTGTGGACGCTTGTTTTCAGTCATGGCAGGTTGCAACACTGGTTTCTCTCGAGGTGGAGAGTTAAATTTGGTGTTTTAAACTGCTTTAAAATGAATGAATTACTTTTAAATGAATTTTATGGTATTTATTACATTTCTTGACTAGTTTGAGTAATGTTTGGTAAGTTAGCAGGTCTGCTCTGAGGCGAATCTCAATCTTTAAATGTAGCTTCAGGTTTACTTTAAGGTATAATGATATACATATAAACACTCCTTTTTCTAAAGTTGTTATTGTGTGGGGAAAAAAGATATAAATTTTGTCACACTGTAAAAACTCCAGAAAAGGAGTGTTTACATGTATATGCATATACATATATAAATGTGTGTGTATATGTATGTATAAGGAATTAAGTGTAAAGGTGAACCAATAATCCGAATTAGCAATATGTGTGAATATGAGCGATATTTGACTAGGCTTTGTAGGTGATATTTATCCGGATGTGTCCTTCCAATGTGTAATTGTGGTGTTTAAATGTGTAAAGCAGTCAATCAGGGCTTCTTTTGTTCTCAGTCTGAGCCATCTGGCTAAACACTTGAATTGTGCCAAACTGATTTTTATGGTCATGTCCTAATAGTGTTTTGAGATGATTGTGGATCCTCTGAGTCTTAGCTGCACACTTGGAAGAGAGAGTAAAATGTGAAAGTTTATTCAAGTAAACAATGAAATAATATGCAGTATTATTATATTATAGTAATTATAACTCGATTGCAAAGCATTATTGTGTTTTAGTGCATTTTGGAAAGATTATCCATAATATCTTTTTTCCTCCAGCAGTTTTAAATTCCAGTTTTAACACCCGATGCCATCTTACACCTCCTCGGTTTGTTTGCTTTTCCTGCCTGGCAGTTTACTTAAAGATTCACTGGCCCGTAAATACCTATCGGAAGTGCTGTTGACTTTTAGTGCCCGCTCTTGTGTGCATTGTCTTCCGACCACTACGGCTGCTTTGAACCGTTTCCCATAGGAAGTGAGGGGACTGTTTGCTCTATTAACACACTTTGGCATTTCCTCCTTCAAACCACAGGCCGTCTCCTTCCACGGCCACTTCAAAGGTCGTCGAGCTGCTGAAAGAACAGCTTTTCACAAACTGGTTTGCTGGCTGTCGGGCAAAGTGTTGGGCTGCATCAAATCTTTCTTCTGCTTGAGCACTACTAATGATGCAGTGTTTTGAAAAGTGTTTAAGGGGAGGTTTAAAGCTTTAAAAGGCTTAGACGTATTATTTATTTGCTCATGAGCGGGCAGGTTCCTTTTACGTATAGTTGGTTGTAAAAGAATAAGAGCTTTGATTTGATATTTGTTTTAAAATGAAAAGGTTATTGTTGAATGTAATATCTACCCGTCATTGAGGGGGGATGATAAGCCTCAACTCGCAGCTTAGTAAAAAAGAAAAGAAAGGTGGATATTTAAATTGGCCTGCGCTCATTCCGGGCCCTGCTCGTCACCCTGCTGAGAGGGGTTGAAGGCTTCGTGTCGAACCCCAGCGGGGGCTGGCTGGCTTTGGATGAAAGTGCCTAACCTCCGGAACTTCCAGGCCTTTCAATAGCATCCTTCCTTTGGTTCTCCGTCAGACTCCCCGAGTCGTACAACCCAGAGAGGTTTTTTTTTTTTAAAGTCTTGAATGAGCTAAAACTTTCCTTTCCTCTCTGAGATCGATTTTGGGTTCGTCTGCTGAAGAAATTAAATCAGAATTCATCACTGTGCAGATATTACCAGCTGCATAATCACTGTTTTTTTTTTGTTTTTTTTTTTGTTCCCTTTCTTTTCCCAGGGAAATTTTTTTTTCCTATTTCCTTCCATCTGGTTAAGTTATGGGTTCAGTATGCGAGGGTGATGTCAGCCAAACACGCCAAAACATCAGCCAGGATATTGAGCAGATTTCCAAGTCGTTTTTAGGGTGTAGCAATCGCAAATCTCAGCGATTAGCATTCGAGAAGACATGAGCCGTTTCATGTAAGTCTGTGGAGCGTGAGGGGGAAATCACCGTATTCCTTTCCCCCAGTGCTTACAACCACATAAAAGTCAAGCCCACTTTAGACACTGAAGTAATGATTGTAATGATAACAGCCCCTATTGTGATTTCAGCTATCTTACTGTATGTGGACAGGAGCTTTGGTGCAGGTATGTTTAAGCATTTGAGTTGGAGAGTGTCTAGTGTTGGGTTACAGTATTATCCCATGTTACTTGTTTGTAATTACTTTGTTAATTTGGCTGTTTGGCATTGAATACATTTTTTTTTGCACAGGATTCTGCATGTACTCATGCTCTCAAGAGGACAGCTGTAGTGATGACAGATCCTGCTGCTAATCAAATGTACCACACTGACCTTTTTTGCCCTTTGTGCTAGTTATAGAACAGAAACTTTGATTTTTCTTGACAAAGAAGTCAGATCTGGCTTTCGTTAACTTATTAATGTTTTTTTTTCTTTTTAAAAATCCTGCATCAACTTTGAAGTTGTCCAGCCTTCCTCACTTTTTCAGGGTGCCTTCTGCAGAGATCCTTTTATTTCATCTTTCGTTGTGAAATATGTCTGAACAAAGATTAATGGCGTATACAAAGCAAAGCCAGTATATTTCTGCAAATGATATACAATCAGAAGTGCTTAATGCTGGTAATATAAGGCTTCCAGGTGTTAGAGGCCCTGAATCACAAATCGCAATTCCGTGTCAATGCAACAAAAACAGCACAAAGGAAAATGTTTTCCATTGTCCTTAGACACACACAGCCTTGTATTACTACAGGCTTTTGAATCCTCAGCAAGCTCCGGCATGAGTGCACCTGTGGGACACCTTCTTCCTTTTTTTTTTTTCTTTTTTTTTTTCACTCCTATCTCAAAAGAACCTGCATGTTTTCTTCTCTTATTCTCCTACCATCTGACTGATGAATGGTGGAAGGAGAGGAGCGGTTCATAGCGTTCAGGGGTGTGGATAGCAGAGAGTGTGTTTGCGTGTGTGGGGTGTGTGCATGGAGGGCTAAGTTTAATTCTGCACCATCTTTTAGGCAGCATTGAAAACCATCCAAGCAACCCGTAACCTTGGAGGCCATGCCTTGTGCTGTGGTGGGAAAATCCCTGGTTGGCTAGTCCTGAATCGGCCCAGCGAGCCACAAGGCTTTTTTTTTTTTTTTTTTGAATGTGGGGTCCTGGGGGCTTTCAGCTGTAGTGCCGAGCTTTGACAAGCCAAGTGTCCCGCTGTTCAACGTGAATGGAGTGATGTAGCTGGTAATCGGAGGTATGTCGAACGTAAATTAAAAGTCTAGCCACTCTGCTCACCTCAGGGGTGTCAGTGATTGGTCAAAGGCTTGTTGCAATATTTTTTTAAGACCGAGTCCTCCAGCCAGAGCACATTTTTTTGCACTCTCCTAGCTCTCAAAAACACCTGTACCAGGAATTTAGTGTTCCTGATTGCTTGAGAAGAAAATGTTGGCCGTCAGGAGGGCTAAAATCATGTCTGGAAAGCTCAGTTGAGTTTCAGGGTGTTCTTTGGGGGTTCTTTGAGTTGTTTTGGGGGGTTCTTTGGATTTTTCATTTCCTAAACAGGTTGGAACCCTCTCTGATGGGTGCTACCCTACTTAGGACACAAGTAATAAGTTAAACAACCGTTAAGATTTCTGGACTTCACTTTTTTTTTTTCGCCTAAAAGTGGTCAGTGTTAACAAAATTAGAAAATTTCTCTATGATGCATAGATTTTGTTTCCCCTTTAAAACCATGTAGTCCCACTGGTCATTTATTAAAGTAGGTGAATGAAATGTCTAATTAAATTAGCGTAATCCTCTTAAAGCAAGCAAGCTGTCTGTAAAGTGATCTTATACCCAGATTTGGTGCTCCTTGCCATCAGAGATCTGCAGGAAAGGCCAGACCCTGGGGATCGTAATCTGATACGGACTGCTTATGCTCTTCCAAAGCTTTTCCTTTGGCTCACGGATTGAAGTCATTACAATCAATTAGCTGTTCTTTCCTCTGGCCTAATCAAGGATCTGATGCGGAAGAACTTCCTGCCTAGGTTTCAGGCAATGATTTGAGATTGCAGAGCGTCTGCTTTGGAGGACGAAGTACAACGGTATGCTTCAAAGCTCAGGATTCGGCTGCAGGCTAGGCATGAGCATAATGTCTCTGTGAGCAGGGGGGTGAAACTGCAGTTCCCTGACCACTTGGGTAATTTATCCCATCTTTGAGCCTTGGAATTGCTATCAAGAGCTTGTGTGTCTTACCCCACACATTCAGCCAATTTTTTTTGAGCGTTAAAGCTAAATCCCTAGCTGCCTCCACTCAGGCTCAGGCTATGTCCCTGGTCTGATTTGGTCCTTGTGCACCTTCATGATGCGTGTGCTTAATATCTCATTTTGCAGTCATGTGAGTGCATTTGGTTGCCCTGTGTTTTCCATTAGAGAGGTAGGGCAGGTCTATGTTTTTCATGGTCGAGGAGTTCTGGAAAGTCCTGGGCAGTAGTGCGTTCCCATAGCGTGAAACACAAGACTCCAAATCCCACAAGCCCTTATCCTCCCTATGAAGACATTTATTGTTCTATAATGTCATCAGGCAGGTCTGCCTACCTCTGAATCACAATGTCTCCTCATCCTGCTCAGTCTGGTGAGTCCACATCAGTTTCCATTCATAATAAGCCTCCATTCAAAAAGCTTTTTTTTTTTTTTTTGCTGCTAGGAACAATTAATCCAGGTTCACTGAAATCCCAATGAAAGCCTTTGAGGAAGCTTTGAGGTTCAGTTCCTGTCATGTCCTTCCTTTTGCGACGGACAAGTCCGGGCCTGTTTCGAGCAGTTGTGCTGTGTTTACACTTCTCATAAGGTTCATTTCAGTCAAGATAGAAAGCGTGATACGATTATGCAGATAAAGGAACGCAAACAAGAAAGGATTAACAAAAGCTGGCATTAAATTCAAACTCAAACCAACCTTGTTAAGATTTTGACCTTTTGAATATGTGGGTAAATAATAAAAACGTTTAACATGCCCCGTCTTGTAAAGCACAGGTTCAGGACCCTTGTCCTGCACAGTTTGATGTTTTTCCCTGGTCTGATTAATTAACTGATTTGTTGAAGTAGCTGTTTTTGGAGCAGGTAGGGCAGAGGGGACTTCGGAGGTTAGAAAGCTGTGTTGTAAAGCACAGTAGCACTGGAGGTCAGCCTTCACACGTGTGCAGCATGACGGTGAGATCATCCCTGAGAGCCTCCTAAATCCGTTCAGGATGGTTCCCAGGGTTCAGAGGGCCGAACTGAGTGAGCAGGGATCTGTGAAGTCTGGAGGATGTTTGGTGTGACACCAGTTTTTCCTACAATCCATCAGGTTAGGACTTGGTCATGTATCACTGCCATGGGGCGACTTCTATCCGGAATGGACCGAGCTGGAAAAGCAATCAGGTCTGTTAGTTTCCCGATGAGGAACTTCCCTGCCTGTTAAAGACATAAGTTTTGACATTCACATGCTCATCAATGTCCCTCTGGAGTCCGCTTAAAGCATTCTTCACCACTTGGGTTATTTGTTCCCTGATGAAACGACCTCGGTGTGCACTGTTGAGCAGTTTCATGTTATCGTGTGCGAGTGTGTATGAGAAACACCTAGACCGTGCGTGAAAATGCGCCAGTGAGTTCTTAAGCGCTAATGTCATAGCATATGGTTGCATTTCGAAAGAGGCCTGGCTGCGACAAATGCTGATTGGAGTAAAACAGGAAAGACATTAAGCAAAACAGAGCGAGGGAACTTCAAGCCAGACTGCCCTGCAGCATTTGATCGACTGCCACGCAAAGCCTCTCATCAGGCGTGACCTCTTTGACCTCTCATCCTGTCCTTGCAAGAGCTTTGCAAAGCTTTTTCTTTAAAAATGTGCCATGGAGTTCATGTACGATTGTCTTTTGGAGGTTTTTTTGAGAGACGTACTAGCATCAAAGCCGTTACTTTTTTTTTTGACTTGACTTAATTGTATCAAATGTAAAGCATGCTTATTTTAATGAAAAAACATAAGGCTTTTTTCTGTCTATGCTACGTAAGTTGACCTAAACGCATCTCTATTTATTTAGAGTTGAACATTTCAGGATTTTAAGAAAAACATGTTAATGTGATTAGCCCTAAATTAAGACTACTGTTTGGATCTCATCACCGATACACACGAGTGCCCAACGTCAACATGGCTCCTTTTCATCAGCGTGGCGGCGGGTTCTTGAAACCATCGTGGTTTCCTCGAGCCACCCCCGCGTTTGAAATTACATTCACGTATCAGGATGTTTGCAATTGCCATCAAGTTAAATACTCCTTCTGACTCGAGTATAATTGCAGAGATCTGGGCAACTGATACTTGCCTCATTGGTGCCATATGATCACCTGCAGCCATGTGGCATTAGCAGGAAATGCAGCTCGGCAAATTGCATGCGAGTGTGATGCACGAATGCAAGAATTTGCATTTAATAAACGACAGACTAAGTGCAGCAGATGTATTAAACAGCTTTTTAATGAAACAATAGAGCTTTTGTATGACACTCGGATTTGTTCCCGTCCTCTTTAGATTCGAGTGTGTACTTTGGCAGACCTCCCTCAGACGTTCTATTCATTGTATAATCTCGAAATAAACTTTTATGATGTCGAAGACTCACTTTTCCTTGTAGAAAGAACATCAACGTCTTCCCTGACATCCTGTTCCTCTATTAGTCATGTAATACTCCAAGTCCCCTTTAGGCACGCAAAACAAATCCGCTCAGTCAAGCGTGCCAGCAGTCCTGATTTGATAGCATGACCTCTCACGAAGGAAACACAAAATACTGGTGATTAATTAGTATTAGCAAGGCTCAGATAGAAGACACAAAGGCGATTGTCCCAGAAAATTACTTTTTTTTTTTTTTCTGGGGAACGTCAAATGAGATACACATGTTGGGAATAATGAGAACAGCATGTCGGGCTGGTCAGAGCACAATTGCGGTCAAATCCGTTGAGCCAAATGTATAAAGGTGCTCGTATCCATCCCACTCGGACCTGCTGGACTCATGAGGACCGGGGCGTGGGTGGGAATCTCAGGCCGGCCAGCGGAAACTGTGTGTGTGGATTGTTAGGAGTAGGTGCATGTATCTTGGTAAAAAGAGTGCGAGTAGATTTGTGCTCTCAGAATTGTGGTTTGACTTTTGAGATATTCTCAAGTCATGGATCAATTTTTATTCAATGGTTGGGAGCCTACAAAAAAATTTTGTAGAGGACAGACAAATGCTGAATGTGTTTAATCATTTTGTTTTGAGTTCCAAGTAATCGAATTACACCTTGAAAATGATTGACATCAGTCATCACTGGAACATTGTTTTTTTTTCTTCTTCTTCTTCTTCTAAGAGAAGATCACTGTGTGCCTAATGTCTGCCTTTTTTTTCCCACCGTGCCTTCAAAAACCCTCTGTAGGTTCAGACAAGTGGGAGTACTTTGAAGGTATACTTTGAAATGGATGCTGGGAAAAGGGGAGTTCTCGGTGAGGCAGATGGTGAGGTTGTTTAGGAGTTTCTCAGAGTAAGCTCAACATCTTGGAAGCCAAGCCACCCCCCTCTTGCCCTTTGTTACCGACTTGGAGCGTTTTCTTATTCTCCTGAAAAAAAAAAATTAAGATGAGCTGCGCTACATTCGTTTTGCTGGCCTATTATTCTCGTTTAAATCAGTCAAATCTGAACTTTGCTCTATCATTGCTCTCAAAATTCAGCCAATTTGTTAGACAAACAATGATAAGTGGCTTTGTGGTCATGTTTGTTTTCCTAGAGCAGAGGAACAAGCCCAGCGGGAGCAGCTTAACATCATCCGATCAGGAGGATCTGAAGAGGAATATTATAAAAGCATACAACACAGAGTAGCTGATGGAGAGCTACAGCCTCCACCTTTAACCTCTTTTTAGGGCGCAGGAGCTTCCTGTTGCACTTGTAGGTTGGATTAATGACTTAAGTCCATTGCATTGCAAATCCGGTTTTTCCTGCTGTCATCTCGATTCTTTTAGTTTAGAAGGGTTGGAGAATTCAGTGGTGGAGTGGAGAGATGCATGGGATTTTACGTTCAGTGGGCCGTATTTATCAGTCTTTTAGTCAAGTTGTGTGTGAATGTTTGTTTTTGTAGGCCAAACCCACCTAAAAATTCCTGTCAAATTTACAAGAAGTTTTAGAAGAAGAATACACATGCTAACCGCCTGTAAATTACCGATCACGTTCCCGGCACGTCTTCTGTGACGCCTATAAATCTCCATGAAAGGTAAAGCTGACAGAGAGCTCAAAATGCCAAAATGAAGAATAAGCACCAAAAGAGCGCCTCCTAATGGGGACGTGCAGTATGTTGGCCACCGCAGACACACACTAACTCAAACTCCTTTTATGGGACCGCAATTTCTATTGTCCTTATTGAACATCTAGTCTTTATTGTCTTCATTTATGGATTTCTTTTTGAATGTTTTTCTTTTAAGTCATTATAATGAAATGGCAGGATTTTACAGAATGGCCATTAAAATCATGTATGCAGTTTCAAGAAATAAACTCTTTCAACTTAATCCATATATAAAATGGCAGTCTCCTTGTATGTAAATCTTTTTTCTCGTAGGATAGGAACCTTTTACTGAACTAACTGAATTTTCAAGAATACCATACCTCTTATGAAAATCCTCCTAAGAACGATTTACGATGCCAAATGTGCGTCTGTTATCTGGCATAATGGCTGACGTTTTATTTTTTTTGTTTTTCCTTCCTCCAAAATAATTTATTTATTTTATCCTGCGCATCATCTGTGAGGCATATGGAGTTGATCCACTTCTTTCAAACAGGTACCAACCCACCAGTTCTGAAAGTAGGGCTGCTTTTATAAAGAGTCTGGGGGAGTAGGAAGGTGGAGTTAGGTTTGAACTTTACACATAAGTCCAACAAATGTTGCCTTCTAATTAAGCAAGCCCTTATTTTCCCCAGGGCTACAAGATTAGTAGTTTCCCCTGGTCCCCCATTTTTTTTTGTACTCCCTCCCCCGTCAAGACTAGCAGTAATTTTACCCTAATTAATCAGTGTCGCCAGAGTATCCCTGCGAGGCCTGTCTTTTATTCCGTAAATTTGAGATGATTGTGTATGTGTTTCTTTTCTGAAAAAGTGGTTGGAAATCTTTGAGGCGCATATACCCCCCTTTTTTTTTTCTCTTCAGAAGAAGGTTGAAGAAGTCATGGGGGTGTGGAAGGGCCTGGGAGCTGGAGGATCAAACAAATACTTCCCTTTTTTAAAAAAAAAAAAATGCTCTGTGTTTGGAGTTGTCTCCATATGGCTTGCTGCTAATGGGGAATTTAAAGAGAACCATCTCCACTTGTAAAAGAACTGGCTGTGTTGTTGTTAAATTAACTTCACGTGTGAGGTTGGATGCCAAAAGACAAGCGGGGGGGCAGTTCGGGCCTGGAAACAGGCCTTTGCAAGCCAGTCCCCTTTTGAGTACAATGAGACAAGAACTCAAGTAAACTATCAGTGTTTGCTTGATATGAGTGTGTAGAACTGAGGTGGCTCTGAGTTAGGAAGTAGATCTGCATCTGTCTTTTGTAGCTAGAGCTTGAAAGGGTGTGTGACCAAGAAATAGGAAGAATGAAATAGAGACTAGATTGCCGGGTGCTGTTCTCTGAAGCTTGTCTTCTCGAATGATATAATTACTGTTATTATTCAAACTTGGAGAGGGAACACCTGGTTGAAAGAAGCTTTGGTGCAGTCTACAGGAAGCACACATCTATCAGGCCTCACCTACTCCTGACTGCTGTTCAGACATGTCCGTGTCTCATGAGTCTGCACAACGTGGGCACCGGGTACGGCCACGTAATCGTCCACCAGCCACCGAAAATACCCCAAACTGCTAATCTTACATCAGCGTTTCCTACTAAATTGTGTGTTGCTGATACTCCGGCCTTTAATTTGGCTCTTTGGAAAACAAGCACGAGTTGTGTGGCTTTAGAAGTACAGAGCTGTCTGCTGATATTTCAGTGCCGTGTTAAAACTTTACAGGTCATACATCGGATGTTTTTCTTTCAGTGGTAATAGTTTGAATCAATGCCTCCAATATTTCTCTTGAAGCACCATTGCTAATGTCAGTTGCATGTTCTTATGTTTTCATATGGCTTTTAATGAACCAGGTCATTAAGCAAAAGGCTGAGTATTTCCAAACACAGTTGCCTTTCTCTTGCAGTCTGTTAATAAGCCCCTATAAAGTGCTAGGACTCTTGTTTGACCGGTGACTGACCTCTATTTTTACCTCACGGCCAGCATTTCTACTCGTTTGCCACATGGGATGCTGCGAGTTTATAGACCTGAGTTACAGCCCTGACCCCCCAGGCCCCCCCCAATTCCCTCCTTCCTTCTTCCTCCAACTCCAAACTGTCCATTTGAAGTTTTAGGATGCCAAATGACTTCTGGGGCTATTAGAAGTGCCGAGGGCGTGGACATCAGAGGTTCTGTCGAAGGTCTTCAGGCCCGGCCTCTCCTCCCACCAGGAGCAACTCTGTCTGCAGGAACAAAGGGAAGGAAAATTAGGGTGGGGGTTTCTTGTTGTGGAAGGGGGGGGATTGTTGAAAGGGCGTTGGGGAAGTGTGACAGGCTTGTTAGGAGGTGTTTTGCCACCCCTTCCTGCCGAGGTGTGAGGCTGTGGTAACAGCCTTGGGCCTTCTGATTGGCTGCAGGTGTGCTTAGGCATCCGTGGCAGCTGTCTGTCCGACATGACCCACAGGACCCCGCTGCGTTCATGGTGTGGAATAAACCCCAGGACCATTATAGCACCCCAAGGGCGCACTCTTTGCCTTCGTTTTCGATGCTAAATGAGGAATTAGAGTGCTGTTCCCATCTTCACCATGGCTGTAAATGTTTTCATGACCTGGAGGTGCAAGCAGCTTTGGCCAATTAGTCCTTATTCTCTGGGACAGTTGCCACTATGAGCATGACTTTTTAATCCAGGGTGGTGGACAGAAATGAGCATCGACCATGTTAAACTAAGGCAAGAGTGTTTTTGGCATCAGTCATGGTGGTCTCAGTAATAACATTGTTATCTGAGTGCTTGAGCTTAGCTGCCATCTGGTCAGGATCTCAGCCTGGGGAGAGGAATGAATCTGGGTGTGTAGTTCATCACGTTATCTTTCGGAAGTAGGCAAATGCACCGTTAAGTAATAGTTACTGAAACATCCTCTAGGCCTTCAAGCGCAATTCAAATGCACGTTGTTTTAATTTGCTGTCCTGATGCCAATGCTAATGTCGTAACTAACGTGGACCAGATGAGGGCCTCACAATATGGTGTTGATTTTTATTGCAGTGCTGATCTTGCAGAAATGTGTAAACAAACCAAGCACAAGATATGTTTTCATTGGGGGCTTTGATAAACCTTAGCATTGGTGTGATTCTTTTTTTTTTTTTTTTTTAAACCAATCTTTAACTGTGTTGCATCACAGGCTCGCACGTCATGCATCCCTAAATCAGATAGGGCTTTTACATTCGCAAGTACATAAGTAGCTTCAAATTTTCATGACTCGACGATGCAAAATCTACATGTCTGAGTAATGCTCATTCCTAGAGGTCAGGATGCAAAACCTGGTATCAGTATTAGACTATGTTCTGAAATGCTGGATTCATATCGAATCAGTTTTCCAGACAAAACAGATGCACAGATGTACTTGATGCCATGAGGGCATATTATGTTGACTAGCAACTCATCTTGTGCGTGAGCACAAGGCACAACTTGCCCTAGAGCTTGCAGAAAGCCGGCCCGGTTGCTCCGATGCCATCGGTGTTGGATCAGTATCAGGTGTCAGCCGATATTTAGAGCAGTGTTCGTAAGTGTAATCGATCCATCACTAACAAGAAAGATCTGAGCTCTGTATTTGCTTCTAGAGTTACTGAGATTTAAAGGTGTAGAATAATTTCTTAACGTGACCAAACCATTGCCTAAAAACTTCCTCACAACTTTGTAGATGCCGTGGGTCCGCTGATCAATCCAAACTCGGCAGCCATGTTGTTGATTTTGAGTCATTAATGTGCGAGCATTAGGGCTGACGTTCAGTGTTGCAGTTTGAACAGGTTAATGGTGGTTTGGTTGACTTTCTGTTCTGAACTTGCAGTGAGAGAGCGAACATTTGGAACATTTGGCCTCAGGACTTGTGTTGAGAAATAAATGACTGTAATTAAGTAGAATCCTGCATGATATAGGTTTTAGATTTGCTCCTTTCTGGTTATACGCGTTAGTGGAATGATATGACTTCATGCTAATCTTTTATACCAACCTCAGGTTTTTACAATCGAACAGATCATTTTTCCAAGCTTTGTCAGACGACTGCTCTCTTGAGGAGGATAAGTATATTCCTTCCTGTCATGTAGAACAACTTCCTCTAATCAGGCAGGAAGATAAAGAAGATAAGATCTTTTTAAAATGAGACCACGCTAAAATTCAGAGGCGTACACCGCTCGAGTGTCTCATTTTATCCAAGAAGCCTCCGTCATTGTTGGCCTTCGTGTCTGCGAAGCCATGTTTATTTTCTTTTCCTTTTACCATCAGTCTTGATCCGACACGCAGCCTATAGCTTCCTCCTGTCACGCAAGCGCCTTTGTTTTGACTTGAATGATATTGCGCCTCAAACCACTGTTCTTGATCCAGTCATAACTGCCTTAGTCACGAAACCTAAAGTTAAAGCACACTTCTCAGCACCTGATTCTACGTCAGTAGCAGAGTGAGGACAGAAGACGGGTGCGTGTCTTGTGCAGCTCTTCTCACAACTGGAGGCTTGTTTTTCCAGAGTTGGCACCGAGTGCATTCAGCAAGGGTTTGTGCGAGCCAGAAGCCTCTTAATTGTAGGATACTTTAGTGTTGCTGTCACCACTTAAAGTGTTGGTGGTTTTTGTCGAGTCTCGAAGGAATGTGCTTCCATGCCCTCACTGTAGTTTACATGTCACATAGTTTGGAGTGAAAGTAAGCTATTTTTTTTAATGTCCTACCTGCTTAACTGTGCCCTTTCTCTCTTTCTTTCTGCAGGGAATTCAGTCCAGTTCAGACGAAAGTGGACGCAAGCTCGTCACCTACCGAAATGACAGTAAGGCACCAAATTTAGAGATGATTTAATAAATAGAAAAAAAAATCTAATCAATTTCCTGTGCTCTGCTTGGGGCGTACATCCGATCCCTTCCCCCAGCTCTAGCTTGCTTCCCGGACTACCAAATGTGCCAAAAAGTCACATTTCTTGCCTGTAGCTAATCCCGTTTCTCACTCAGCCCCCATTGTCCGTGGCTGAGGACAGGAACGGTCACAGCCTAAAAGCCGACCCTCATTAACATCACAATAGCGGCAACTCAGACAGGGAGCCACGGGGTGTGTGTGACACAAACGACTGCTCCTCTCTCTTCCTCTACCTGCTGATCTTCAGCTCTGATAGCGCAGTCCTAACAAAATAGGGCTCCGAGAAAGGAAAACGTTTGGGGGGAGGAGGGGAAGGGGGGGTCGGCTTGCATGGCTGCATCCTTGAGCTTGCCAAAGAATCTCACCAATGCTTTTTCCAAAAAAAAAAAAAAAAAGCAGCCCAATTTTCTCGTCTTTTTGTTTTTCCTCTCTAGACTGCTCTCTGAACTGGAACCCTTGGGGGAAACATGCCATCCATGAAGTGAACAATATCAGCTTCACACATTTGTCCTGTGATAACCAGGCAGCCGTGGTAGTCCACTGGATGCCAAGTCCCCTCGGTAAGCCCCCTTTTCACTCTTTTTACATACGCACAAATAATTCTTATATAATCATAATTATTATTATAATCTTTTATCTGTGCGGTGTGTATAAGCATTACTGGATAAGGAAAAGGACACTGTGTGCAATTAATAAATAGTTCTGAATAAATATTTTATGGCACATCCATCATCTTGTGTGCTTTTATGATGCTTGTGTGATTTTCATGACCATTTATTGCGGTCACTTGATTCTCTAGTGTATACATTCACCATCCACTTTATTAGGAACACCTGCACATTCATGCAGTTATCTAATCAGCCAATCATGTGGCAGCAACACGATGCAAAAGCATCATGCAGATACATGTCAAGCACTTCAGTTCATGTTGACAACAAAATGAAGAATGAAGAAGAAGTGTGATCTCTCTGACTTTGTGGCATGGATGTTGGTAGCAGACGGGCTGGTTTGAGTATTTCAGAAACTGCTGATCTCCTGGGAATTTCACCCACACAGAAAGGTGTGAAAAACAAAAAACACCGAGTGAGTGACTGTTCTGTTGGTGGAAACGCCTTGCTGATAAGAGAGGTCAGAGAAACATGGCCAGATTGCTTTGAGCTGCCAGGAACGATATAGTAGCTCAAATAGTCACTCTTTTCAACCATATTGAGAAGAAAAGCGGTTAAAGTCACAGAGATCACAGTTTTTCCTCAGTCTGACGTTCGATGTGTACATTAACCAAAGCTTTTGACCTGTATCTGCATATCTTTATGCACTGCGCTTCTGCTACATGATTGGCTGATTGGATAACTGAATAAATGAGCAGGCGTACAGGTGTTCCTATTAAAGTGGACGATGAGTGTACATCATGTACAGTTAAGTGTACTAGTTTGTGTATCTCTTGACCTGTAACGAACTTCATTATCATGTTTAGTATAATGGTCAAATTGGGTATGTCGATATAAGAATAGTGGGGAAAATCAGTTTTGAATTGCTTTTGGCTTTTTCCTTATTTTCCTTGGTCATGAATTGGTTTCTTTTTTTTGAGTTAGACCCACTTTTTATTCCTTTCTCTGTATATATTTTTTTCACCCAGAAAGCATCTGCGTGTAAACTTTTTATTTATTTATTTATTTATTTATTTATTGAATGGCACATGTAGACGTTCATGTAGAGGTTTAGTCCATTAGCACATTACTTAAGTGCTTGTAAATGTCAGGTAGATTTTGGCAATAAGCTCTTTTCTTGGGAGATTATTTTATGAATGTAATTTGTACTCATTGTCTAGAAAGGAGAAGATGTAAGAGTTGCACATTGCGAGTGTGTATAAGAAGCAGCCTTTATTTTGAAAGCTAGGATTTTTACATTTGATCAGTTTTAGTTAAGTCATATTCATACTGGTGTAGAGCTAAAACACTAAAAGCTGGATCATGCACTTCATATATGCAGACGTGTTACTATGGCTTACGCTCGAGTTGTGTACCTGTGCAGCAGACGTTACATCAGCCTGTTTTAAAGGAGAGTGGTGGTTAAAGTCCCCACAAGCACTTTGAGGTTCTGAACAGACTGGATGATGCTGAGACCCACTCAGATTCCAAAGCAAATGCATTTTAAAGCGTGTGTCCGACGTGCCTGACCGCGCACAAGGGTCATTTCTCTCGCCTATCTCTCTCTGACTGACTGGCAGCGATGGAGAAATAAGAGACTGGACAGGAGAGCCACTCTGAAAGTGAGGCCTTGTCTTCAAAGAGAGTGCTAGGCCTGTCCTGATCAAAGGCGCAGGTTTTCCTCCCCCCGCCAACCTTTTTTCTTCAGGCCTGACAGTCACACAAATCTGGCCAAGCAGGAGAAGAGATCTGCACATAGGAGCCCTGTGATTTTTTTTTTTTTTTTGGTAGGAATGTGTGTGTTTTTGGAGGATGAGGGGAGGGAGCACTGGGGTGTCCCTGGCTTCCGTCTGTCGAGGCACTATTGAACTTGGTAATGTGAGCCCTTTCCCTGAGCAGCAGCACAATGTGCCCTGTTGTTTGCTTCAGGTTAATCCTTCGGACTGGATCAGGCGTTGATATGGCGCAGGTATACATTTAAGCAACATAAAGATAAAAGGTAGTTTTTTCTTTATAAAAAAAAGAGAGAGAGAGAGAGAGAATAACCCCTGATTTTGTTTTGCCCCTAAGCCATGTACAACTATAATGAAGCTTCTAGCAAAGAATAAAAAAACTTAGCAAGAGAGTAAAAGTCCCAACCAGTTGGACTACCTTTTTTTTTTTTGTCTTTCACCTCCGGTGGCTTTTTGAGACAGAGCGATGGAGGTATCTGTGAGCCCGTGGAGGTGTGGAGTTACACACCGCCTTGAAGAGCAGGCTCTTTCAGCTCCGCTCCCCGCCGAGGTAATCGGAACCACATGGAATGTGTGCAGGCTGTCCCCCCATCCCACACCCCACACGCAACCCCCCTCCAACCCCCCCAACCCTCCAACCCTCCAACCCTCTCTCTTCTTTTCCCCCTGCAACTGATAAGGCAGAAATGTAATTAAAAGGGAGGAAGGCTGGCACACGTTGAAGGGCATGAGAATGCTCCCTTGGCACGCACACTTGTCCTCTGTGCGTGTTAAAGGCCTCCTCTCCCTCTCCAGGGGTGCCAATAAAAGGAGAAAAGGAGGGAGGCATATAAAAGGACTTGCAGATTTTGTGCTCTGACCCCTTTCTTTTTTTTTTTCTTTCTTTTTTCCAAAAGGGTTTAGCCCGGGCCAAAGTTTAGATTAGCGGGAAGACATGTCACGTCTAATTACAGGCCGATGGTCGTCATTTAGACTCGTGATTACAATTCATACTTGAATTGAAAGATTGTCTGATACAGATTCCCTGCTCGACTTGCAATCAGTGACATGATCTGAAGGATCACACAAACACTGTTTTGTGTGGTAACAGTATTGTTTACCTTTCAATTTCAGTCCTGTATTGTTACACAAAATGCTGAACTCTTTGTGCACATTGTTCTCCATTTTCCCACTATCACAATTTTTTTTTTTCTGAGAGAAAACATACACCAGAACTTTTTTCCTAAATCTGTCAGAGGGTAACTAATAATGAATTATTCTATAGCATGCACCTTTACAGGCTGCCTTTGGGTATAAATTATTCTTCTTTTCAGACAAGCTGGTCTTAGCATTCCTCTTTGGCAACCATGACACTAATTAGTGTCTTTTCGTTGTGATGAATAACCAAAGTGTACAACCTGAAACACATTCTGCACAGAAATCTGTTGTTACTTGAAATTATTTTTGCAACTCCAAAACAAAAGAATGCAAGCAATCCAAGCCGCCATATCTATTTCAGTAAATATAATTCACAGTCCACTGCACATTGATGTAAGTCAAAGTGAATGGTTTCGAAAAGCCAGTATGAAATGCCCGGTATTTTAGGATCATTGTTATGACCATTGTGTGTTTATCCGTGCAGGTATTGAACATGTAAAAGGGTTTCGTGTTTATCTGGAGGACAAGAATCCGGAGGGGAAACAGTGCCAACACATGATCCTGAAGGACCCTCGACAACTTAATTTCTCCTTCAAGAATGTCGTAAGTAAAAATTAGAGGTTAAAGGTAGCAGTGTCTGTAGTAATGGATGTAATTAAGTTCGTCCCTTTGACCTTAATGCGTTTGTGTAACTTGTGTGTTATGTAAGGGACAAAAGACGACAGGTCAGGCTGTTATAGGAAAATAATCAACGATGGTGCGATATGATGTGACCCAGCATGAATATTTTCCAATAACATCACAGCCTGAAGTTCTTTATTCCCCTTATATCACAGCTATTTTCCAACATTTCCTAAAACCTTTTTCAATGGTGTGAAACTTACCGTTCTAAAGCACTGGCACTGGAGAATATTTATTCTATAAATATTCAATAAACATTTAATCTCCTTACAAAAAGCTTCACTAGATCAACTACCGTATATTATTCGTTGGTAACACAAAAATAACACACACACAAATCTGTTTATTGTTAAGGTTAGATTATATTGAACTTGTGCCTGGTTTGAGTGTTATAGGAAATTAATCTACACCTTCTGACCAATCACAGTCGAGTATTCAGCAGCGCTGTGGTATAAATAATAATGCATCACATGTTGAAAGTTCGTTTCACAGCGTAATTTTCCCTTTTAATGGAAATAATTGGAATGGATATTTATGGTTAGTAGCTAGTCGGCTAGAATGAACGTCTGTTGTGATTATTCGACAGAAGCTAAGCTCACAGCCCTTCGTTGGTTTGGCCTTCGAGATGGACTACATGGTCAGGATAGTTCCATTTCCCACTTTCATGAACGACAGCTTCTTCCCTCCTTCCTTCCTGCACACTAACAGTGAGTTACTTCACTCATAATACTCCATACATCACGGTTCTTCAAACCCATAAACCATGCTCTTGTTAGATCTCTGACAGTAAAGAATTTTAGGAGGGAGTCATGAAATATTTTTGCTTTGTTTTCACAGGTTGCGAAGTGCTTCTTGGCCCAGACAACCTCGTCTGCAAACCATGTGAGTAACTCGGGCTGGAGAACAGTCATTCACCTGCTCAGATGGACATCAAGCACCATGTGCAGAATCTCAAACCGATTGTCTTTGAGTCTTATGAATTCTTTTTTTTTTTTTTCCTCCTCTGTTTTGACAGTCTGGAAGCCCAAGATGCTCAACGTCTCCCAGCTCGGCTCCAATCTGCACGTCGTTTTCGATCACGCTCCTCCCACCTTTGGCTTCAACACCTACTTCCTGTATTACAAGCTTCGACAGGAGAGCCACTTCAGACTCAAACGCTGCAAACCGGTTAGCACGCTTCACCTCGGATTAAGCAAGACGAAAGATTGTGCCATTTGCATTTAGCGTGGGCTCAGTGGATTTCCGCTGCATTCTTAATATTGGGATTGTTCAGGGCGGTGTCATAAACACCCACACTCACACACAAAAATACACGCCACAGTGACAGATCACATGTAGTGAATGTTCAATGGCACCATCTACCAGCAGCATAATCCTGCTAGATCTTTCTAATTGCAAAGAATGAGTTTATTAACTAGTGCTCTAATTCATGAACCTAGAGCAGATCAGGAAGCTTATACCATACAACACAGCTGGCATGGGTGTGTACTACAAGACTGGCCAGATTTTTATCTCCAGGTTTGCAAATTTTCAGAAACCAAAATGACTTTCAATGACCAATTATCAGCACAGATGGTCTAGTGGAGTCAGGGAGTTGATCCTATCTGCAGTATTTCCTCCCACCAACACTCTTCCTTAAGGTAGCTAGAATCCTGACCTTCCAATGTAACCTTGAGAGCAGTTTGCTTTTTTTCAAAGAATGTACAGTTCTCATTGAAATCAGGATTCTTTTTGGAACCATTCCTATTTCAAGAACCTTAGCAAAACGTTTCAGAGTTCCCCAGAGTTCCCCCACTGAGAGTGTGAAGAACAGCTAAAGGCACAGTGTTGCTGCTGTTGCTGCGGTTTTAGATGATTAATGGTTCTGCTTGTAATCCGAAAGGGAACCCCTTTGTGCTGTTTCCCAATCGAAACCTTTAAAATCAAAGATTGCCTAAGAGTGTGAATTATGCGACAAAACATTATGATTCATCTTGGCAGAAGAATAGAAGTTTGGGAGAAAATGATGCTACATGATGGATGTTTGATTTTCACGAATTTGATGACGTATGCTTTACAAGTTAGCTAACAGCAATTAATGACGTTTAGCCTCAAATCTTTCTCCTCTGTTGGAGAGTGGTGTTGGCTCGGTGCTCTATTTTTGACATGGCTATTCAAAAATAACTCCTAAAATGAATTTTGAATTTTTCTGAGGTTTGGAAACATGTTTAGGCTCACCCAGTTATCTTTAAGTAGATCACCAAACGCAAAGCTGTGCATTCCTAACAATAGCATAATGAGGAGCCAAGCTGAGAATTTGTAACATTTGCATGCACTTAACTCCCCTGGAGGAGGACGAGGAGGAGGAGGAGGAGACGACAACAGGCGAGCCTAAGTAGGAGTGAGATGTTCTGAGTTAATGCCTTCAGCAGCGTGTAATGTTCTTCACAGATGCAGGGATAATATATAGACGTGTTGGGCAAGTTGGCTAACAGGCCTGTACCTCAGTGGAGCATTCCGACTCCTCATGCCCCGGGGGGAGATGTGCACTCTTAGCAGAACTTTAAAAAAAAAAAAAAAAAACTTGAGTGCTTTCCCAGCCCCACTATGTTACTGAGAGAGTGTGATGGGAACTGGAAATGAACTTTTCTTCAACTGTTAGATGACATTTTTTGGCCAGGTTTTGAGGGAGCAACATATAAAAAATTCGCCCTAAATCCCTGGGGACGTTTAGAAATCGACGGCAAAACAAAAAACCCCCGAAAGCTGTGCCTTTTCACCTCAATTGCAGGCTTGTATGACTAGGTTGTGTGACTAGATTTTACATTCTAGACATTTTTGTTTTGAGTCGTATGTTGTTTTGTTTGTGAGGATACTCCAGTTTCTGTTCCCCTTCTTTGAGCACAGCCTCATGTCGTCAATAATGTAAAAAGCACACTCGATTTTACCTTCGGAAGTCTGTACCGCCATAACTCATGTCTGCTTTAACATACCGTGCGTTGTCACGCCAACAATAGGTTGAAATATGAGGTGGACCTGGACATTGGGGGGGGGGTTTGGGGGGGTTTCCAGTGTATTGCTCTTAATCCTTTAAACGGTCTGAGTGGATTCATTTTGTCCTCTGTGTTAATTCTTGAATAAACGTCTGCAATTATCTTGCGTAATCTCTCTCGAATAGATAGGATAGATAGGATAGATAGGATTTTATATATATATATATATATATATATATGATCTTGTTACCTAAATCAACCTGAAGCGGTGTTTAAAATGCCCATGTCATTACTTCACAGGAGCTGAATGGCCCTAAAACAACATGCATTCTGCAAGATGTTACTCCAGGAACATATGCAATAGAGGTACATTTTATTCATGTGTTCAAATAGAATGTGTTCTGAACCTGAAATTGCGATAAATATACACTTACCCTGTGTTGTCTTTTATTTTTAATTTGCTCTATAGCTCCGTGATGACAGTAATAACACCAGGAGACAGACTCAGTATCATGTGAGCCAAGGTAAGGGATGGCACCCACCATGTCGCCAAGTTACCCAAGGGTCTTTTTCCACTGTCTAAGGTGCTCAAACTTTTGGCACCACCATTACTTTCTCCACCAGCCCAATACCAAAATCTCCAGTTGGATAGGTTTCAGTACATGCTCGAAACTGGTGCCTAAATGATCTAATGGTATTTATGGGCGGGGCTAGCGGTGCTGTTCATTGCTGATTGGTTACGTATACCCAACACTCGCATAGTAAATAAGAACACCATTAAGCCTTTGTCACCTTTAGAGTGGATTTAGTGTGGAAGTCAGGGTTTTTTTTTCCCCTTGGCATTGTGTTATTAAATTCAGCACAAGTTTAGTGTGTGTATGTGCTGGTATAAGAACTTAAACAATGATTTTATATCAGTACTAATATACCACACACTGAAGTACATACATAACCACCACAATCTCTGTGAAGAACTAAAACTTACACACCACCTAAAACCCCATGTTTTTTAAAAATTAAAAAAAATAAATCAAACGGATTGTATAACTTATGATTTATGAATTTCTGAAAATCAGCCTATGCCTCATTCTTTGTTTGCTCCTCTTCAGTGCACTCTCCTTGGGCTGGACCCATCCGTGCCATGGCCATCACCGTGCCTCTGGTTATTATGTCTGCCTTCGCCACCCTCTTTACCGTCATGTGCCGCAAGAAACAGCAAGGTGCATGTTTCCCCCTGTCTCTCTTCTCCACCCTCATTAGTCAGGATCTTATTACCTACAGAACTCACTTTTGTCCAGTGACTGTAATCTGAGCTTTCTAATCTCTCAGCACAGATGAGGATTAATGGCTTGAGAAATCTAAGCATTTGTACTCGCACCATTCTACTGTTGCTCTGCTCATGAAAGACAAAAAGAAACTCCTTGTAAGGCTGTTTGCGTGCAAGGAATCTTGAAGTGGAAAGTAATGACATGGAATAATTAACGCCCTCTGTGCTGTTATACTTAAGATCATGGCTGCCTAGTGGTTATGTTTCAATGATGTAGGCCTGACCATGCAGTCCCCTCAGAGATAAATATATCTTACTGTACATGCAGCGTTTGTTAGGCTTTGTTTTCATAGTCAGCCCAAGTGAAATTTCATCATATGGTAATAATAAATGTACTGGAATCTACGGAGTTGGTTCACCCCCCCTTCCCACTAACTCCAAATCTTCCCCGAGCCCGGTTGAACTCTTTCATCTCGAATCTCTTCGCAGAGAACATCTACTCCCACCTGGACGAAGAGAGCTCCGAGTCGTCCTCTCACACCACAGCCTTGAGCACAGAGAGACCGTGGCCTCGGCCCAAAGTCTTCATCTGCTACTCCACTAAAGACTGCCCCAAACATCTCGCCGTCATTCAGAGCTTTGCCTTCTTCCTGCAGGATTTCTGCGGCTGTGCGGTGAGCTCCATTCTGCTCTTTGTTCACTGCAAATTAATTAACGGTTACCAAGGAACGCAGGTGGGGGGTCACTTACTTGTGCTGGAAAGTTTGCGCCCCAGGCTTGGTTATGAACTTCAGGCACCGAGGAGTTCAAGGGGATATAGACATGTGGACAGACTGCCCCCTGCTGATTAATAATTGAAGAGAGACTAAAACTTCAAACCGAATTGTGCTTTTCTTTGGACAGTTTTTTTTTTTGGTCTGTTTTTCTTTCTTTTCTTTTCTTTTTTGTTTAACACTGACATGAGTTTTAAGGGGTTTTAATGGCATACAGACAACTGATTAAACCTACCTAATGTTTAAGGTTTGGAAAAAAAAAAAGAAGAAGCAAAGTTATACTTGCATCTATCAAAACATGAACTTGACATTGGTGCTTTAAATACAAAACGTTTTCTTGCGATTTTAAAATACATTTAACAGCGTTATTCCAGCTAATCCAATCCCTAATGAGTGTATTCTGTTTTCGTCTGTATCTAGGTGGCTCTGGATCTTTGGGAGCATCTGGAAATCTGCAAGGAAGGTCAAATGTCATGGTTGAGCCGGCACATCGATGAGGCTCACTTCCTCATCACCATCTGCTCCAAAGGCTTTAAATACTTTGTAGAGAAAAGGCATCGCAAAGGCAAGGCCACATCCAAGGAGAAAAACAAAGAGGGGGCTATACCAGACCTGAGCAGCAACGACCTCTTCGTTGTAGCTGCTGCCATGATCAGCGAGAAGCTGCGCGAGGCACAGCAGGGCTCAGGTGACCTCTCGCGCTTCATGGCCGTCTACTTTGACTACTCACGTGAGAGTGACGTGCCCGCCTCGCTGGCTGTGGCGCCCCGCTTCAAGCTGATGGACCAGCTGCCAGAGCTGTTGGCACGGCTGCACTCGCGTCAGCTTGGCATACCCGCCGTTAGCAAGCGTAACTATTTCCGCAGCAAGGCGGGCCGTTCGCTTTACGTAGCCATCTGTAACATGCATCAGCACATCACCCATGAACCCGACTGGTTTGAGCGACAGCTCATGCCTCCGGTTTCTGCTCCCGTCCCTCACAAGCGCGAGAAGCCTGACTCGGGGCTCGCGCTCAACGAGGTGGTGCTGAAGCGGCCTTCTGAGAGTGAGCGCCCCATCATGAACATTCTCATCCCACCCACGATGCCAAATCCAGGCACTTTCTTGCTCTCTGGCATGGCTTCGAGTTCAGCGCAGGAGGAAATTGGGGAAAGTTCATCACAGTCATCATCAGTTCAGGAGGCAAGTGCTTTACTGAGGCCGTTGTGCCACACAGACGGCTCAGCGAGCCCTCCAGAAATGCCCAGAGACTCTGGAATCTACGATTCATCAGTGCCATCTTCAGAGCTGTCAATCCCACTGATGGTGCCTGAAAGTGGTCTGAACCGTCTGAGCAGGAGGAACTGTCTTTCACACAGAAGTAGGAGACCTGATCCATTTTCCGAAAAAAAAGTGTTCCTTACAAATGCTTTCAGATGAATGAACAGCTCAGATTGAAAACAGACAAATGTTCTTTAAATGAATCTGATTTGGCTATTGTGAATATTTTTCTTTGCACATGTCCGTGCAGTGAATGTGGTTTCTTCATATAGGACATGTTCCTGGAGTCAGTCAGGATCTGTTTTACAATACCGGTGGGTAAATTCGAGTACGCTCGTAAAAATCATCAAACATACGTATTCATTAACTCGAATAATTATTTCGATTGTGTAGTACCAGGTTTTAATACGTTTATTATTAAAAGTATTAAAGTTGCTTTGAATCCTGACAGTTCCACAGTAATCCGTGGTCAGGAGCCAAGGGAGCAAGACTGGCTGTGCTATGACCTATATGTTATACGTTATACGTTATATGTTATAGTAAGGGAAAGCTGACTGGTGTGTTGGAATAGACGAGTGACCACACTGGGCAGGAAATGGGGGAAAAAATTAATGCACACGCTTTATCATTTATAGTGCTGTCCTTAACTAAACTACTCAGTTGACTGTGGCAAAAAAATGGGCACTGTTTCAATATTACTTTCTAACAAATAAACAGTTTTCTGAACTGAAATGCAGCACTACATAAGTATCTTACATTCTCTACTACACACAGGACCGTTTGAGTCCTTATGTAATTTTCGCAGGGCTCAGAAGTAGGAGTAACAGATGTACACTGATTATACACACAGCAGTGACTGGTTAAAAGAAACACCGTTGATCAAGGAACATGTCCCACCTGAAGAAATCTCATTTAAGGCTTCTCAAGGGTTCTCCTCACACTTGGAAGGAAGTGCAGGGGCTCATCAGTAGGGGGTAAAGCGTCTCGCTTAATGACCCAGTCGTGTTAGGAGTTACACTGGTACTCCTCTAGGCTCACTCCGTTCAACTTCAGGTCACAGACACAAATCCTTAGAGCGTTAAGCTAGCAATGTTAATGTTTAGCCTCCCAATCTGGCTTTGGGCCTGACAGAGTGAGTTGAATTGTATCAAACTGGATTATCTTTTTTTTTTTTTTTTGGAGCAAGTCTAATAGAGAATGCTGGTCAGTTACTGAAATCTTAATGGATCCCATCAATAGCCACTGAAAACTGACTGTGTGAAAACACTAAATACAGGAAGTAGACAGAACAATGGTGCACATGCGTGTCTGGACAATGAGAAGTGGGAAAATAAAAAATCCCACAGCTGAGTTCATAAGGAAAACACAGCTATAGCACCTGCATGTTTTTTTGTTACTAGTAATGGTAAATGTTCTAGTGTGTCATGTTTAAGTTACAAGATCCATATTGATAGCGATCCTTATTTGTTTGTGCGGCATAACAATCTTTACAAACGAGTTGGAAAGTGTGTGACGTCCAGTCGCATCATGATCTGTAATGATTTAAAATGCCTGGTGTATCATAAGGCTTTAAAAGACATTAACTGACCAAAAGTAGAAGGTCCAGTTCATTCGTCTTTGTCTTTGCGTTTTCAGGTGACGAGGAACCGCCTGCTCTTAGCTCGCTACATTGCACCACACCCACCATCTGCAAGGCAGAGCTTCATCACATCATGGAGCCAAGCGAAGGACTTGTAGCACCAGCTTCCCCCTAGTGGCCTTTTTCTGGATGCGCATCGCCACTTTACTGCCTTCTTTATCACATGACTCAAGTTGCCAACAAGCCTTACTTCCCGCGAGTCCCACTTAGACATGAAGAAGCCTTTGGTTTCCTTTGTGGAGATATCTGGAGACGTAGATGAATTCGTCCTGGATAAATATACAGTACTCTGAGAAGGGGACCGCTATCTAACCAAAGCAGCTGTGAACTCTCGAGTCCAGCCTTTTTTGTTAGCGTTAGCACCAAGCATTACAGTAGTTAGTACATAAAACTGGGTTTTATCAGAACAATCAAAAAGCCAACTGCTCTTTACCACATCATCAGATGGAGTTTACAGCACCAGGAGCATGTGGGGACAACCGTATTATTATGAGTGTGGCAAGCTTAAAAAACAAACAAAACAGAACAAAAAAAGCTATTTCAGTTTTATTTATTGATTGACATTAACTTTTATCATCATTGGTTCATAGATGACTCACAGATGTTTTAATTATTTTTGGTCAGTTTTGTATCAGTCCTCTGTTTTATTTCTAAAAAAATTTTTACACAGTTTTACTAAGAACTAATTACATACATGATATATTGCTTTCATCTGCCATTTGAATTTCAGATCAAAAGACACATTAATCAGCCTTAATTAATTAATTAATTGCTGACAAAGGGAACAGGAAATAATTGACAAATATCAGAATTGTCGATTTGCAGAAATTCTTATTTTCTGTACAGTTTTTCTTAGAGTAATAGAAGTGATTTCTACATTATATATGAACTTTGTACTGTTTTATAGTACTCTAATGTAGGAAATGTGTTAATAAAACTAAATTTTTATGAAAAATTGTTTGGTCATTATGGTGGGGATTGTGTGTCTGCGTGTGTGTATATTACAATGGCACCTGTAAAGGGGTGGGATATATTAGGCAGCAACTGAACAGCCAGTTCTCAAAGTTGATGTGTTGGAAGCAGGAAGAATGGGCAAGTGTAAGGATTGGCATGACTTTGACAAGGGCCACATTGTGTTGGCTAGACGACTGGGTCAGAGCATCAGCAGGTCTTGTGGGGTGTTCCCGGTATGCAGTGGTTAGTACCTACCAAAACTGGTCCAATGTTTCGAATGGTTTGAGGAACATGACCAAGAGTTCAAGGTGTTGACTTGGCCTCCAAATTCCCCCAGATCTCAAACCACTCAAGCATCTGTGGGATGTGCTGGACAAACAAGTCCGATGCATGGAGGCACCACCCCACAACTTATAGGACTTGAATTTGTTTTGATTTGCTTTGATTAGTTTTTTCAGCCTAATGATGGCCTCCTTCACTTGCATCGACACCTCTTTTGGAGCGCTTATTGAGAGTTCCCATGAACAGCTACCAAATACAAATTCAGTCTAATTCCTAAACAGTTAATGCAATATTTTTCCTAAACCCCTTGTATTAAAGTTGAAAGTCTACACTTCAATCACATCTTGATTGCTTCATCTCAAGTCCATTGTGGTGGTGTATAGAGGCAAAATTATGAAAATTGTGTCACTGTCCAAACACTTATGGACTTGGTGTTGGGTTGGATACTTCGCTGAAACTTTGGATCAGTGTCGGATCAGACTCGACATATTTTCCAACCCATTAAAAAAGCAAAAGCACGCTCTTGCACGTGAACACAGGACACAACTTGTCTTAAAGCATGCCTCCAGCGTGCCTCGGATGGTTTTCATAACTGGGCAGCAGAAGCTTGTAGACAGTCTGCTCTTACTGTGAGGATGTCTGTATTCAATACTGGCTGATACTCATAACTTTGATATCGATATTCTATCAAGAATGAAAAGAAAAAAAAGTGGGATCAGTGCTTCGTTGGTACTTTGTCCAATAGAAGAGAAAAAAACTTTTGAGGATCTTTTTGGCATATGCAGTTATACTCTGTATTCACTTATATTATTTACACTGATCATGTACTGTACTTATTTATCAAGTCACTCACTATATAGACTAGGTGCAATTTGTCAGGGTACAATTACTGTCAAGCCACTACTAAGCCACCTGATATGCTTTTTCTCAACCCTTTTCTACCCATCTGTCTATAAACAGGGACCATCTCTCATTAATCTGGAAGCACTGGGAGTGATTTCTCATTTATTTTTAATATTGTTTAGAAGGATCAATAGTTTTGCGACATGTTTTGCCAAATAATACTAATACTTAAGAGTTGCTGAAGAGATGATATTTTCCCACTTTTATGTAAGTGAAAAATTGTAATCATTATATATATTTATACAAACCTTTTTACCCATATCAAGAGTGTCAATAATGTCTGGTGCTAATGGTGTATGACTGGAGTGTAGTTTTTCAGTCCAACACATGACTAGGGTACTGTTCATTCTTGCACTTTCAGTATATTTCCACATGATGGCAGCAGAGATGCTTTTGTTAGAGAAGATGCTTCATTGAGCTGGAGTTCACCTGAAACACCCAAGTTCACTTCAGTACAACAAAGAAATGCATAAAAACTTACTAAGGAAAGTGAAAAGTGCTGATAGCATATGCTAGGCCAACACTATTAATGATCACATCAATATGCCTAATTAAAAATGAACCAGTTTAGGATATTTTAATTAATCTAGCCATAATTTTTAATACACATGTAGATAGATTTATAACATATTGTTTGGAAAACCATGCTATTGTGCTCCGTTTCACTGACTATTAGAAGTAAAGTATAAGCTCAGATCACAAGACACTAAATTGGTTTCAGTGTTATGGGCGGGGCTTCTGTGTTAGACTCCGCCCCTTGATTTGGCGTGCTCGAGTCTAACAGCGCTGTGGAAAACAAGTGAGGAAAAAATGAATTAAACGAAAAGTTAAGGTGTTGTGTTTGTGTTATGTTTTAGGCTGTATTACAACTTTTGTTTTATACGTCATTAAAAAAATATAAGACATTTAATTAGATAGGATATTTTCCGTAAAATTTACCTCAAGCTCCCACTATCTGGGCGGGGCTTGTGTGTAAGGCCCCGCCCATTGTCTTGAGACATGCACGCGTAACAACACTGCGTAAAAGAAATGACGAAAATAATAGGAAAAAACAACAAGGCTAACAAGGCTAATATAGATTAGGGTCTTTTTTAGTTTGTCAGATGTTTCCTTAGAGAAGAAATATTTTAAGTGACCTTTCTGTGGTAGGCTATGTTAAATTTCGGGTTATTATATCGACACGCTTTGCTTATATACTCCTGTATTTTTTTTTTAGTTTGGAGGATGTTTAATTAGACAGGACATCTTTCGATGGACTGCCTGTGGTAACGCCTCAGGCTCATTGTGGGCGGGGCTTGTAAGTGCGACTCCGCCCCTTGTGTCGGCGGCGCGCGTTGAGGCGTGCACGCGTCTAACAGCACTGCGGAAAAGAAGTGAAGAAGAAACTAAGTAACCGAAAGGATAACACCAGTGTAAAGTTCCCGGTTTTTAGAGCGACAACTTTTGTTTATATACTGTTTTAAAAGTCTCGTCAGACGTTTAATTAGACAGGACATCTTTAAGTGGAGTGTCTGTGGTGAGCATTTCCATCAGGCTCATCGCTTATAGTCTTGTGGAGAGCTGAACTGGATGTCCAATCCTTTTCCTGTTCACACTCAAACTAGGAAAATCCTGCTTCCATGCAAACGGGTGTCGGAAGCCATGAAGTATCCGGGTAAGAAAAACACCTCCTAGCTTGTTTGAAAATAAAATGATTATTGCATTGATAATAAACAGGATGAGGTTACTCAATCCTTAGTACATTTTCCACCAAAAAAAGTGAAATAGTTGAGCTCTTCAGGTCTGAAGTCACTTTTTTGTATCTTGTAGTAAAAAAAACAATTTTTTGAAATTGAAATGTTATCCAATGAAAGTGGGAAATAATGAAAATTCAATATCAGTCACTGCTGAAGCACAATGTCCTTAAATGGTGTCCATCACAAACTAATTGCACACCAGCTATGAGTTATCGCACCTCATTATTTTATTATATTTTATAAAAAAAATTTTCTTCAGTTTTTTCACACCACTGTACACCCAGTTTTGGAGCATGTGTGCACCACAAACCCATTAGAGGTCACATTTCTCCCATTTCACAGATCTACCATTTCTTCTTCTGAGGTCTTCTCATATGGTTTATAGAGCCAGACACACACACACACACACACACACACACACACACACACACACACATATATACACTAGCTCAGATGTTTGTGATTTCTGTCTTGGCTTTCTACAGGAGCAAACGTAGCATCACCTTGTGAAACATCGCTTCTCTGTGAGCTGGATTATTCAGTCGAGTTCACTGTCCAGGGAAAGCTGGAGACCTGTGAGATGTTTCACCGTGTTTCTAATTGTAGGATTCAAGGTCACTGTGGTTATGGTTCTTTGACCCTGTATCTCATTATAGACCACCACAAAACACTTCACTGCTTAATATATCATACACCATTAAAGCTGCAATAGTCAAATTTCTTTTATTCTTTATGTGTACAAATAACCAGGAAGATATGTAAAACATAATATAAAAAAAGACCAGTGCATTATGCATTAACTTTTGTGGCCTTCACAAAAGTTCATTAAGCTGCTGAGAAAACATGTTGGGAAAACTGACTTCGACGTGCTCGTGTGCGTTTGGATGCGTATCCACTTTATCCTACCTAATGCACCTTTGAAATGGTCTGCGCCAAAAAAAATTATATGCAAAAACTACTACTAAAATGGACTAAACCTTAACCCAGGGGTGGGCGATATTACAAAAATATATCACGATACTTTCGATAAGTATATTTTCATGACACATGATGTACATCATGATCAGACATTCCTGAACACAATATTTCTATTCGCTGATTTCGAGACAATGATAAAATACCACAGCAATAAACCCCTACTTTAAATGTAAGAAGAATCAAACAGTTGATAAAAAAGATTCAACACCAATCAGGCACTTCTTTGTTTCCCATAGATATGAGTGGGATTTCTATATCTGAATCTCGATTTCCATTGTCTTCTTCTCATTATCTTCTCAAACATGTCGACTACAACAGCCACAATTTGTCTCCTGCTAGCCATGTTTGCTGGCTACGTGGTGCCGGGGTATCACGTCAACCCTCTGTTGTGATACCTTTAAACCTTGAACCTTATTCTTGCCATTGCAATCTAAGCTCATACATTACATAAGGCTCATTGAAAAATTTGAATTTAGTGCTGTATAAATAAAAATCGTCTATTTAAGAAGAACGAGCCATTTAAAGATTCTTCAGTGCTTTATCTCTATCAGAGACAACTTTCCCCAGTTGATTTAAAAGCAGATATGAAATAAAACGTCCCTCGTTTATATTTAGATCCTACAGCATATGTCTCGTGCAGAAGGCTAGCTCATGTCAGTAGATATGACGAGCTCGTAAGCCTCGAGGTCACGTGTGATCTGGGCTGATTGTTCACCTGTTGCCTTATCAACAAGTGTGCATGTCTCGGGCCTTTTCTCTGGACAGTACGTCTGTACGAGCTGAAGTGACCCCAATGCCGGGACAGAAGCACCGGAGCGTGCTCATTGATAAACCCAGTACTAATCCCAGCTGAATGTGTTCAGAATAATCTTTTAACCGGGTGTGACTGGGGAGCTGCTCGGGTGACGAGTGAGGCCTGATCCTCGTTCCAGTCTTTCTTGGTGGGATTACTGAAGTTTTCTCTGGCTGTTTCATGAATTCACAGCCAAACAGTCACCCAGAGAAGTCTTTCAGCTCACTGACTGAGCCTCCTGAATGCCTCGCTCGCAGGACTTGTACAAGTCCATCAGTATTATATTTCTGTTTAGCCACGCATCACATATCTTGATATGATGAAAGATATACTGACTCATGTTCTCTCACACCATTAAACCTCTAAACAAAGTTTATAGTAATGCGCTCATGTATTGTATGTTATCGTTTCTGTAGTAGCTAATTGACAGGGACTTGTATGGCAGAAGTTCTACATAATCCAAAAATTTTTTTTTAACATAACAAGAGTAATGTGTAATAGTGTATACAGTGTAGTTTTCTTTAAGGAGATGTATTCTTCGTTACATTCGTTACAGCCAGTGCATTTTATTCTCCACAAGTCAGAAGACTTTCAGTTTCTCAGTAACATGACAAGCTGCACTTTTTTTTTTTTGTCTTGTACGCCAATGCACCGTTGGGGGAATGTCCCGAAATGTGTTGAAATTGGAATTGAATATGGGTAATTGAATAATAGTAATAATTGAATAATTGCTAGAATTTATTATAGAAGTTATTTTTCTGCTTAAATAATAGTGCTGCATTCTGAATTGTGGTGTTAATTTTGTTCGTATGAATTGGAAAATCAGGTGATGTTTCTGAAACACCAAAGGGACGTCCTGAAAGTGAAAGTAACAACTAGTAAAAATGGCGGGGATTCCACAGTTTCCTCTTGAGAAGTGAAAAAAATACAAATGAAAAATCACACACTATCCACTATACAGTGCACTATTGTTATTGTATTGGAATATAAATTCCCAAAGTTCATTATGGAAGGTTAGTATCCAAATGAGGTAGAAGAATACCCAGTGTAATTTTTTTTACCGGGTGGGTCGTGAATTTTTAAAAAAAAAAGTTCCTGAAGGGAAACTCCAGTCAGAATTAAAAAAAAAAAAAGCTCATCGATGCATGTCCACTTGCATCCCTCTTCACTGGCGTGGTAGATTCTGTAGAATCTGAAGTAGAATGGACTTCCCAGTTTGAATCCTGGCGAAACCCCCTTTTATAGACGCATGTAGATGGTGGAAGTAGATTTTGAAGAACTACAAGCTCTTTGGGTGGATGTTTGGAGTCAGAGGTTGTTCATTTTTTTTGCCAGCTTCAAAAGTTTGTCCGCTGCTATGATACTTACCTAAAAACCCACCAACAGGAAAGAGGCACAGGGTGACACAAAACACGAAGGACAGCTACAAATAGTAGTGGAAATGGCTCTCATGTTTTTGAATTTTCACAACCTCTTAACGAAAAATGACGTCTTTGGTAAAGAACTTGTGACGTCAAAGAGAACAATTTATGAAATCAATACTAGCTTTCATAGCAAAAGTGTACAAGGATGTGAAAGCAGGAGTTCATGGTGGAGACTTGGGGAAAGTTCTCACACGAAAGTGCAAGTAAAGCCACCACAGCTGAGCTGTGAGCAAGTGGTTGACTCTGGTCCTGTGGGTCGTATCTGTTCTTATGCAGAGATGTAGAGCTTCTTGAGACTGGGACAACAAAATGGACCAGGGTTCCTTTTGCCACAGAAGTGTTTCAGATCATTCAGAGTTAGGACCAAGTTCATGTCATTGTTTCGTGACAGTTGGTCTATCATCTGTGGGAGAACATTGCACCTGAGAGTAACCTTTAAAAATTCATTGCTTGACTTAATCTAAAGGAAAAGCTTTTGTCTATTAATGCATGTTGCATGTTTACTCCTGTAATATTGTATTCATTGCTAATTAAAATATTAAACAACTCTGGAGCCTATATACACTATTAGCTATATAGCACACCACTGCTTTATGTTTCATGCAGGAAAAAGCTGTGAGAGCATCATCTTTTATGCGAACACGTAGTAACGCTACTGCTAATGTTTGCTCTGTTGAAAATTCAGCATAATGATCTCTACACTGTGAGCGTGTCTCGGATATAGCATCATACTGATGTGATGATCACACGCTAGTCATACGCTCTGCTCTAGAGACTCGTCGGAATCACTGGTTCAGGTTTTCTTCTCTAGCCTTTAGCACAAACACCATATCTCATTTCTGTTACTGTAGATTACCATTGACCCACATCCATTCACTCAGTATACCCGAGCCTGTACAGAGAGCTCTGTAAAGCAGTTGCTTCCTTTTATTGCTCAAAAGTTTTTCCATGTTAGGGTGTCTCTAATACTCAAGGGTTTTTGGATGGTTAAAGAAGTACAGCAACTCTGTTGGCGGGTTTCATTCAGAACCAATAAATCAACCTGATCTCCCAAATCATAAAGATACCAATATTGTGATAAACTATATACAAGACGTTTTTGTGACAGTATCAAGGGTATCAGCAATGCAGTGACTATTAAAATGTTAAATAAAATTGTACTATAGCACTGCTGAATTCTTAATTCTGATTGGTCAGGAGGTGGTGATTAATTTTCTATAACAGCAGCTCTGACGGTAGTTTCGTCTGTAATGTTTATGTTGATGCATTTATACTAAAAAGTTATCATTTCTATAACAACAACTTTTATAACAATTCCTCGTATCGTGATCTCCTGCGCTCTTCGTCCAGAAGGTTAAATCTGGAAGCGTTCTCTGAAGGAGCCAAAGGATTTATGAGGAGACAGTTTCCGTCTGTGAGAGGGTTCAATTTAAAACTGCAGTTTCCTACACTTTGGCGATGCCATTCATAATGTTGGCATTTCTCTAATTTGGGATCTGCAGCTGTCCCTAGATTAGACTTGTAAGCTTCTCTCTATCTGTCTCTCTCTCTCTCTCTCCCCCTTTCTCTTCACCACCTGTTATCCCACACGGACGCTGTGGCTCATGCGCTCGCTCTCAGCTGTGATGAAAAAGCCTGTCATAAACCACCAGGTGGATTTTTGCCTACGTCGCCTTGTCATCAGTGACACACTTCTCTTCCTTACGCTGCATATGTTTTGTCCCCAAAAGGCTTATTCCCTCTCAGGCGTCGTTCCCATAATCAGGCGTCTCGGACGTCATTCGCAGACGTTGATGCAGCGTGGGCCAGAACTGATAGCCGGGTTGTGAAATGCGCTTGACGTGACTACTGGACTGTGATCACATCGAAGGTGTCTGAACACAATGCTTAACTTTGTTCTGATAACTTATCCAGGTCAAAACAATTCCATTAATTGCTCGTGTCAGGATTTTTGTTGCTGTCTTATGGTGGTGTGATGAAGCAGAGGGCCTAAGTCTTATCAGCAGATTATAAATGTAAGCACTGCATGTAGATTTAGTCCTCTGAAGCGTCATTTTTGGCGAAACAATTGTTCATTAACTCCAAATATTTGATCAGCCAAGCTATTTCTGGTGTCTGGCATTTACTGATTTCTAAGAAGTCAAGAAAGCTTATAGCTTTGTGTAAATTAAAGATAAACTGGTAGCTATAACTCAGATCAAGCATGTCTTTCCGATCATCTTCTCATCTTTATCTTTATCTTTTCATCCTCTGTTCACATTTACATGTCTGTGTCTAATATCTGGTATCTGATACTGTTCTTGCTGTATTACGCGCAATACTGACCCTGTGGTTGACCGTAATAAACAAGCAAAGGAGAATAAAATACAGGGATATCACCCAGACATGCTGATGTGGTTTAGGACACAGTGTGACCTACTGTAATCTCTAAACATGAACAAAACTTTAATGTGGGTGGTGGGCGGCCATCTTGGACAAAATATCTGTTTCTGTCCCCTTAGACCTAAGCTCCTGAAGTTATACTAAATTATACTAGAAACCTAACACCTTGATATGTTTTCTTGTATTGAGTAAAGAATGTAAGCATGTTTACTTACAAACATACTTCAGGTAGATATCTAAGGGCACTTGCTGAAATATCGCTTCCTGGCATGGATTCCACCAGGTGATGAACACATTCCTTTGAGATACTGGCCCATGTTGCCACATGATTGCTGGAGATTTTTCAGCTGCACATTCATACTATGAAGCTCCCATTCGACCACACCCCAAAGGTGCTCTCTTCATCGAACAAGTTTGAGACGACTTTGTGCTTTGTTACGTGGCGCATTATAGTGCTGGAAGTAGCCATTATAAGATAAAAATATACATTATAAGTAGCCATTATATGATACAGTTTTGGCTATAAAGGGATACATGTTATGATTAGCAACAGTACTCAGATAGGCTGTGGCATTCAAACAAAGCTTGACTGTTATGAAGGGTCCCAGTGTGTGCTAAAGTATTTCCCACACCACTACACTACCACCACCAGCCTAACATATACATATAACGTATAATGTAACATAGACATATAACGTATACATACCAATGCATATATTTTTATTCCTTCTTATTATATTGTATATTGTGAGTTTATTGTACACTGTTAAAGTCTTGTGAACTTTTAAGTCTTAGTTTTCCTGGTTGCTCTTGTGTTATGGCTGTTGTGACACTTGAGGATCAGTAAAGTACTCTCTCCTCTCTACTAAACCTTTGAAACCTTTGAAAATCCCAGCCATTTCTGAAATCCACAAGCCAGGCTGTCTGGCACCAACAACCATTACATTGTCAAAGTCCAAGTCAGAGATCATGTTTTCATTAACGTTAACTGAAGCTCTTGACCTGTATCCGCATGATTTTTATGCACTGTGCTGCCACATGGATGTATAATGTGAATTAAAAACTACAGCACAACACTCCAAAAAGAATGGTTTTAGACATGATAGAAACTCTTAGCAAAGCTGTTCTCATGGAGGTTTATCCAAATTTCATTCAAAGGAGTAATATTATTAAAAAAAAAAAAAAAAAGGAGCTCAGTTTACATCAACTTTACTCAAGGTTTTGTGGTGTCTCTGCACCATCAGGCCCACACAACTACGTCAGTAAGTGCAGATTTTTCCTTTTGTCAAAGTCTCTCTGATTAATTCCATAATTCCCAGTCCATTTTGTCGAATAATTCATAAACCTGTTCTGTAAATATTAGTTTTGCATGGACGTCTGTTCACGGAATTCATCACCTGCCCTTAGACATAATTATAAGTAAGTACAGGGAAACGTGTTAAACCTCTTACTCATGTTAATCACACACATGCTTACAGATGTTGAATACGATGTTGCAGATGTGTGTGTAGAACTTTGGCGGTGTTTTGACTGAGATGAGCTGAGCTCGTGGGGTGGAGTGTCATGCTGCATGATGTAATGGTTAGTCTCGTGCTGCCTGCTTGTCAGTGCGTCGCCGGGCATGGCATTTTGTGTGTGTGTGTGTGTGTGTGTGTGTGTGTGGGCGCATGTTTTTATATGTTGGTGGGAACCAAATGTTCCCACAAGGATATGAAAAGTTTTGACCTTGTGGGGACATTTGGCTGGTTCCCGTTTTGTGTGTGTGTGTGTGTGTGTGTGTGTGTGTGTGTGTGTGTGTGTGTGTGTGCGCATATGGCTCAGGCTTTCTTTTCTGCTTGGTGGAACACTGATGTATTTGGAAAGAGTGATCAACCGGTCCCACGAGACTTATAGGGGAAACACACACACACACGGCCACTGACTAACATATGTACACACACCCAGGGCCAAAAGTAGTTACACAGCCATCACCCAAATCAGCCTACACTTGCCCTTATATACTTCATCTCCCATTCAGAGCAGGAGAAAGAGAAGTTAAACAGCAGTTAAATAACAGTTCCCCACAGGCACAACATAACAGTTCTGCTCACAAAAGTGCAGGGTTTCGAATTGGAAAATCAGCTGACTAAGGGTCTGACATGTAAAAACCTGCTAAGCGGATTAAACCTTGGGAATCTTTTAAAAGCACATAAACACCCTGCTTTTCTCTTCCACCATCATACAGCCTACACTCACAGGCCCCTGAGCAACAGCAGAAAGGCAGAAGAACATCTCACACCCTCGTGAAGCCCTCACACACCCTCGCCATGTTCTGATCTGATCCACACACAGATTTCATGCCGTAAGCGTGTGGTGTTGACTTTCAAGACGCAGGTTGTGCATGTGATCATGCCATCATCATCATGCTGCTGGTATTTTGCATGATTAAGGAGATGATGTTTGCACAAAGTCAACTCAGTAAGTCAGCATGAATGTGCCGTACCGTAATTTAATAGTATGATGACACCCAGTGTTATTAACTCAGATTTTTAACCCAGTTTGTAGCTATTTAATGTTAGTTATCGTACATGTTTATTTTCTTTCCGGAGGAGGCTCAGCTTGCAAAAGTAAGCAAAAGTTTGCTTTCTTGCTTGACTGAAAATAGTATAGTAAAATGCAGTAAAAAAAAAAAAAAAAAAAAGCATAATAATAATAAATAAAATTGTGATACTATTATTATTATTATTACTACTACTATTTGTAGTATCATTAGTATTTAAATATCTTTTTTTTAAAAAATCTTTATAAAATATTAGAAATAATACTATTAAAAATCTTTTTTACTTATAAAGAAATTTGAGAGATTACACAAAATAAGCAATATATTATTATTATTATTATTATTATTATTATTATTATTACATTTTGACCTATATTGACGTAAGTAATTGTGATTTTATAATTCAGCAATATAATTGTGATTACATTTTATTCGCCACTGTGTTTTGTTTTGTTGTACGGTGTGTATGATAATGGAGCCACTCTATAAACCTTTTATTTTCCATACGCAGTTTGAATGACCTTCACACTGAGCTCCTTGAACATCTCGTTTCTCAGAAATGCCCTGCGTAATTCAGTCCGGTGCTTTTGGTGAGCTGCGTGAATTCCCGTGTTTGCCGAGACCGAGCTTGTTCCAGTGTTCGCAGTTTGCCAACAGAGGGAGACACAGATCACTAGAGAGGATAAAGGAGGCGCGAGAGAGACAGAACAGATGAACTGGGAGCAGGCATTTGATCACTCTTAGTGGATCTGCTGTGAACATCTGCTCCAAATAAAAATTGTGATCATTGGCAAATTGCTGTGACACTTAGGGACCTGCTGTTATTGGAAGGTAATCAGCTTCGGGGTGGTAACAGTGTCCCCGCTTCACACCACCCTGCCACTGATCCCTTTTCTATAACCGCACGCCACATTGTGTTTTATTCCTTAGTAACGTGAAATATTAACAAGACCTAAAAATGTCTGGCGTCACCGCAGACATGTTACGTGAAGTCAGGGAGATTAATGAGATTCAGAAATTAATGACTACAGGATCGACGGTTATTTTGTTCTTGTGCCTCAGTGCCGTTAATTAGCCCTGTGACAGGCTTGGGAAAGAGGCTAAAAAAAGAGGAGGAGCTTTGTTTCTGTTATTGTTGTCATGGCAACTTGTGTTTGGTTTAGAAGGTGTGCAGGGGAAATAGGTGTGTGTATGTGTGTGTGTGTGTGTGTGTGTGTGTGTGTGTTTCCTCTGCAGGTAAAAGGCCAGAGTTCAGGAAACAGCTTTATGCTGTTCTCTTGTTCTGTTCAGTGAAGAAAACCTCAAATGCGTTGCGGGTTTTTTTTTTTTTTGACCGTTCACCTGAAAAAAACGAAAGTTATAAAAGCCATGATGGAAACTGCAGAGTGAAAAGTTTTCTCTGTTTTATAGTGACAGCTTCTAAAAACACTGAGGCACAGACCAGCAGTCACTTTCACACTACATTGCGAAACTTGACATGCATGCAGTAATTATTATAACTGACGCTTTAAATGATCTGTCCCATTTTTCTGGGGCGTTTTTTTTTTTTTCTTTTGTCCTTGAGGTAAAACCTATCCAATTCGGGAAGAAGCATTATGTTGTCTTTGTTTTCATCAATTGTGAAGGCACACTGAAAGAAAATACACCTGCTTGATAATAAAAGTCTAATAAAATACAGTAACCATATTGTAAACTGTGATAAATATTTGAGCCATTCTAAAATGATTATGAAAATAATATCTGGCAAAATAAAATCCCACTAGTGA
>CM074964.1:14832412-14847599 GCA_037577455.1 Pangasius macronema | reverse complement strand
TTGGATGGGTTAAATGCAGAGCACAAATTCCGAATATGGGTCACCACACTTGGCCACAAAGTCACTTCACTTCACTTAAACTAATTTTTCAACCCAGCAGCATCATGTCACTAAGTAACCATTCAGTTTTTGTTTCTTATTGAGAGTCAGCCCCAAAGCTTTGGAGTCAATTCCACACACACATAATAAACACACACCGTATATAGAATAGAAATGTGTCGAGCAACCTCTCGCGCTAACACACGGCTGCGCTGAGCGTCTGTTCTTCTCTGGGCCGATTTCACATGTGGCAGTGTTTACAGTGTGCTCGAGGCGCAGAGGGTTTTCTCATGAGCTGAGTATATAATTACAGGACAGCTCGCTTAATCTCTGCTGGCTTTTCTGACTGAAATTAAAACATCCACACACACACACACAGTTGCTCTCATGCAAACCCGGGTTCTGCTTTCATGTTCTCCCACAGTAGAGCTGCAGCCTGGTTTTGGACTAAAGTCGTGCTGAAGTCAGCGACTCGGTGCCGAAATACTGTTAGACAAAATGAACGTTTATTAATGAGTAGAGAAAAATGTTCAGTAATGAAGAGATGAAACAGGAGAAATGAAGCACAGTGATTTTGTCATGTAAGATATATGGTTCTTTCTCTCGTCATTGCCCGTGTGCCTGAAGCGCACTTCTGACTGATCGTAATAATCTGCGTTTTGTCTTATTAACTGCAGTAGAGAGGGAAAAAAAGGAGATGGTGAAGGAATTACTGCTTATAGCTGCAATAACGTAAGTGATAACAGGAACTAGGATGTTTTCTCAGCGTCCAAAAACATTAAATGTAACCACAAACAAAGTATATTTCATTCTTTAATAAACAAAAATGATAATCATTTGAAAATTGCTGTGGTATAAGAGGGATTGAGCATTTCTTGATATGCTGTTACTGGAAAATAATCATCTTCACTCTGGTAATACTGGTTCTGCTTCATCACACCATCCTGGTTACTGATTGTTTTCCTTGAACGGCACACCCCCTTAATCATTAAAGTCACTTAACATCAGACTATAAAGACAATTTAACCAATAATCACAGTTAGATGTGTCTTCTGTGGCAGCTTCCTGAGCCAAACTACTGATGGAGCTAACCTCTGAGGGACTATATCAGGGTGCGAATATTTGAACGTATTTTAGAGATCAAACATATCTAGAGTAAATATCATCTTGTCAAAAGTGCACATGAAATGAGTGTATCTCCAGTCTGTATCTCAAAAGTGTTCGCGTGATGAGTGTATCAGTCTGCCGTGTTCCAGTAATGAAGAAAACATCCGAAGTACGTTGCACAATTTATAAGAATATGTTATGAATTGCAACAAAACTGAAATATAGGATTTTCCCTGAAAACACAGGACGTCTGCTCACCCTCTCTTCTTCCTGTGTAGCACGCGACGCTTCCTGATGGGTACGCCGTCCAGGAATGCTTCACACATAGCCTGTAATGAAAGTGCAAGATTTATTAGCAGGGTTTTTTTTTTTTTTGTAAATAAATTTACTTCACTACTTGGAAACCCATGAGGCCTGTTTAAAAATAATAATAATAATAATAATAAAAAAGGTTAGAACAGAATGTACCAATGTGAAGTGTTTCCAAAATTGTTCAATTTCATTCTTCAGTGTGATTGCTTTTCAGTAACCACTAGGGGGATTCCTGGTGTAGAAGAGTCAGGGGAAAAGATGTTTATTCCAGGAGGGAGAGCACATTGACAGACAAAAACAAGCCTCTGTTAATTCTGTTGCCTAAACAAGGATTTGTGCTACTCTCCCTTTTCAAACAAAACAGTCAAAAATACTTTGTCATCACTATTTTGCTTTCGTCATCTCTGCCAGCGATTTTGAGGACCCGTGTGCTGTTATGAATTCCTTCTGAAATACATTTTCACGTCTCCTTAGTGCACGGAGCAAACAAACTCCGGCTCGAGTGGGTGAAATCGTGCGTTAACCACCTCCACTCGAGAGCTGATTACACAGCACCTCGGCCAAATCACACGATGGAGTAAAAGCCCAAGCGCACTAAGGTAAGTGGGTATGACAGCTCGCAGTGTGGCCTGTAAGTGCATATTAGTCTCTGGTGTTTACAGCGCAGGCTGTAGGAGGATCAGTCCATTTATGGTCATTTCCTGAGCTCAGGAGTCTCAGTGGGGTCCAGGACAGCACAGTTGTTTTCTTCAGTCGCTGCTCTCGATATCGACTCTATTGTTCTGCTCGGAGGAAACCGTGGTGAAGCCACTTAACACTTCTCTGGTTCCTAATTTGTTACATTAGGATTTTTTTGTTTGTTTGTTTCAAAGAGCTTGCTCAATGTTGGGATCTGATTACAAGGATGAACCACGGTTTTCTGGTGGTATTTCAGTCCAGATCATCAGGTCTCGGCTTGTGGTGATTCATGTTGACAAATTTCTAAGTTGTCCTACTGTTATCTGATCGCTTAGTTATTTTCCATTTCTCACTTTTAAAGGATTGCGCCAACATTCTTTTTTTTTTTTTTAGTCTGAACTAAAGTCTATTCATCACAGGGTATTTGCAATCACTCTGAACAGACATTTCTACATATTTGCCTTCGACCTTGTCCTGGTCGGGGTCACAGTGGATCCAGGGTTCTGTCCTTAGACCACTGGAAGCAAGGCAGGAGACTTCACCTTGGAAGGGACCTGCTGAATTCTACCAATAAATCTATGTTTTTTTCCATAAACCTTTTATATGGGACTACCGTCAGGTTAGCGCCTATAGTGATGCGGGACTACAGCACCCATCAGCCACTGCACACCCCATGTTCCCCGTCTCACACACAAAGTCACACGATCATGAACACCTGAACCACATGTATGCACAATGATCACTATTTAAGTCATGTTTCTACAGCACCCCTCGTCTAGCCTCTGTTGTACGTACCGTCATTTATTTATTGCCTTCTCCATGCCATTCCTTGCTTGTCTAGTTAGCGTTTTTCTTACACCTTTTTTTTCAAGTGTTTCACAATTAATTAAAGACTCTGCACCATCTCCAACCCATCTGTGACAGCTATTTCTTCAGACGGAAGCATATATAGTAATGCCTCATCTCTATCTAATCACACATGAACGCAACAAAATCTTTGGGAAAGCATAAGTAATTGGAACTACTTTTTATTGTATAGTTTCATGGAAAGTTGAATCAAACTTCATAAGAACAGACTTTTCCTAAGACCTGCTCTAACAATGGCGTGGAAAGTTGAGCAGATTTTAATTTTATCCCAATGAGAAGTGAAAGAGTGTGTTGTTAGAGGAAACTAATCAACGATGGGATGGTGTGATGCAGCCCGATACAAAGCGGTGTCACTTCCGTGTTACCACTGTGAAATCGATTATGTTCCTTTTTAGTTTGAATTCTCAAATCTGATTGGTCAGAAGGTGTGCATTATTTCTGTATATCAGCACGGCTTGGTCAGTAGTTCCAAACTTTGTTAGAGCTTTACTTCTGAGTGTTACAAAGCACTAACACTGGAGACTCCTTTTGAAAAAATGCTAAATAAATGCACAGAAAACTTCACCGTATCATCGATTACACAACTTCCAAACGCTAGTATAGTGACAGTAATGTAAACAGAAAGAGCGCAATAATATAAACCTGTTATACGTCTTGCAGCTGGAACTGCTGTCAGAGCTGCTGTTATAGAAGATGAATCAACACCTTCTGACTAATCTTCTGAACTGGCCTTTGACTGGCGTTCTGTTCTTCTCTCAGTTCAGGTAAATGTTTTGAAGTCATTATCCATCGTTCTATGAAGCTGAACAGAGGGGGGAACATGAACAGTGCTGTATTTATGGCAACCATTTATCGATTCGTCTACATCAGCGTATTGATAACTTTACACCAATTGAGAAAGGAGCTACAGGGAATGAAAATGGTGTGTATGTGTGTGTGTGTGTGTGTGTGTGTGTGTGTCCCCAGACTGGCTATCTAAGGATGCATTTTATCAAGCATCACCATCCTCTCTGGTCCCTGGTCAGTGTATAGTTATCAAGCCAGCGCTCCAGATCGTGACCTTTAAAGGTTGCGGGAAAGAGGATTGTGCAGATAAAGCGGGAAGAGCCAGCTTCATCATCAGACGCTGGGGGAAGACGAGGTGTCTCAGAGATAACAGATTAGCGCAAATCGCACTGAGAAAATTGGCAAATGCGAAGGCCTGTAAATGACTATGCAGGGAATAGCACCTTGGGTTTAATTACTGATCACTGTTTGAGTAATTGCAGGGCGATAAACCAGGATGAAGCTGCAGCACTGCTCTAACACACGCAAGCAGATCATAAGAGAAACCAATGCTAATCTGTAGAACGTTAGCTCAGCTAGCAACTTTTTAACGGTACGGTTCTAGAAATCTTTGGTTCTGCGAATGTTTATGAACAACTTTGCTGTTTTCCCTGTAGGAACGTTCACATTATCTTTCCTTAATGTTAATTTTTGTCTAATTGAGAAGAATTTTCTGTTACGCAAATGTTTATTGCAGAGGGGGTTTTTAGCACATTACACTTTTAACCTAACCTTCTTGCCAAACACTTTGCTAATCATCCTGATGATGTTTTCTGTTGGCCACAAAGGTACTCCTGACACGGAGCCTAAAAAAATTTGGCCAAGCGTCGATGCTTTATGCACAATTCTTCCATATTTTAAAGCTGAGCTGAAAACCTTCCTCAATATTTTCACCTCTGTTCAGATGTATTCAAACCCCCCATGAGGCCTACTTCTCAGAGAACTTGACACCTATTTAATTCTCTTTCCCCCTCTTGTTGGCCTAAAACAGCACCATGTTTGACCATTTTCGGTGGAATATTTTCAGTGCATCGCTGATGGATTTGATTTCATATTGGACGTAATGGACTCAAAACATTCTTCATTAACCTTGACAGAAAGCAAGGGCTCAACAATACTACATAGATTTAAAGCAGAGAGATCAGTCGAGACGAGGGCACTGGGCTGAATGTTCTGTCAATCTTTACAGGTTCATATGACATATTGGCTCATCTGTTGTTTTTATTAGGAAAAATGAAGATCGCTCTTTTGGTGTATTTTTTCGCATGATAACTTTTTTTCCTGTGTTAAAAGTTGATTTACTTTTTGGCATTTTCCGTCTCACCCCTCACCTGTGGGATGGTATTTCCATCTCACCCCTCACCCTACTGCTCTAGTTAGATTTAATTTTTTCCTCAACTGTCATCATGTAAAGCTTCTGTTAGCCTTTTTTCTTTATAAACGTAAAGTTTATGCATGTTTTCTCCTTAACGTGACCTTGAGAAAGGTACTCTAGGAATCCAAAGTAGTATGTAAACAAAAAAAAAGTGATAGTTAAATAGTAAAGGAATCCTTAATATCAGGACTGCAGCAATGCAAAATGTCGTTGTTTTGTTTTTGTTTTTTTCTCCACAGAATGTTTTATCTATAGCGTCTTTTCCATTTGATGTAACAGGAGAAAAAAGTCGGATGAAGTTAGTTGGTTTGTCACACAAAGGACTGGGATAAACAGCTTAAGATCTACAGAAGAACTCCATCAGGAAGGGGGATAATGCGCCGTGGCTCAGTGGGGGGGCTTCCTCAAACGCTGATAAACAGGCCGACTGATTCTCCTCAGGCGGAATGTGAACTTAAACAAAAGCTCCTGCTGGGATTAGCAAGCCCAAGTGATTGTGTTTTGGAAGGCTGAGGTCTCTGAGCTTACTGCACTGTGTGTGTGTGTGTGTGTGTGTGTGTGTGTGTGTGTGTGTGTGTGTGTGTCTGTGTGTGTGTGTGTGAAAACAGAGTGTCGGAATATGAATCCACTCAGAGCGGTAAAAATGATAAAATAAGAGTCTTAGAAAGAGTAGTGTAGTTAAGATGCCATAACGTGTCACTGAAGGGTCGTTGATGTCGCGTTGATGGCTTTTCTCTTTTAGATTATTACATTTTCGACGCCATTGTTCTCCAAAACAGCGATTTTAAAAGCACTTAAATAACCTGAGTGCTGTGAAGAACACAATGATTAAACCTAACTGCAGTTGTATGAAAGTTTAGTTTGCTCATTTATTAATTTTTTTCCCCCTTATTTACTAGTCAGATGCTTGAAAGTGATGTCGGGATGGTTGTATATTTTTGCATGTCCTTTTTGAAGATTCCATCTCTCTCAGGCATTCCTCAAACGTGTTGTGTATTTGCAAAGCCGTGGGGAGTGGAGTTGGCCGTGAGTGACACACTCCGTCATCACCTAAAGCGTTAGTCAAGGTCTGGAATGGTTAGACGATATTATTCACTGTAGTAAATACGCTGTCTGGTCTGTGTCGATTGACGGATATAAGAGTGCTGTAATCGATCTCGCCGCTAGAGTAAGAGCCGCAAACCTGACTGCGCTACTGAGAAATGGAATCAATTAACTGGATATTGGAAATTAATTAATAAATTAATTTACTGAGGAAACGTCGAGGTTGGGGATTGGGTGATAAGAGATGTCATTTAGCACTGTGTAAAAAGTATTTTCAGGAGAGGTCTCTGGATTATTACCCAGAGTGCACTGTAAATCCAGTGTACAACCGAGATAAATAGTGTTTAACACTTTTGTATATTTGAAAACGCTGAACAGCACTTAATTTAGTTGACATCACACTGTTCTGCTCTTCTAAATCGATCGTTTTTACCGCTAGTTACTATTATCAGATAATTGTGTGAAGATCAGAGTGAGGTGCAAGTACATAAGGCAACGAAATAAGCTGAAAAAGTATACATTTTGGAATCTGTCTTTTTGGAAAATTCGTATTGATACCAGATTACTGTGCGAGTGTTTGTAGGCTGAGATGTCCTTTTCGCTTACAAGGATAAGAAACAGTCTTGTATCCCCACCATGTGAGGAATTAGTGTGTGTTATGTAAGGAGTAAAGCACTTTGGGACATGCTGTTATAGGAAAGCAACTAACTATGTGGTAAAGATGTGCGGCACAAAGTTAATGCGCACAAAATCACGTTCCAATGTGTTTGTGTTACAATTTTTATTAATTGAAAAATGCTCATTTTACTTTTTATCCATTTATAGTTAGATTTGCTAGATTTTAATGTTAGTTCCTTATCGCTTATGTTGTAGCAGCTATAAAAAGTCATTCCCCTCTATCCTCTCTCTCTCTTTCTCTCTCTCTCTCTCTCTCTCTCTCTCTCTCTCTCTTTTTTCTCTCTCCCTTGTGGTTAATAGCATGTCATGATAAAAAGAAACGAAAGCTCAAACTCCTCTGTCCTGAAGACTTTCTCATGTATGAAAACTTAAAGGAAAAGCTGTACTTCTGGCACTGGAGACTCCTTCCATCCATGTTTAAATAAACATCTCCCTACGGAAGGAAAACTTTACCATATCAACAATGAGTCACTTTTCTTTCTTAAATAACAGTGTTTTCTTAAGTCTATTTATTACAAGCCATACAAGTCTCTGTGAATGAGCCGTTACTATGGAAACAATAACGCATTAGAATGAGCGCATTAATATAAACCTGTGATTTTCTTTGTCACATCTACTGTTTATAGAAAATTAATCAACACCTTTTTGACCCATCAGAATCAGCATTCAGCAGCGCTGTGGTATAATGGATATCATCGTGTCAGCATCGATCAAACCAGTGACCAAGCAAAAAAAAAATATATTACATATATACATTCCACTCCATACACACAGAGGGAAAATTCTGAGTATTTCTGCACTGATAGCTCGGAAAAACGCTGTCATAACTGTATCTGCACACCTCCTCCAGTTTAATCATAGCAAAAGATAAACTCTCGTCTTTGGTCATATGACTGAAGAATGATGGAACTTAGTTTGTGTATATTAATGTCTTTTATTTCGGGAAATGTTATTGAGTCAAACCCACGCTGACGTTCTGAGCCAAGCCAAGCCACACTGAGCCAAGTTCATCCCCTATAACATCAAAGTCTGCACCAAGCTCTTCTCGAACCCCTCTTTAATTTCTGCAGACTTGAAGCTTTTGTATATGTAAACACACAGATCATTCCTGTGGGCTTTTGATGTAGCCCACGTGCCCTTCAACCTCACAGACGGTAGAACCTCATCTCTGTCCATTAGCATCAAAGGTACATACTAATGGCAGTAGTGTTTGTGGCTTCCTGGGTTTCAAGTGCGTCTTAAAGCAGAATGATTGAGGATTTCAGTCATCAACTTTGGTCGGTTTGTGATCCTAAACGCTGTAGCAAATGTGACCAAAAGCATGTTTTGACACAACGTCCTGTTTTGTCTGTACCTTTTGCAGGCCGATGCTGCAAAGAAAGAGCTCCTTCTCTCTCAAGAGTAGCTGCCTCTCCACCTATAAGTGTCCCCACTCAAGACACACGAACATCTTTAGTTCCACTTCCGATTGTTGAATCATTTTTACAGTACTTTTTCGATAAAAAAAAATCTCAGTACTTTTACATATAATTTAGCTACACATCTCTGAACATTACTGAAAATCATGATCCTGAGCTCAGGTCACTGTCTGTAGGTTTGCGCATGTAATCTTTGTGTCGATATGGGTTTCCTCCAGCCTCCACAAAACAAGTCGCAGGTGGATTAGCTATGCTAAATTGCCCCAGCTGTGAATAAGTGTCTGAATGGGATGGCACCACAAGTGCCATCCCATCCAATGTTCCCAATGTTCCAGATCCAGATAGTCTCCAGATCCACAGAGAGCCTGGCCAAGATAAAGTCCTAACTGACGATGAATGGATGGATGTAAAGATGAAAACCAGGCCATATTTGATCATATTTGGCCTCTAGTGTTAACAGCACAAAAAAATTTTCAAGTCCTTGACACCACCTTCCATCCATGTACTTGTATCCCCAAAATCCCTGGTAGCCTGAGGAGTTCTTCCATATCAGGCCAGCTAGCTATCTTTCCATCATCTTATTCTACTCAGTCAACTAAAACAAAGTTCACTAAAAGGAAAAAAACACTGATACTCCAAATCACTTACTGATTTCTGAAAGGTTCAGAATGACTTAAGAGAGCAAGTTCGCAACTTATCATTGATCCAGGTGCATAATATTGGCTGGAACCTTTATTATGTTGGCTATAAACATGTGAAATGCTGACACGTCAAGTAGCTTGTGCCACTGTATGGTTCTCAGCCCATTTTTGCTGAAACTTCTTTAATCGTAAAGAAGAAGTTCTAACAGCATCAGAAGTATCTTCATTAAAATCTGTGTGAGCTCTGCTACAATGCTCGTCTAAACACCACCAATAGGATGACACCAAACTAGAAACATGAAATGAAATGTTTATTTGAGCAAGCGATCATTTTAAAAAACACTCGCATTAACTAAAATAATTATAGCAGCCTTGATGTCTGGCTCCTCATCCAGTAAGATGCTAATACAGAAAAAATATCCTGATTACCTCATGGCTACTTCGAACAATGGGCATTCCTCTAGCTCCAATGTTGTCCTCTAGCTCCAAACTTTTCTTCTTCACCCTTCAAAACATGTTTTCTCTAACGTATTGTAATGAAGATGATATGGTTCCCGAACAAAGACAAATTTGGGCCTAGTGCGACTAGCTACTATATTCGTCTATCGTAGTAAATGTCTTTAAGCGCCGGTTTCTTGTTGAATCTTCATGATTCAATCTGGCATGAAGAAGACATGTTTATCTTGCAGTCTGTTAAAGAATTCCCAATTTTATTGGGCTCTCTCGTATCATTTGATAAGTAATAATCTAATTCTGAAATCGCATTTGTTGCTGCAGTCGTTGATTCAAACAGTTTACCGTTTTATAACATTAACTCACTTGTCCAGGAGGTAAGCTGGCATCCAACTTCATCCCCCTTGTGATTTCTCTATCTTGGAAACAAGAACGAGATTCCAGATTTACTTAGCAGATCCACGCTGACCATTACATACTTGGTCTTTTGCGTTTCTGAGCAGAGAAGATGAGGACGTGTCTGTAACATGACTGACAGGAGGGAAGTAAACACGCAGCTTTGTATAGTTAACAACATGGTTGTAATCGACATTGACACAAGTCTTTAATCCTAAAATAGGTCACTAATAGGAATAAAATTAGTTTCCAGTTGCACTGTGTTATGTAAATTATTGAGCAGTACATGCTCTCTCTTTTTCCTGCTATTCCTGCTATTTCAGGAAAATGAGTGGTGTGAATCACACGCTGTTTAGTACCCAGGCTTTTGAGAGTAAAAGACAGTGGTCACTTTGTTAGTCGTTGTTGTGGATGGAAGAGTAACACGAAGTCTCTATCTGACTACTGTTTCCCACTAAAACATCTCTGCTGGCTTTTCGGACACTGACACACAGATATCTGTAGGAAAGGATGTACGTCATGTAGAAAAAAACATTATTAGGCTTTTTTTTTTTTCCTCAGCACAGTCTAGTATTACACTCAGTCTTCTTTTCATCATCAAAAACAAGCTCCAGCCTAACATTCGAAGGTGGAATTGGAATCTTAGAAGTGATTTAGATGATAATGCAATTCGATTCTGAGCAGGGGTTACTGTCTGCGACGTGTTTCACGTGTTCTCAACGTGTCTGTATAGGTTTCAGCTGAGGTTTTTTCCCCCCACACCTCTCAAAAACATCCTGGTAGGTGGATTGCCTGTGCTAAGTTGCCCTAGGTGTATTTCCACCTCACACCCTGTGTTTTTGGGATAAGCTCCAGATGCAGCGTGACCCTGATCAGGATAAAATGGTTGCTGATGAAGAATTAATGAATCACTGGGGTGCATGTGTGTAGTTTTGGTTCCTCAGAGCTCCACGTTTGGAGTTCAGTCTCAGGTTCTCCCCGTGTTCCTGTAGCTTTCCTTAGGGATCTTGGAGTCGCTCCAACCTTCTTCCACCCAAAAACATGCCAGTTTGCAAACACTACACCTCATTTGGTCCAGTGTAAAAGTCCAAGAACTGATCTTTGCTCGATTTGAAAATAGCAGTCAGGGATTTGTCTTAATTGAATGTATAGATAACAGTGATTGATTCATCATGGCATTTTGCTTAGCAGGGAAAAGGATTTGATCTGCGAAGGACATGGAATTTTTTTTTTAACACAAATAAAGCATTTAAACACTTCATCACCCAACACTATCTGTCCATAAGGGTAGGACGAAACGAGACACAAGGACCCTATCATCTGAGTCCGAGGTCTGAACCACTGGATAAAGTGGTTACTGATGAAGGAATTTTTAAAATTGTGGATTATTCGGATACTTTGGTACAAATCGCATTACTGGTCTAGTCCAGGACAAGTAGGTGATAGTTGAGGCACAATCAAAATTGTCAGCTATAAGTATCCTATAAGTTTTACATTAGCCTTTTAGCTTTATGGCAGTGATAAAGAAGCAGTTGCGGACACCAGACATGTCTTGGCAGTTTTCTTAAATATTCATTCTCCCTGTTTGAGACTGTCAGCGTTGCCATGCCAATAAACTCTGTGTGGTGTTAAGTACAGAAAGGCTATTTTGAAAAGCAGTCCCGCCTTCGACTTAGATCAAGACCACACTGTCATTTGGAGACTCATTAGTTTTCAATTCTTTTTGTATCTCAGAAGATAATGGCAATGCTGTGCTGCCCACTTTCTCCAAATTAGATCGACAATAGAGCGCCGTGGGCCTGCATCTGCAGATTTGATTGATTCGCTATGCTGCTGGTGTCGGGTTATGACTAGTATCTGAAAGAGCAAAGGTAGATTTAAAGGTAGATTTAAAGTGGTTCTGTAGTTCAAAATCTGATTAGGTCATTTGCCTCGTGTAAGGACAGCGATTACTGAAAGTGTAAAGGATGCCTGTGCAGTAAGAGGTTTTTCTAAGATAAGCAAGAAGGAAATGAGAGGTCTGGCTTCCAATACATCAAAATAACCACAAGACTTAATGTTAATGTGCAGAAGTGTTTATTCTAGGAAAGCCAAAGAAAGATACTTCAGTAGATTTACAATATAAGAAGGTTATCTAGAGAGAAAGCACAATTTAAACCTCTTTCTTGGCTTCAGCGTTTAATGCTGTAGCAGTTTTATCATTTATCTCTTTTCTTGACGTACACAAGGTCTTGTGTATATATTGATTTTGTGGAACTGAATTTGGTATTACTGTCTAATGATGATAACTTTGGGTTGTTCTTAAGGATTATGCAATCTCAGGAATGTATGTTTGTGTTTTTAATTTATTTATTTATTTGCAGTTGATGTGAATATTTTCCAAATCATATTTATGCATCACGTAAAGAAGTAAACTTTTTTCACATTTGAACCTTTCTGTGAAAGCATGGTTTTGAACCCAAAAACCATTCTATAGTCCACTGGTTCTCAAAACAGTCCTCAAAGCCCCCCAGACTGTCCACAATTTCGCTAGTCAGTTGTCTTGTCATTTTGGGACAGAACAAAAGTGCAGACAGTCTGTCTTAAAGAGAGGTTTGAGAGCCAGCGGTCTGGGTGTTGGTTCTTCTGAACGCTGGTGGAGCACACTCTGAATAACAGTGTTTTGAACAGTTTCACAATGAAAAAGCACTGCAATGATGTGCTGAACAAACATAATGGCATCTGGACATACACAGTAAGCAAAGCATTCGTACACAAGTAACTAAGTGAACGACTTTGACTGAAAGACGTCATCTGGACTGATGTACCTTTACAGCACGGCTATAAAGGCTAGAGATCTGAGATTTGGATGTACTTCAGGCTCAGAATGGATCCAATGCAGGCTCAAATATTCGGGCCAAGTTTGAAAACTTTAACCTTAAATCATTTTCTGACTACAACCAGGTTAGAGATTTCTAGGAACTGGACTGAGACCTCCTAGCTTAGACAGTCTCCGATAGCTGTGTTTGATTAAGGCAGCGCAAAGTGATCTCTCCTGAAATGGGCAAGTGCCACGCCTTACCAAGCACCCATGCCCTGTGAATAGTCCCAGCTTGGCATGTTCCTTTCCTTGGGGGCAATCGTGGCCTAATGGTCTGAGAGTCGGACTTGTAGCCTGAAGGTGAACCCGAAGGTTGTGGGTTCAAGTCTCGGGTCCGGCAGGGATTGTAGGTGGGGGAGTGAATGACCAGNGTGCACTTGGATGGGTTAAATGCAGAACACAAATTCCGAGTATGGGTCACCACACTTGGCCACAAAGTCACTTCACTGCCAGAACGGACTGCACCAAGGAGGAAAACACACCAGTCTTTGAGTCAAACAGTCTAAATGCTGCGTATGCGAAAGCGTTCTTAGATTTATAAAGAGACAAGTTTGGAAAATAAACGCGCCTTTTTCTCTCGCTGACTATTCAAATTGCAGTGTTCAGAATATACAGATATGTTTAAGTAGGTGTTGTTGATGGTGTTGATGGAAATGCAAGATGTACAGTTATAAAATGTCTTAACTGCTTACACTCTTAGAACCAGTCAGCAGATCTTTTGATTTTTTTTTGTTGTTTGTTTCAGATTGTGAGGTACACTAACATTGTAGCCACTGAAATCATTAAGAACATGAAAGAATGGTTTACTACTGTAACTTCCAATTATGGATATAAATCAGCCCTAAGTGATGTAAATAGTTATCCTTTATGTTGATCCACAGGACAGGAGGACTTGGTATCCACCCCTCCGACTACCCCCCAGCTCCACACCCACACCCAACCCCACACCCCACTATTATTCCTGCTTAACACCCTGACTTCAGATCAGCATGTTGTCATGTTTCAAACCCAGCTGCACTTCACTCCCTCTGCAAATCGCTCTGACGTTCACTGGCGTGCTTCGCTGCCTCCACAGACGCACAGTCTGCTGGATATAGCTGCCAACATAAACACGCCCGGGGCCTGGCACCTCACACTCTGAACACCAGTGGAATCTTGGGTGAACAAACAGAACCTGAACGTAGCAGTAGGGGATTTTCAGCTGCTGCCAGATGGAGAATCGTAACATGCAGGGGAAAGCCTCTGTGTCCTCCGCTGGGTATATGGAATCGATAGTGAAATTAAACACTACCTCCAACCTCCATTAATCAAGTTAGTTTTACATTATGTAATAACACTTGAGCCGTCTATTATAAATGTTACATTCATACGTGGGATCTATTGGATTTCTCTGAAGTTGAGCTGACTAAAGTAATTTTCACTGTGTCCTATGACATTTCAGTTGTCTCGCTGGGGTACCCTAAATGTGTGACATGTCAGATAGGTAGAAAAAGTTTTTCAACTTCTACCTGAAATGTAGCAGCTTAAAAGAAGATATAGCTCCGCCCCCTTCTGTGGTGTTTTCTTGGTTAACTCTTCTGGAGAGGTTCTTCCCAGTGAAATAGAAATTTTAATTCAAACATAATCTAAAGATTAATTTTTAAGTATAAATATTTAATTAGATGAGGTCGTGTGTGTATGTATTTTTTATTTTTTTTTAATTCCCTTGTAGCCTTAATCTTGCCTTAAAGGTTCTGAGTTGAACTCTAGACCTGAGGGTTTTCCCTGTTAGAAATGGATCCAAACAGCACGCTTTTAAGACATTAAGAACCCCTAACCAACCCTTGTAGAATCCTTGAAGTGATCTTTTTTCTAACAGTGTAATTATCTGTTACGCTAGTAGACAAACCAGCCAACACAAGATTAACGTTCTTTTCCTTGTGAGACTGATTTTACTCTGGGAATTTCCCAGAATTATTTAATGACATGTGGGGGGAAAACCTAGCATGTTAAATAACATTAAAAGAATGTATAAAAGGTTGACCTCTCCAGCTGCGAACATTTCTTATAGGTTGCAGGTGGCATTTGTTTGGCATGGGAGATGCAAATGCTGATTACATTTAACAAAAAAACGTTTTAAACATAAACACTTTGGTTTAAGTTGATTGGTTGGTTGACTTTACTAATTAAGGTGAGATTAAGAATGATTACAGCTTGGACTACAAGGTCAGCGAGTCCTTATAGACTCCTGAACAAAATCTTAAAACCGGGGGAAACATTCCAAGTATTTGCATTTCACGCTGGTGGATCATAACCAGGTTGTAAGAACTGCTTCAAATTGTCAAAAGAAGAAAAAGGAGCAAGAGGCAAAAAAAAAAAATCAGAGATTGGTTAAAAACTGCATTTAAACTCAAACAGGTTGTTCATCAGCTGATCATAAGTTTAAGACCATAGCCCAAAAATACCCACAACAGAGCTAAAAGTGTCAAAAAAAGGACTCAGTAGTGAGGAGCTC
>CM074964.1:14771153-14832312 GCA_037577455.1 Pangasius macronema | reverse complement strand
TTTTTGCTTTTGCCATCAGGAGATCATGACAGTGTGACTGTCTGAAGGACAATGACATTAAAGCCATATTTCTGCACTTGTAATATTTTCCATGGTCTTAAGATTTTGTTCAGGAGTGTATGAGGCCATATTTCAAAGAATTTTATAATGGAGGTCAGTAATGGCAGTTGGTCTCAGTGTATCATTACAGTAACCTGTAGGAACATGTACAAAGTATTTCTGTAGAAGTCAGCAAAGCTGATATGAGTCTTCTGGCAGTACTCTGTCCTCCCTTAAGCATATTTGCCCTGTTTACATTTTTTGACGATGTTCTTAATGACATTTGAGAAATGTCAGCTGGAAATGTAGCATTTCAAAGGGACAGCGTCAAAAGCTCTCAGTGCATTTCATTGTTCCCATTAGCATAAGTATTTAAAGCACTGTGCTCTGTTTATGCCTAAAATAACACCTTATCATCAGAATGGCTATAATAACTAACACAGTAACTATGGAAACTTGTTTCCGCCGCATATCAGAAAATATTACACAGATTTATCTTACAGTTTTCATATCTACAACAGTTCCTACCAAGCAGGAGCCATACCTGATTCCGGTGATCTTCGTGTTCAATCGGCTATTAGTCGTGGCTGCTATTTGGCAGATATGAAAGCCTGCAGCCACACTGGCGCTAGCGATTTACAATCTGCTGTGCATTTCGGAAAAGTGATTTACTGGCTGCAACATGTTCTACAAGACCATTTCTTCAATTATAAGACTTCCTCTCACATTTGAAGCATTGAGCTTGGTGCCAGATGCTGAGCGAGGATTTGACTGGGTTTCCTTCTGGCGCATGAAATTAAAATCAGTGTTTTAAAGCTTTTTGTATGAGTCTGTTGGTGCTGTAGACAAAAATAAGACAGTTTATAATTTTGTGTGAAAAGGTGAAATTATTACTTTTGATGAATTAGCCTTTACTCTTTTCCTTTAAACAAGCCAAGGCCTGGTACCAATCCAAGTCATGGTGGCTGGAAGGCTATGCTCAAGGATAAAGAACATGATAAATTGGCAGTGAATAGTCCTACACGATTGAAAACAAATTGTATTTAAAGCTTAATTCGTCAGGAGATTTTTTTCCCACTTTTAGGTAGTTGGGAAAGCTGTGTGAGGGACAGACTGAAGGAAATAGTTTACATTACGCATTTGCAAGTCTTACAAATCACGGCTCTCAAGCTGTTTCATGGGTGCTTTAAGGAAATGCAAGTAGGCCGTTCACTTCATTTCCTGCCCTCAAGTTTCATAATATCAGTTAGAACATCACATATTAGAACCCCACGATGATGATGATGATGGGCTACTACTTGCTGACAGCATTTTTGTGATAGAAAACTATGATAAGTGTCTAAGTGTCAGGGTTTCACTCCCGTATTTCAAACTCCCATCCGATCCTACTAGTGTATTTGTGAAGTTCCACCACTAGCACACGGGCTTAGCTAATCGCTGTTGAATTAATTTGAATCAGATGTGCTGCTGGTGGAATTTTACAAACAATTAAAAAAAAAAGTCTGGCTGACCTATGGTGAGGTTTGGGGAGAAAGCTGTTCTTGGGAAATATCAATCACTTTTTGGAGACATGCAAAAAATGTGGTTAAGTTTGCCCTAATAATGTTAAGTTACTCTTCTTCCAATGTTAAATAGTGAAATGCATATGATATATAAAGAATAAAACATGGCAATGCGGCCCAACGTAAAGTGGAGTTACTGTTCTTTCACTGATGCTTACTTGAACATTTGTTTGGATTTGCAAGAAGGGATAAATGAAAGATCTGCTAAATATTTTTGGTAAAAGTGTTCCAAATTGGTTTATACAGTAATAAAGCTGGTTTGTTCTCACTAAAATTTGAAGTTCGAAAAGTCTAGAGTGATTTATAAGTCGATCAGTTCCATATACTTCTTTTGTAAGACATTGTTCTTACAATATCTGACACCATAATGCTCTTTCGGCTGCTCCCGTTAGGGGTCGCCACAGTGGATCATTGGTCTGCATATTTGATTTGGCACAGTTTTTACGCTGGATGCCCTTCCTCATGCAACCCTCCCCAATTTTTTCAGGCTTGGGACCGGCACTGAGAGCGCACTGTTGCACGCAACCCCAGTGGCTGGGGTTTGTTTTCTGGCTGGGAATCGAACCTGGGCCACAGCGGTGAGAGTGCTGTGGCTTAACCAGTAGTCCACCAGGCTGGGGAGAATCTTATAGACTGTGACTTAAAAGTTTAACAAATCAGTGTACAAATTATAGATTATGGAACTGTAGGTCCCAAGACCTCTTATTCGTCTCTACAGATGGCCAATCAGTGGTAAGATTAGTCGAATCTGGGTCAGATGGCCTGTGAACTTTGTAAGCTTTGGTTTCCTTTCTCCTGATCAGAACAATTCTTGGCAGGAGTCTCTCTCATATGAGAGCTGTAACAGGCAGTCCCAGGATCTGCTTTTCCAACTGATCCTTCATGAATGTCGGCTGTCCAATCCTCCTGTCTGGCTTTCCATCAAAGGCAAGAGCACTTTGTCATCCGTCTTGTGAATTAGCCGCTAAGTTGCTGCGACTGGTATGGAATTAGTGCTATCTTCAACAAAGGCCTGCGCTGGAGATAAGGCCAGTCGAGACCTCTGAACATTAGAAACACCATAATAAAAACATGATTTTTTCTTTGCCAGCATTTCATGTGAGCACTTGCTGGAGTCTAAGGCAGATGAAAAAGAAGAAGCATCCCTGACAGACTTTGAATTACTTGCTCTGTAGTGGAGAATTAAACTGAATACCTTTGAACTGAAATAAACTTGACAAGCGCGGTTCCATGAAGGCTTATTTGCACCTTATGAATGCATTAAAATGTTATATTTTTGATTTAATAATCTCTGTACTGATTCCCTTTTCAAAACTTGATCCATCAAGAAACAGATGTGACTAGGAAGACGTGCAGAGCGTGAAAGTAATGCTTGAAATTAGGCTTGTTATCATAATGAAATGCCGGTTTTGTTTTCCATGGAAGATTCACCTTGTATGAACCTTGCCGCCATAGCATTGTGCATAATTTCCCACTGGGCCCCACTGCACTGCAAGGCATAATGAAGGGCAATGAAGCAAGTCAGAGAAAATACATTTCTTGAAACCAGAAACACACATGAGTTGGTTTGTTCTTCAGTTATTTATCCTTTGGCCATATTCACATGTCGGCCATGTTGCTTGTGATGTCAAGCTTGAAAAGGCACTAAACTGTACCTCTCCTTGTTGCTTGGATGGTACCTTAAAGGGTATCATTGACTTGCATGCAGTGTACATTTTAAAGCTTTAATTTGCTCCTTAAGGTGTAATTATGTGCTTTAAATCATTGTAAAGGTAAACTATATGCGCATACTAAAGGTAGAAATGATGTACCATTTGGGTACCACCACATCATCTTTTTCTGAGGTTGATGACTAACCTCAAATCAGTACACTGATTTGCGCCTTTATGTGAAGTGTAAGCCTGTTCTTTTTTTTTTTCTAACCAATCAAAACCATACATGACCCAACAGACACTGGGGCATCACGCTGTTTTTCCCAGGCTTCGGATTCGGGTATCATATTACAACTTACGGTGGCTAGATTTGCTTTGTTATCGGAGTTTAGAACGGATATTAAGATTTTCATCTACCTTACGTCACTCGACATCTTTCTTTTATCCCTCTTCTCATATCCCCAAGACATGTTGTATGTGTTTGAAAACAGAGGCAGCGTGGGTAGATTGTTGATTCCTCCACACCTGGAAACCATTGCACGGCCCCCAATCACACCGATAATTGACTAAATGAAACAATGTAGATTTCATGTGGATTACAACCAAAGCAATTGCCAAGATGGCTGCCATATGGAATTGTGGAGAAGTTGCAAATGGGCCCTTAAGGCATAATTTTTCATTGTGTTCAAAAACAAAGTGATGTAAAATTTAAATATGGGGTAAATACAGTGTATCAGGTTGCATGATGTGACAAATAAACCATTTGGCAGTTATGTTCAAGTTAGCCTCCGCTGCCTATGGCTATGGTGTGCCACATCTTTTGTAGTGAATCGACCACTGCTCGAAGTCTTAACCGAGACTAACCGAGCGGTGTGGAGTCTTATATTCGTAAAGTATCATTCGTATATTGACTGGAGTTTTTTAAAAATGTGCCACATCTTTTAAGAGTTTTTGAAACAGTTGGTGGTGAGTAAGCTTTGTTGTTTCTAGGGTGTGTCCAAAACAGAAGGCTTCGATGCCTTGCTGCTAATGCTGTCTAATATGTAAGTTCTTTTATAATGCAGCACTTTGATAGCTCTAAAGTTGACTGTGAGGGGGAAAAGGCTTGAAATGTCAAAGGCAGCATACATTCGGACATTGCCAGATTATCAATATACGATCACATGGGGAGGTGGGGTAATATAATTATTACTGGGCTATCTTAGACTTTAGACCCGTCAGTAATTTTTTATGGCAGACTAATTATGCCATAGTTTACCTTATATAAATTAAGCAATAAAAATAACCCTGGTAATATACACTCACTGTTCACTTTATTGCGAACACTTTCCCTTCAAATGTATACAGTTCATCCAATAAGCAAATCATATGGCCACAGCACATAAAATCAAGCAGATACAGGTCAAGAGCTTCAGTTAATGTTAACATCAAACACCAGAATGATCTCCGTGATCTCGGTTGTTGTTGGTGACAGCCGGGCTGGTTTGAGTATTTCTGAAACTGCTGATCTCCTGAGATTTTGCACAGATTCTGCGCAGAGTGGTGCAAAAAACAAAAAACATTGTCACTCACCGTCAAAACGTCCGTCTTTACGGAGCAATTTATCTCGCCAGTCTACTCTTACCTGACCAAGTTCGACCGAGAAAGGCTACAGTAACTCAAATAACGACTCTTTCAAACACAGGGAGCAGAAAAGCACCTTGTAAGGAGTTCTTGGCCACATTTAGTGACAAAGTCAGTAGCAACAGCTAGAAATCCATTATGCGAGAGTGAAGTCCAGCGTCCTATGATGGCAGTGTAAGCTTCTGTCTTCTTCCTCTTGGTGGTAGTTCAGCCAAAGATGAAGCATAAATTAAGATGCAGGCTTTTAGATCAAGCTTATATATCATTATTTTGAATTTTTCTCCACAAGACTAGCCCAGCCTTGTCTTAAAGCTCACAAGTGAGTCATTTGATATTGAAATGTGATGTTAATAAGTTGCACACAGACATATCGTATCTCGGCGATCACGTCTACAGGAAAATAATTAATATTTAACCTTCAATTCTACCTCATTTGTAAATGTATTTGCCCGAACAGAACCGTTTTTTTTTTTCTGCATATGCAGTACTTGTCACGAGAAGTGATGAAAAGCATCTCCACAGGCAATTCCCGAGCTACATGTGAAATGTCAGCAGGCTGTAATAAGTATTCAAAATGTGCAGCTCATCTCTGTGCTCATGCTGGCTTTCAGAGGTTATTACCCTCTGCACCTCGGCAGGGTTCAACCAACAGAAACATGTTTTGACTTACAACTGTTCCATTTCCCCGTGGGCTTAGTTTGTACTTTTTGCATACACAGTCCTCCTCCACCTAGATATAATATTTTAGTCGCAGAAAGACTGAAATTCTGCACTGTGGATGACCTGAAGTTATAAATACTGAAGTCTGAAGTACTTTTTCAGTAAACTCAACATGTGGTTTTACCAGACCATTCACTCCGTGAAATGCTCGCTTCACACCTACTGCGGAGATTGACAGTTTTTCAGGCGAACCACAAACCACTAGCTTGCTGTAGCGATGGCTTCATTTTACTGAGTAATTTGTGTGTATGTTCATGTGTACAGCTGATAATCAGATAATCCTCCGTACCGCCCTTATGCAGGAAGTGCTAACAGGAAGCCAGTTTGTTTCCAGGAAGTGTGTTTCACAGGGAATTCCCCGTTTCCTGTTCTCACAAACCCAAGCAAAATCAAAAACAAATGTGTTATACGGGAACGTTTTAGCTGCAATATTCTGTGGTTTATTTGGAATTGCATGTAGGGTGAGCTGAGATAATTAAAACTTTTTTATTTTTTACATTTTATTCCACAAACCATAAAGGTAAACCGTTCAGGATGATATTTCGATCGCGAGGAGATAGCGTGTCATTTGTCACTCCCAACAAATTTATTTATTTATTTGTTAATTATAGCAATTTAACTTTATAAAGGAAGTATAATTTAAAAAGTAAGCAATTCCAAAGCAGTTAAAGAAAATAGTAAATGAATGGCAAAGTTCTTAAAAATATTAAGGAATAATTATTAAAATTATTTTACATTATCTTCTAAATTATATATATATATATATATATATATATATATATATATTCAGTTAAATTCAATTTCATTTGTATAGCGCTTTTAACCATGGACATTGTCTCAAATCAGCTTTACAGTAATAACTAGATTCAAATTCACTTAAACCAAAATAAATTGTAAATATGTGAATTTTTGCTGGCAAGGAAAAACTCCCTGAGACGATATGAACAAGAAACTTTGAGAGGGGCCAGACTCAAAAGGGAACCCATCCTCATCTGGGTGCTAATGGGTAGTGCAACTATAAATAATTCCCTTCTATAACTGTGTACTGTGTGGACAAATAGTGCAATTGTGCAACCAGTAAATTCGTCAGTTGTCACAAGCAGTGCCGTTTTTTAAACCTGTCCACTGATGGAGTCCTGAGTACGAAGCTGCTCGTGGCAACTGCAGCCCCAAAGCCACCACAGCAATCACAGCCCCAAGCCATTACAGTACCACTCGCCATATGAGATCCCAAGTGGCACCATCCCCAGCAATCCCAATGATCTTCAGCGTGTGTGTGTGTATATGTGTGTGTGTGAACTGCTGGTCCCTTGATTACTAAAATTTACATCACATGACCAGCATTTCAGGTTGGCATTATCCGTGATACCAAGGATTAAATTAGTACATCCTTTACAAACTTTAACAAATATATATATATAAAAAAAAAAATTACTATTGACCAGCCAGTTTTGTGCTGTCATCTGAGGGAGAAAATCTCCCTCTGTTTCAGGATGCCTTTCCCCCGACCAGAGAGCTCTTTGACGCCACTCGCCCTTCAAAAAACAAAACCGGTAAGGTTGTCTGGGAGTGTGGCTCTACCCCGATATAGCAGCTTCCCCTCTCTCACATCCTGTTTGCTGCACGCAGGGCCCGTCTCCTTTGTGTGCTCTCAGACACCCTCTCAGACACACTCCCGCCTCACTGTGTACTGGGCTGGCTGATGGGTGACAACTGCGCTGGCTTTAAGACTCGGTGTCTGGGGCCCGCTGTGGAAATACAAGGGAATTCGTGGTGATTTTTGGAGTGAGGAACAGTGCAGTAGTTCCTGATGATGGGGTGCTGTCTTTTTGTGCATCACAGGGTGAGTGTGAACTCGGTGCATCACTGATATAAGTTAGCAATGAGTTTCATGATTAATACATATAACAATACTGTTAGAAATACTGACCTGCTAGTCAGTTTTGAAAAATGTATTAGTTTCTCTCATCCTTAATTGGAGTGCAGTTTGTGAAGTGTTCCTTAATGAAATTCTGAATGCTTTGCATCAAACCCACATGAACTTTCACTACCTTTTATGTGGGTGGGTGGTGGGGGGGTTTGCACCTCTGCTGAGGCTGAGGGCTGAAGAATCAAAAGCATGACCCAATTACGAGTGAACAGCATCATCTTTCACTGATAGCAGGGATGTTCAGCAGGACAGAAATGCATTTTTATTCATTTAAAAAATATTAACACACAAATAGAAAAATTTTCAATTTTACAATATCTCAGAAAAGTATATTGTGACATAAATGATCATAATGTCAGTATTATATTGTCTGTCTCCCAGCTCTGTCAACCCTGCCTGCTACTAAAGGGACTTTAGTTCAATATTTTTCTACATACTTGCTATAAATCATGTCTTTTACTGATCAGTATTAGCTTTTCTGGATGGAAGTACTAATTTTCCAACCAATCAGTAGAATAATGTGAGTTGAGAGCATCCTGTCCAATCCCAGACACTCCAGTTAAGTGAATCAAGGCAACAAATAACTGCCAAACATAAAACTATATCAAATCAAGGGTCCATATCTATGAAATACTTGCAGTATGATGCAATGTAATAATTTATCCATATCGCATATTCTGCTTAGAGGCCTATGATTGAGGCAAAAATGTAAATTTTGATTTGGGTTGCCTTACGCTGTATACACACCATATGATTTTAGCCCGGATTTCCCAATCAAAGACTAATGTTGGCGATGTGTAGAATGAATCTTGTACCGTGAGCATCTGTACGACATTTACTAAGTGTAACAATGAAAAACAACCAATGAGAGTCCAAGAGGAACTCAAATTCATTTGCTGTCATGCGCAGCAGATCCCAGAATCCATTTGTGCCTTTTATTTGTGTGAGTGTCTCAATATATTATCTATATCTATATCTATATCTATATATATATATATATATATTTGGAGAGATAGAGATATAATCTCTCTGTGGGTGTGTGAGGGCAAAATGTAAGCCCAATAAAATTGTCATGTCATACCTAAGTGGTTGTTAGGAACAACAAAAGCAAATTTGACGTGATTCCCGGTGATGCGCAGTATAAAAATAGATACCTTTCTTAATAGTATGTCCAATTCTTTTTATGTCTCCCAACCCATTCCTTCCTTCCACATTTCTCTTATTTTCTCAACCAGTTGCTCTTGACAGAGTCTCTTGATGACAAGTGTTGTGTTTATTTTTGTGAGAAAGGAGGATTTGGAGGGCAGGAGAACTTCACCTGGGATCTCATCAGGTGAAAGATTGTGTAGTGTGTGCGCCTCATCTGCAATCGCTTGTGTATCTACAAAACAACATGATAAAAGCCACATAATACAGCGATTCTGAGATTTTTTGAAAGCTGTGCAGTAGTATCCACTCGGTTTATGAGAACTCCTTGCCCTTTGAGAAATGGTCTGTTAACCCGACGGAGGAAGAGTTTACTACACCTGTTCAGCCCTCCTCTTTTTCACCTCCATGATTAATCCTTTAAAGTAGCACCCAAGTCTGAGGAACAGGAAACCCAGAACCTGGTGCCATCTTTAAAAAGTGTTAACAGCTCTGGTATGTTTTTTTTTTCTTTTTTTGTTATTTTTGCAAAGAGGTTTTATACCGGATGACCTTTTTATAAACTGAAGGAGAAGGTGAAAAGTGTTTCTGGATACAAATACCTTCTAGGTTGTTCCATTAAAATCGCAGGAGTGCCATTAGTTGACTTTATACCCCAAGTCATTTACAGTTTGAATCCATCTGGTCCCGATAAAACCGAGGTAAACGAGTGTTAAAAGGCTGTGGGAGGTGACCTGTATATGCGCTCGATTGCGGAGGATTCTTGAAACTGATCCCTGGGAGCAGGGCCACATCCCTCAAGCTCTTTGGAGGAATGCGTGTTTGTCTAAATGGAAGTCGTTCATTAGGGTTGAGCCTCCGCAGCCCCTCTCGATTCCAGTCTTCCAGTCTTTCCCTCTGGCTAGAGAATTTGGCTGCTGTGTTTGAGTGCTTGTGTGTGAGCTACCGGTGGGTGGCAAGGGAAGAGCTGGGAATCACGAAGATGCTTCTGGGCATAGTGTACACAGATGTGTAATAGCAGAAAGTCATGAGTCAAATATTGAATCCAATGGATGCACAAGAATGGGACGTGTTTTTACAGACCGGCCGCTTTTTAATCAGCTCTTATCATTTCACACCTGCAGTGTGATTAGCGTGAGCTCACACGGCTGGAATGTGTGTTGTTTAGTGTTTAATCCACCTGGAAGCGTATGACTGTTGTTCCTCTAGTGTGTATTTGAGCAAGACTGAATGGGAGCGTGGCTTTACATTTCACTTCACTCTCACTTGTGCTGAGTAACTACTGCCTCTCTGCCACATGCACAGGTTAACGCTTTTCATTCACGGTCATCCCCCAAAATTCAATTTTTCAATTCAGTTCAATTTTATTTGTATAGCGCTTTTAACAATGGACTAGCAGAGTTTCGTCGAAATGTCTCGTATTCTTTGGTTTTGTACGTTGTCCGGATCTACAATCTGTTTTAATAGGGAGGTGAGCAAGCCTGAGGCGACTGAGGCAACTGTGGTGAGGAAAAACTCCCTTAGATGACATGAGGAAGAAACCTCGAGAGGAACCAGACTCAGAAGGGAACCCATCCTCATTTGGGTGACACCGGAGAGTGTGATAGAACAGTGTCCTTTCTGCATTTACCGTATTTGGTTTTGGTTGTAAACCAAAGTAAAACTCGTAAAAAGAAAGTCATACTTTTACCCCTCACACGTCGTACCTCCATGCAGCCTTGCAGCTTTAACCACATGAAACATTTCCTGTCTTGTGTAGGAAAAAGAGAAGAAGTGAACCAACCTTTTCCTGATCGCATGCCCTGATCTTCGCAGCCTATAGACATCGATAATGTCATGAACTTTGCAGACCCAACACTCAACACTAAGATGTCTGCTTACAATGTGTCCATGTTGTTGTTGGACTTCAAACACACAATCATGGATTTCCTGGAATTATGGTTGAAGTCCAGCTCCTACAGCCCATACCTGTGAAATGTATGCCACCAGGGTTGCATTTAGGTCATAACTCCTAACCGGCTTTCCTTGCTTCACGTGTGCCATTGTTTTTCTCCTCGGGCTGACCTCGGTGTAGCCGTTTGGCTCGAGTAGTAGCAGGATGCTGGAATTAAGCTCTATTCAGACGTTGGTTGTCATGGAGAATAAACAGTTAAGGAGCAACAATAACAATAGATCCTTGTGCTGTTCAAGATCCCAAGACAAGGAACACAGCGGATGGTATCAATTTAAATAAACGGCTCTATTAACGATCGGAATAGCAACTGGTTTCGAGCTCGTCCTGATGGGGGGTCTTAAAAATGGTGAGCGATCGTTAACATTTACAGTCAGCGCTTACCGCAAAATACGTCATTGTTCTGACAAGGCCGGAGTTGTCAAATGTTCCGCCACCGTCCAATCTGTACATATTTATTTAAAGCTTTGTGAGCGTAATGTACTCGGTAGGTTGGTATTAATTGAAACCAAATGTGTAATTTTCTCAAGTACGTCTTGATGTGTTTGTGTCTTTTGGAATGTGTTTTCTTTGCTGGTTTGCATGTAATCAGTACTCATCAGCTTTCATTTACACACATTCCTGTTATATAACAATGCTAAAACCCATTCGTAAATTTGACGTTTGTGTGGCTCACTCACTGGAGAACATTTATGTTGCCTCTTAGACTTTAGACCCTCGATCGTGCTTCGTATGTGGGCGGATGTCACCAAAGTCCATCAGGATAAAATAATGTTATTATGTGTCTGTCAGAGAACAAAATAATCAAGCGTCTACATTCACATATTTCAGGATTTGGGTAGTATATAATGTTGGTCCACTTTTCTTGTCTTGTCTTCACAGAAAAAGAGGAAGCAAAGGAAAAGGGATGTGGACTCGCTCAGTCTCTGCAGTCTGGACATCAGCGTAAGTCTGAGCAGTGCTCTCTATGATGCACTTTATTTGGGTTATTAATTGAGTGGGACACGCTGAAACTTGCCTGAGGTTATTATAACCTTCTGTATTATAGAAAGTTTTCCCACAGCGCTGTGAATTCTCAATTCTGATTGGACAGAGACGGGTGTTACAGTAGTTGCGGCTGCAGATCACAAGTTTATATTTATGTACGCCTTCTATTAGCTTATCGTTTCTATAGTAATTCAAGTTGGTGACGGAGCGACTTTTTGTACTGCAGCTGCTACAGTGCAAGTGATAATGGGAACTAACTTGTTTTGTGAACGTCCATGGAAATAACTTTAAATGGATGAAAAAAATGATGACGTTTATGTTTAATAATTAAATAATGGTTAGAATTGGTAAATCGCTGCGATACAAGAGGAAGAAAAAAAACTTTAGGACATGGTGTTTTTAGAAAATGATCAACTTCTGGGCAATCTCAGCGCACTGTTGTTAATTATTTTCCTATAACAGCATGCCTCAGACTTAATGAACATCTAACATTTATGTACACATTGCCAAGTGCATCATGGTAACAGATATTATTATTGACTCTTGACTTCTAATGATTTCTACAATTGAGACCAATTGAATTGTAGAAAAATCTGATTATCCATATTATTTTCTACGTTGAGTACCTATTTATCGTATAAATTAACTAAGGAATCGTTAATCGATGACCAAGAAAAATTGAAAGTGCTAAAATTCCTAAGTGTAGCTTTAGAATTAAATTCCCGTGGACTCTCTGACCTCACCACATGCTTTCATCTCATCTGTCGATCATAAGTGCCTTATGTTTTCACCTCACTGCACATCTTCTCACACTGCTTTCTCCAGTCCGTGGGATATAATGAATCTCCAGGAAGGCTGCAGAAAGAAAACATAGATCGCTATTAGCCCTACACTCTATATCCTGCACGAAATGACTTCCAGCACTTCAGCCATTAGGCGACATATGTCGAGTCTAATTTTCCGAAAGGTCAGGCAATTTGCAAGCCTACTTCTTTTCCTGTCTATTGTGCCAAGGCCGTTTGCTAAATGGCACATAATTGTAGAGTATTCATAGTGTCGTCTCATTATATATATTAATGGCTACTGTGTTAGGTTCTTGCACTTTTAGTGTTTGACAGCATTGAGAATTAATATGCATCTACACAGCTACCATGAAGAGAACTATAAATATCACTTTCATAGTACTGGCTTAGAACATTTCTCTGAGGTTCTCTGGGTTTATTTATTTTAACTTTCAAGTCAAAAATGAGTGTTTTGCACAATCAGACCTGCGTGTGTACCCTGCATAAAGTAGTTTAGCACAATGATTCCAAGAATTCAAACCAAATATGGTGACTGTTTATTTTTATTTTTATTTTTTTTAATTGAGCTCATGCTGAGGTTTAGGGTTTAGCTTCGTGCTGGATGAAGTGCAGTGTGTTTACTTCATGGCTTATGACCTCTCTCAGGTCACACAAAAGAGTAGTGTGAATTAATATAGATATTCTGATCACGCGATCAAAACTAATTGGGCCTGTGGAGGGAACTGTGATATAAAACAGTCACACCTGATCTATAACCACTTAGTCTAGTTTAATGACTTAATATACAGTGGTGCTATATAATGATAGTTATACATCATAGTGTACTCTGTCTGTTTGTCTGTCTGTCTGTCTGTTATTTGTCAGTCCATCTATCAGTCTGTCTCGCTGTCTGTCCGTCTACCTGTCTGTCATCTCTCTCGGCTTATTAATCTGCCTGACTTTCTTTCTGTCTGATTGTCTATCTGTCTGTCTTTTATCTGTTGTTCTTTCTGTCTATCTCTGTCTGTCTGTCTGTCTGTCATTTGTCAGTCCATCTATCAGTCTGTCTCGCCATCTGTCTGTCATCTCTCTCGGCTTATTAATCTGCCTGACTCTCTTTCTGTCTATCTGATTGTCTATCTGCCTGTCTATTATCTGTTGTTCTTTCTGTCTATCCCTGTCTGTCTAATGGTATGTCTGTCTGTCTGTCTGTCTGAATAATTTGTCTGTGTATGTAAAAGTCTGTAGGTCTGTTTTTCTGTCTATTGATCTATCTGTCTGTCTCTCATTTATCCAGCTGTCTGTCTGTCTGTCTGTCTGTCTGTCTGTCTGTCTACACTTTCCATCACATTAGAATAAATTACTCTTGAAGTTTCAGCTTCACGTCTGTGATTTCATGGATATTATATTGCTTTGGATAAAAAAAAGCAGAGCATACATTTACTCCGGCTTGATGGTGATTGATTTAGATTAGCAGCAATTGGAATAATGATGTCCTCGTTCAATTTCCATTCTCCCTCTTATGTTTTATTGTCAGTGGTTACGTATAGCCTGATGGTTTCACAGACATTCAGCAAGGGTTTTTTTTTCCTTTCTTTTTTCCCCCACTTTTCCAGACAATAAAGAACACAATGTGATGTGAGACAAATGGGCTTGATGATGAAAACTGCAGGCCTTGAGCTCATGGATGTCTTTAAGAACACAGTGAACATGCCCGTGCTCCAGCACAAATGCTTTTGGAATCTGCTTCAAGGCTTTTCTTTCCCCTTCTAGTCTGGCTCCCTTTGTAAGTGTAGACGTTTAAATTTGGAAGGTTATTTTCAGTAGAATGGCTTTTCTGAGTGTGCTCTTATAGATGGGAGAGGATTCAGTGTCATGATGAGTGCAGGGAACTGGGATGTGACGGTCTGTTGTTTTCATCACTGCTCTCCTCCTTTACCGGTATGGATGACTCGGATCATAAATTTAGTCCTGAAACTCCTCTAACAACATGGTCATGATTCATCAGTGAACTTTCTTGTGTTTTCTTTTTCTTTTCCTTGGGTTGTAACCATCTATTGTATCATGACACAATAGGAATAGTCAGTGGTAACAATAAAAATAAAAAAAAAGGTTTCAGACTTTTATATCACAATGGTCTTTCACTCATCATGGCAGTCCAGTCTGAACTATAAATACTTATAAATACTGAACTATAAATACTTATAAATACTGTAACTACTTACGCAGTTCCATCAGCAGTGCCTATCTACATATTAGCTACCATTTTATAATTAGCTACTGTATTCTTGGTGGACTTTATATAACAAAACATATAGTTAAGATATCACTGATGATTATTAAAATCATTGTATCTTCTATGTTTACCTCACTGGTGGGAGATTTGTTAGCTAGCATGTTAGCTACCACAATATATGTTAGCTAGCATGTGCACATACACAAACAAGGCAGCATCAAATTATAAAACATTCATATTTCTGTTAAATAAGACTATAAGAAACCATAGATATGAAACTCTATGTTACCGTAGATGGCTTTCAAGCTGTTTGTTGGTTTTGTTAAGGTTAACAATGTATACATAGTGCAACAACGTATACTGTTAGCTATAAATACAGGCTAGGGACAGGATAGCGATGTGTTCTGCTCAGTTGAGATCATTCTGCCATGTTGGCCCATATGCCATATGGGGTTCAATAATTGCTTACACTTTTATGTTAAGAATTATACATTCAGTAAAATGTATCACATTTCAAGAGTAAATATTTTTCCCTGTCTTCTTTCGAGCAGAATTAGCCTTGAGCAGTAGAACTATTCAGAGATGTCTTTTTTTTCCCTTTCTCCCCCTCCTCCCAAATTGAGAGCCTGTCTTCACTGTGGTTTCTGAATAATTACTTGATTGACAGTGACTCAGGACATGTCTGCTACTACTAAAGTGGTCAAGCTGAGTGAAGGAATGGAGATGTACTTCAAACACAGAACTTATAACACACTTTCGAGCAGCAGCACTAAAGATTACGTCCCAAACTGGCTGGCAAGTTAACACCCCAGTGTTCATTTTTACCTGCATTTGGTGTGTAAGGCTTTCATTTAAAGCCTATTTCTAGATTTTAAAAACCTATCCAAAGTCAATATTCTGCTTGCTAACAAAGTTGCTAACAAATAACAAATTGCTAAAAGACCCTGGTGAAAGAGTGTGTGTGTCTCAGTGCTTAGTGCTCGCAGAAGTGAAGTGCTCTCACATGCAACAGTTCTTCTGCACTCTTGCTTTACTACTTTACTTGTAATGTAGGAAAATGTTGTTGTAACTCCTCTTGATATTTTTACAAATCACAGTTTGCTTTGAACATTAATCATGAAATGCGTCCAGATCGCTGTGAGTTCATGTCACCTGTTCATTAGCACATACTCAAGGCTAACGTCACGTGGTATCAGATACTGGTTTCAGAGCATTTTTACAAGTAGGTGGTATCTTCTCAATACCAATACCAGTATCAGGATCAGTACATCCCTTCTTATTAGTATGATGGATTCTTACTGACTAAACTTTAAGCCACAGTGTACACTAAATGAGCATCATCTGCTCTGAGGAACAAACACTAGACTCTGGTATGATCTCACCCTGTTTCCATGACAGTAAAAGTACCTGTGTGTCAGACTTCTTTAGCTGTGCCCAAGGCTGAGCGGAGGTGAGCTCTGAGTCAGGGGGGAGGAAGGAGCACAGCCACGTGCTTGTTTGGCATGTGTTCAGCTGGATTAGTGACTAGCTGTAGAACACAATGTAGATCCTTGCTGGTATTGATAAAGCCGGTTTACTGCTGGGAAAACAAAGTGGAAAGTGGGCTGCTGTTTCTCACATGGCCACATGTGAACCCACCAATGAGGGAAAGCAAGATATTGATCGCTGTTGTTGGCCTTTTACACAAATGCATGTCAAGCAGCTGGAGCAGCTATCGGTGCATTCATCATGGCAGATTGTCCTGTTAATTTAATTGCAAGAGATGAGACAGATGCATGTAAATGCCTTCTGAAATCATGCCTAAGACAATGTTGGCACACGCAAAAAATGATTTGTTTTGAAGGAAATTATTAATGATATTTTTCTTGAAACGGAGTTTTCCCCGTGTGCTTCGGTAATTACTATTAATCATAGCTACTGTTATTATACAAATGAACGTATTGGTATCAGCGTAAGGGAAAAATGTGCACAGATCTTGGAGGTCAATATGCAGAACATCTGTTGGACTGTACCACTGTTCTGCCTGCATGAAAGCCAAAGGTCAAAGGGTCATTAAACAGGCTCCCACCTGCATCACTGTCAGCTGTGCTGAATTTCATCTTCCACACTCGACTTGGCCCCAAAGCAAAATAAGAAAGAAAAAAAAAAAACCCTGCTCCCTTTGTTGATTTCTGCTATTAAATATTCTCAGGTGTCTTTCAGCCACATCTGGAGGTCTCGTGTGAACTGAGGGCTGAAGGAGAAGCCTGAAAAACTGAAGCACGCAGGTTATGTAGTAGGAGATGTGCAGTTCACGTATGTGCGGATGTGATCGTAATCAGGGATCGGCTGTTTTTGCAGGTGATAAAGTTTAGTTCTTGGACTTGGGATTAGACACTAATTAGTTGTTCTGATATCATAATTCCATACTCAATGTACTTAAACCAGGGTTAGGGCTATTTATCTAAATTAGGTTGTCCTGCCAAATCATTTACCTCCAAATGGTCTAAATATGGTTATTTTCTATTCAGATAGTCACCTGTGATTAATCTCTGAATCTTGGCCATCTGTGGAAAAAACATGTTTTTTAAATGTGGACCCTACGCTGCAACTGTTCCGCTGGTTAATGCTGATTTTCTGTTTTTGTTTGGATTAAAGAAAAAACTTTTCATGTCGTTTCATGTTTTTCTGCTTCGTCATCCTCTGGAGCTTAACCTGGATTTTTTTCCATGACCAAGAGCCTTCACTTGTGATTAAATTCACATCGGATCGCTTTTTTTTTTTTTTTTAGCGTCTTATGTGATCTTATGTTTTTCTGTGGAACTCCGTCATTGCCAGATAGAGCAGTGTTGCACCATGTCAGATTAATAGCTACTCTAAATGGCTGTAATTGTCCAGGGACAGTGATTTAACGGAAATAACACATCAGAATGGCATGCGTATTTAAACCCTAAAAGCACCCAGAATGAACTAGGTGAGAAATAACTGTGACTAAAATAGGATTTTGTTTATCCCCAGAGATTAGGACTATTTATGCACAATTAGGACTATTTATAATGTGCAGTGGGATGTTAGGCTCTAAAACGGTCCTGACAGAGTGTAGTTAACATTAACATTAAGTGGACAGGGAGACCAACCACAGTTTAGACGTCATCGTGTGCTTCAGGAGAGTTTCTTTGCAATGAATACTTAGTAAATTACGTTTTTATTTGATTTATTTTATATCGTATAGCTGTACCGTGGCTCATTGCATGTTACGCAACAACTTCACTAATATTACTCATTGAAATTTCCCAGCTGCTCTTTACAGTCGCCAGGTCCATGTTTTTTCTGAGTATTTGCACTATTTTTAGTTTCTGGAGAGAGTTTTATTATATATAAATTATATTCTATTATATTATATTAGAACTTAGTGGCTCAACATTGTGCATATATTAGGTTAATTACATTATTGTACTGCAAGCCAGTTATGTAAGCTGGAGGTTTTTTTAAACAGTAAATGTATGTATGTTTGTTTTTGCTATCTCTTTATGTTACTTTGTTAAACTGCAGCGCTGTTTGGACTGGATTAGTTTAACATCAGGAAGTTTGGTAATGCAATTCTCATTTCTGGGATTTTAGTCCCACAATCGGTTGTGTTGGATATTTCTACACACTGGAAAGCTTAAGCCATCTTTAGCCATTTATACTGTGGTGAGTGTATGGAGCTAGTAGCTTGCTCTACTGGACAATACACACCCACAAGTGACTAAAGTAGCACTCGCTACACAGCCGCAAGCTACACAAGCTAGTTGTGGCTTGCTAGATAAATGCCGACTAAGCTATTTTCCCAAAAACGTTTGCATTACTCAAGAATGCATTCATTCTGTTTAATAAGTTTAGAATATTTATAAGATGCTCACAGAGGTATCAATGCACAAGCTCCTAAAGCACTATTAGTGTTATGCATAATGTATTGATGTAGACAGGAACCTCATTTCCATATTGACTGATTTGTAGTAAAAAGCAAACACATCTGCACTGAATGAACTAGTCCCTTTAAATCCTTACCATATGTGCAATTGATTGCTTGTTTAAACAAAAAGAGCTCCAGTGGTGCTTGTGTGTCACACTCCGTCTGTAATTTTCCACTCATTGTTTAAGTGGCACTGACACATGATATGTCTGATTATTTACAGCCTTGACTCGTGTACTTGTTTAATGTAGAGTGAATGTGTTTTGTTTTGGAAATATGTTCAGCTTTGAATGATAGTTTATTTCGTCGGCGATGCTGATCGACACCTTTTCGTTGTGCACAAAATAAAATGACATTTGCTTCAACGATTAAAAGCTTGACAAAAATGTCAGAAATGATTTGCTGGACGGAGAGGAAATGTTTTCCTCGTCATTGCGCACACACTTTGCAAAAATAATTAAGGTGATTACAGAAGGAAATCAGTCATTATTATGGATGTAAGCTTGATTTTTTATTTTTTTTTGAGATTGTAAAGATTTTACAGTTTAAAACTAACAACTATGACTAATCTAAATTGGCTTTGGTAACATTAACAACCTTTTAGCCTATATTGATGTTATTTTTATATTAAAAATGTACTAAAAACATCTTGCTAATATGATGCTAGAACTAGCATAACTAATGGCACCCAAACGGTTCACTCAATTGGGGTGCATTTATTGACTTTTTTCAGGTTTATTCATCGTAAATGTTTTCGGAGGAGTACCGCTATTAAATGACTAACATTAGATTTTGTTAAGCTGATGCACATCATCGAATGAGAGAGGCTCCTGTCGTTGACATGAAGGCATTTGAAAATGATTGCATTTGCTCTAAAAACCTATTCATATTTTAAAAATAGACTAAAATATGTAGTTTTCCTTTATTTAAAAAATTATTTAAAAGTGGTTTGCTCATGAGGGATAAATTTAATTTTAAATTTTATATCTGGTTTTCTCTAAAGCTGTTTTGTGACGATGTCCACAATGTGTATTTTTTTTTTTTGTGACAATGTGTATTTTTTTGACAAAAGACTAAGCCTAGAGCTAAATCCAAATTAGCTGCACGCAGCCTGCTCACGTTTTTAAACCACAACAGCAGTTATGAAACGTTTTCACCTGGAGGTTGTCCTCTGGGAAACATCTTCCTATTGTGTATGCTTTGCTGGTACAATATGTACAGATCCACCAAATGAGCTGGAAAACACAGCAATCAAAAGCATTGTTGAGAATGTCAAAAACAACGTATCTGGATTTGCCAGAAGAGTGACCTGCGTTCTCTCTGATGGCTGTTGGCTGCATGTTACGAGCTCTATTTCGGGACAGGTGGGTCAGAGGTGGTCTTCCTGAAAAGAGAACGAGCTCTGGTCCGCCCTGCCTTGGAGGAAGCCTGAAATTAGCTGGCATTATGTAAAAAAGCCCGGGTGTGGGCCCCCGTTCAAAGAAAATAATTCTCAGAACTGTAACAGGAACGCTGCTGAAAGCAGGAAGGAGTGGCACATGACTAGTCATGGGGAGGGTCATCGATAAATACTACACTCATACTGTAAATGTAGATGATTCCCTTCTGTTTAAACTGTACATGAGTCCATTCAATCCTGTCAGCTCAGGATATCACCAGAGTCTTGAGAGAGTTCCTGTCAAGTTTAGACTGTGCAATTCAACTAGAGTGACTATTTTGGCATTTAACCTGCCATTCCAAGTACATCTATGGGGTCAACTGGCTTGGAAGTGTGCATCACTGATTAGCCAGAAATAGACATTTGTTTGGTTTAGTTCTGATCAACACTGTCATGTTCTTCTGTGTGTTTAATCGCCATCATGTATGATAAAGTTACAAGCATACTATGAAGTTTGCAGAGGTACCGATGTAACAACGTATACAATGGTAGCTGATCACTCAACCAAAGGGTTTTCAGTGCAACCGCTTCCCTGCATGGAGAAACGGACGCTCCTGTAGTATGATTTTGGATGAGTCCAGAGGAGAGGGTTGGAGGGAAATCTGAAAAAGTCAGTGATGAGGTACTACCAGATTAGACGCCATAACTAACCATCCTGGGATGTAGGTATATCAGTGCTGTGTTGTGTTTGGACATGAATTACAAAAGGCAAACCTCAGAGTGTGACCAACAACCACACCGTCCGCTTATATGCTAAATCACGTTCATCCAGTTGTGCAATCCATTGGCACTGTACAATAAAGTGCTGCTATTGGTGGATGTGACAAATGTCTGTTATTTGTATCCTACTAGTTAACAGATCCATAAACTAACGACCTGTCCACTATTCCTGTTTCAGCATTAAAAGGACAGAGTTGTAGTAGAAATAAAAACGTGTTCTGACTGGTCTGTAGCTCACACTGACCTCACATCTTTTGTCAGGATCTTAGGTTAGACATACTACATTCAGATGTGTCACCCCGGTCATGTTCGGGTCAAGCATAAGCAGCATAAACTTGGATAAGTTGAGTCTGAGCGCAGACTGGAAACGGCCAGCTTTGAGATCGTCGGCTTGCAGCGTGCCTTTCAGTGTCGAGGCTGAATTCCTGGACCTAGCGTGCGAGAGTGAGAGGGTTTCACCACGTTACTCATCACACACCCTGGGGGAAGCAGACGGCAATATAAACACTAGGGGCCCTGTCAGAATGTGTGCATGTGTCTGAGGGGCGGGGGGGTTTAAATTATCCTGAGCTTTCTACCTCTCTACACCCAGCCAGACCTGACTAACACTTGTGACGGTCATTGACATCAGTGCCGCAGCGCTAATGTGTTTGCTATGCAGCTGCTTTAAGCTGTGTTCTTGTGTCTTCTTCTAAATGACGTCGTGCACACACTCAGCTTTAGTACCAGCCAAGAAAATTCAGACGTTGCCATCATGAGACACAGAGCAGACCAGTAAATCATCCTCTAATATAATCCCTGGCATTTATTTTGTATTGAGTCACCGCTTTAGTGCACTGTACCCTTTGAAATATGTTTAGAAATTTTCTAGTGTTTCCTCTTAAAGAGATAAAGCACCACTGAGCCAGTAATACATTTTAACCTCTTTTCAAAGCTCAGTAATGTATTTAAATGGCTTAGGAACGTCTCTACACCTTTAAGAAGCAGTCAGAACAAACTCAATAAAATACAATAAAATACGAAAAGATCTTTTATCTAATTTTTGAGTTTATTTTGCATATTGAGATCATCATGTAAGATGTGAAACACTCTGCAGCATGCTGTTATAGGAAAATAATCAACGACAGGGTGGTGTGATGCCGTCCAGTGCGAAGCAAAGTTACAGTAACCACCCCAAAGTTATCATTTTATATTTCTGTAACATCATAAAGCACCAACGTGTTTTATTCCTCTTCTACCACAGCAATTTGCCAACACTAACAACTTTGTAATTTAAAAACACCAATTGCTACTTTTTTTTTATCCTTTTGTAGTTACATTTAATGTTGTGGACTGTCCATGAAACAAATTAGTTCCTGTTATCATTTGTTATAGCAACTATAAACAGTCGTTTCCTCACCAGCCTCTTGTTAGTCTTGCTTGACATAAAAACAAAGCAAAAAAAAAAAAAAAAAACGCAGCTTGTCTTGTTGCCGAGAAAATGGAAAGCGCAAAGTCCTCTGTCTTGAAGCAAATCTGTAAACACTGGAAATACAATAAGATATGTACATCAACAGAAAACAAGACAACAGTGTCTATAAAAAAACAAACAACAAAATGGAGGAAATGCTAATTTTTAAGTTTCGACCACACCAGACTTTTGTTCGCTGTTTCCTTAATGTAGCTTTCAAGAAGCAAATGTCAGCTAGCTAGCATTAACACTAACGTTAACTCTTCCCTCCAAAATAACACGTCATCGGGACAATCTGTGCTCGCTTGACGTTTGCAGTGGAAAAAAACAGCAATTTTAAAGCACCCACGTCATCCTGCCATTACAGGTACATAGCTAACTAGTTAGCAAGCTAGTAGTGAACTAGCACACATTTGAAACACGAGTGCAAGTTCGGTTTTGGAGTCTTGGGTTGCATTATCATACTTGGAGAACGTTTTTATAGTATACCATAACAACAGATTTTATTTTTTAATCCCTAACATTAGCTAAGTTAGCTAGCTAGCTAGATTATCTTACAAGAGGTATACCATGGGGATAATTTGCAAACTGAAATAAGACTCCCAGAATTGGTTGTACACAAAAATACCGATAAAGTCTTTGTTACAAATGAAAAAAAAAATTTTTTACACCTTTTATTCAGAATTTACACGCTAACACTAATCTATATTATTAAATTTATTATTATCAAATTAACTACATTATAAGTGCTTTTTTAAGTACTGTAAGTCCATTTACTGCCATGCTGTAAAATGTCAAATCTGTAAGCGCAAGTTATTAAAGTAATGTGTACAGAGCAGCTCACTCTCAAATTCCATGAAGAGACTTTATCTCCTCCCTTCCCGAGGCTGTCGGGATTTTTATACTATGTCAAGCCTAGCTAATGTAGATAAGAAATCCACCGCTCTTACATAAATAGTGTTGTTTAAATTCACTCTGTCTTCCATAGTGTCTGCGGATTTGTGGAATTGATATCTAGCTAAAAGCTTGATGATGTATGTGTGCCTATAGAAACGGGCCTCTTAGTGTCAAACACTACATCTCTTAGATAGACAAGTGTATGTCCACTAAAGCAACTCGCTCGAAACCCGATGCACTAGAGGTGAGAGGTAAGAGATAAGAGCAAGCGACATGACGCAGCTCAGTCCTGCTGACCCAGATTTTAACAGACTGCTGACATTTCACGCTGGCCTTTGAAGGGAACCTCAGAAAGATTAAGGAATATCAATAAAGCAAGCTCTACCTTTGTGACCAGCTCCATGACACTAAACCGTCCTGTTTTTGTTTTTTTGCTTCTCTTTTCCTCTTCTGCTCTTTCCCTGACTCTTCTCCTCTTCACAGTTATGATTTATCAGTGTTGTGAGTAATAAAGAAATATTAAGGGATGTAGATCATGGGTGGGGTTTATAACATTTATTTGTTCTCGTATATAGCTCTCTGTACATTATTATTAAAATCCCCATGAAGTGGCTTGAGAGCCGTGATTTGAGTCCATATATCGACGTATTTACTTTTGAAACAGGACGTCGTAGTGATGGCGTGTTGACTTCAACAGCTAGTAGTATTAGCTACTACTTAGACAGCTAGCTAAATATGGAGATCAGCGAAGAGTTTAACGAGAGTCTTTTTTTTTGTGTGTGTGGAGGATTTCTCACCACCTCCTTCCCCCCCGCCTGTCCCCTTCAATGAGGACGATACTATAGATGACAAGATGGCATATGATTTTGGAGTTATGCCATATATGTTTGAGCCAAGGGACACCATCAGTGGCGGCGTCAAATATTATTTTATCTCCCAGTCAGATGGAATCAGTCTGACAAAGGATCTACATTCCAGCCCCAAGTTGCTAAAACACTCCTCTGAAAACCGGCAAGTCCGCCCTCTTCCAAATGAATAAACTTCAACTATTTATTCTCCAGAATGACATGATAGTCAGTAGAGCTGCTTTGTGACGATGTCCATTGTTAAAAGCGCTATACAAATAGAATAGAATTGAATTGAATTGAGAAAAGGAAATCGGATGTGGGAAGACGCACAGTAAACAAACGCACCAATGAACCATTTTTCTGCTGCTAACTACCAGCTACTGTAGAGCAGCACACACCCCAGTGGGTGGGACAAACAGTGGGGCAAAAAAGTATTTAGTCAGCCACCAATTGTGCAAGTTCTCCCACTTAAAAAGATGAGAGAGGGCTGTAATTTTCATCGTAGGTACACTTCAACTATGAGAGACAGAATGGGGGAAAGAATCCAGGAAATCACATTGTCTGATTTTTAAATAAATAAATAATACTTCTTTGCCCATCATGTACTTGAGAGCATTTGATTGGATAAATGCAAGACTAGTACAGGATGAGTCATCGAAAATTTGTATTGTTTTCCTGGAGGTGATGAACTATAAAATTAAAATGAGAATTTAACCAAAACAATTTTTAATCTAGCTATACTATAGTATTGGGGTTTGTTACGCTGAGAGCGTGGTTTAAAAATAAAAAAAAAAAATCTCTGAAACATTTTGATTTTAGAATCAGTTTAAAGACCTGTTTTAATTATTACATTTTTTATTACTTTAAAATATAAATCTTTATATTTAAGTCTGTCCCTTTAACATTTCCTTTATAGCATTGTTTTGTCTTTATTACTCATTAGTAAAATGCCAGTGCAAACCTTTATAACTGCAGCGTCTGTTCACGTTAACTCTGCGCAAGACTCTTTGTTTTTGATGGTTGTTTGATGCGCCAGGTGTTTATTGGCCTTTTCATCTCTTAATAGCCACGTTACAGTTCCCATGCAGCAAGAGAAAAATTAAACCCCTACACAAGTGATCACAGGTTTTTCGATCCTGACTGGCGCACATCACAGGTTTGAAGCCCACAAGCTTCGTTTTGTTTTCGTTGTGCTACATCAAAAGAGTGTTTTGCTCCCTTTCACCCTCTTAGAGAAAATGTAGTGCTGACGTCATCACGCCGTGTTTTGGCCCCTGCCAGCTCCAGCAGGTTATATAGGGTTTCTCTTCTTCTTTTAAGATCAAACAAAGCGAAGGTCAAGTGACACACTTCTCTCTCTTACCTCTTTTCCCCTGCCACAGTTGGAGTGCTGCTACTGCTTTCTAAGAACAGGCACCTCTGCTTCCTCCAGCTGAAGAGTCAAATGACATCCTTCAGCATCTATACAACACAAAGACATATGCAACAATTACGTACAAGTTAAGACGCACAGGTTTTTGTTGCTTTTAAATGGTTATTTCTAAGAAATGACCATTTTAACCGTATTATTTTAATCGTGATTTTGTTGTCATGGCAACTAAATAATTGATCTTACCATTTCTTGGTTACATTTTAGTGTGGCAATTTTGCACACTTGCTAATTCAAAGGACTATAACAGTGGTACAGGACTACTTATAAAATATGGATTATAATTATATAAGGTGTCTTATCTTGGGTATAATGTATTTTTAACCTTTTCAGTGGTGCAGCTAGCTATGTTCTCTTGTTAGACTGATCTTTATCTAATTTATTAATTATTTTTGCATACGGGACTCATATGACGCATCATGTAAATGATAAGACACTCAGAGGGTGTGTTGTTATAGGAAAATAATTAATGACGGGGTCATCTGATACGACCCAATGTGAAGTCACCCTTCATTTTCCACTCACAGCACATCTCGAAGTGTTTTATTCCTCTTATACCGCAGTGATTTGCCCACACCTATCACATACGTTATAGCAGCTATAAAAAGTCGTTCTCTCACCAGATTCTTTCTCTCTCTCTCTCTCTCTCTCTCTCTCTCTCTCTCTCTGTCTCTCTCTGTCTCTCTCTCTCTGAAAGGTAATAAGGAAACAACGCAGCTTCTCTTGAGGCCTCTATCCTCAAGACTGTTGCAAAGCTCTAACACTGGAGACTCCTTCCATAAATGTTAAACGAACATCTCCTTAGAGAATGCTTCACCATATCAACAGGCAGATGTTTTTCCAAATACCGATACATTTTTAAAAATCCTTTTATTATTTATAGACTTTGATTATGTGGCACGTCCTCCATACAAGTCCCAAATAAGCCGTTACTATAGAAAAGATAACATATTAGAACGAGCGTATTAATAATTAAGCTTTGATTTGCAGATGCGCTGCTGTTAGAGAGAACACCTTCTGACCAATCAAACAGCGCTGTGGTATAAACAGTTATAGACTAGAGCATTCACGTGTAGGTTTTCGAGATTCTCCCGCTCCTGCTTAGAGGTGTACAGCCATTTATGAGCTGAATCAGGAAAACAATAGTTGTTATAAGGAACATGTGCAGAATAGAGGACACGGGTTTCCGATTATACACTCCGATGATATGGAACTTGAATTATTAATCAGTGCATCATAATATCCATGATGCCCTGATAAGTTATCTTCTGTAACCTATTGTTTTCAGCTGATCTGAACAGCTGCCTGTAATTACGTACCTTTGAACATTAGAAACATTTTTTTTTATCCTTATGATGATAAGCAGGTTATGAGAACTTGAAATGAACAAACTTCAAAGGTTAGAGACAGATAATGAACTCTCTATCATGAGACATCATAAAGCATTGTGCTCATTGAATTCGCCTCCACAGACGTAAGGTCTCGTGGATTGTGTCTTGATTTTGGCCTGAGTGTGTAATCTGTGTGTGTTGACTGTCTGAGGAGGTTAACACTGTAGGTGCCGTCGGAACGGGACAGTATAATGCACGATGTGTCTATGACTCCGAGCGTAATGCCGAGGGTCTCTGAATCATTCTTATGTCCACATCAAAGTCGAGGAAAATTAAACGCATATCAGTGTCTAACTCGAGACCTGTTGGACATGGAATGTGATAAGCTTTTGAATCATATGGACCTTGAATGTCAAATAAATGGATTGACTGGTGAAATTATGTAAATAAAGGAAGTTCACAGGGTCGTCTGGATGAGACATGAGGAGCTTATGGGAACCACTTGAGAGCCGCTGGGTACGGCTTTTCAACTTTTATTACTGTAGCTTAAACAACCGAGTTACCTCATGTCCGTGTCCTCGTCTTTGGTGTGGTTGAGGTCACTTCCTCCTGCACTGTATGGTCATTTATTATCTTATAAACTGAATTCTAGACCTCTCATTTAACCCAAATTTCACTGGAATACCACTAACTAACGAATCCTTGCTATGATTAAAGGACACTTGACTCTGTAGTAGTGTGGATATGTCTCTGGGGCTTTGGGAAGATGTGTTATTGTTATTGAGAGTATCGAGCTGAACAGTGAGCCCTACAGTTGTATAATTATTCTTGTCACTCTCCCCATCATCTTGTGTATATAATGCTTGTACTTTGCAGTTACACTAAGAGCTTGATAAAGTGTGTAACTGCATGCAATAAAGCACAGTTCGGATTCTTGATTGCAGTAGAGAATGTGATTACGTAAGATGTAAAACACAATAGGACGTGCTATTGGAAAAAGCAGTCAATGACGAGGTGGTGTGATGTGGCCTGACATGAACTGGAGTTATCGTTACCACAGCAATTTGCCACATTATTGCAATTTGTCTTTATCTTTGATGCATTTATCCATTTTATGACACTGTATGCCAAAAATTATGTGGACAGCTGACCATCAAAACCATACGTGCTCGCCAAACATCTCATTCCAAAACCATTGTCATTAACAATGGTCCCATCTTTTTTTTTTGCTATGACGGCCTCCATTCTACCAGGAAGGCCCTCCACTAGATTTTGGAAAGTGGGGATTTGCCCAAAGCCGCAAAAACATCAGTGAGGTCAGGTGAGAAAGCCTGGTCTCAGTGGGGTTGAGGTCAGGGCTCTGTGCAGGCCATTCTTAGTTCTTCCACACCAACCTTGGCAAACCATGTCTTCATGATCCTCGATTTGTGCACAGGGACACTGTCAGGTTGGACAGATTGGACAGGTTTAGGCCTCTTAATTCCAGTGAAGGGAAATCGTAAAGCTGCAGCATACAAAGACATTCTAGACATTTGTCTGCTTCCATCTTTGTGGAAAACCCACATATGCGTGTGATGGTCAGGTGTCTACATATGTTTGGAGATGTAGTGTACATATAATGTTGTGGAACATCCACAATATATTTTCTGTTTGGACAGAAAAGGGAGAATAATGATAGAAATTTGGCAGATTGACAAATACAACAGTTTTTGTCGAATATGTTGGTAAATAAATAAGAAAAGACCCTGTATGAAATAATTTGAGTGTAATTACAGTTAGAGACCCGAATGTCCACCACATTACGTAACAATTAGGAGAAAATGGCTTCCAGAGGGAACGTTTCATGTTATCTTCTGATAAAAATACAGAATACAGCAGCTGGTAATCTCTATTTCTGTGGTATGCTGCTGGGTTTCTAAGTACATATCATGCAGTTTGTGATGCTACATTAATATCCTCTATATAAATTTCATTAAAAATAAACTGAAATCTAAATCAAGGCAAAAAACAATGTTTCACAAAGACACGATTTTTTTAGTGGCATGCACTGAACACTGGCTGTTTTAGTGATTATGCTTTTAATAGGCCAATCTAGGCTAGAAATCAAATACTAATAGACCACCCAGGCTTTGAGGCAGACTATTATTAGAAAGCAATCCAAGTGCTCCACAGGTTGCAGACACAAAGCAGATTGCCAGCCTCTTGGTATCGTTTATGTTGTTTGCCATGTAAGTCAAACATACCTTTTCCTCTGGGGTTCCCAGTAGGGTCCCATGCTGAGTCCATCGCTGGGTGACAAATTAAAGAGAAAAAAAACAACATAAAGTGCCACCACGAGCTGCCAGAACAGCTTCATTGCTCCTTGGCGTCGATTCTACAAGTCACTGGACCTGTACTGGAGGCCTCAGTCGTTCTCGTATGTGTTCAATTGTGTTGAGCCATTTAGCAAACCATCTTGCCCTGTGGATGGGGCGGAGCCATCTTACACGAGACCACTCCCACCAGGATAGAAATTTTTCATCGTAGGGTAAAGGCGATCAGTCAGAAGAACTTTGTATTGATTTGTAGTGATGCATCCCTCAAAGAGGACAACTGGACTCAAACTATGCTGGGAAAATAAATAAATGCCCCCGCAGTGCAACAGAGCGCAACCTGTTTTGTTTTTTGTTTTTTTTTTCTTAATTTGTCAACCACACTTTGTAGCTAACACAGGAGACTTGTAGAAGAAGGATAATATACATTAGAGCTCATTCATAGACACCCTACCTTGTTTGGTATTGTAGCATTTATCCCGGCACTTGTTTTATGTGCTTATGCTATGCTAACTGGTTCACAAACACTGTGTGTGTGTGTGTGTGTGTGTGTGTGTGTGTGTGTGTGTGTGTTTTACTAAACTGAGTCATAATACATGGTTGGTAACATAGCCTTTTTTAGTATTAACCAGTCGCCGTTTTACGAACAGACCTTGGAATCAATTTCTGAAACAAAAAAAAAATCTCTGATAGTTTAATGGGCTTTCAGTGATTTAATGGACGTTTAACAGACTTTAATGAGAACTGGCTTAACGGTTTCAGTCACATTCCAGTAGGATTTCCATTACAGGTTATTAGAAACACCACCACAACCCATTAGGGCCTTCTTTAATCAGAAGAAAAATGAGATAAGCTATCAGGAACCATTAGGAACAACTTATTCCATTAAATAGACCACAAGAAACACACTTAAATCCATTAAGAACCACTAGAAATCTCTAATGGTTTTTAATGATTTTTTAGAAAGGAATGTAATTCTCTTTGACAGTTCTAGGTTTAGACTTTTATTAAACTCAAAGTAGATGCAGTATGTCAACTTTAGTTTTTTACACTCAACATTTTAATCAAGTAATCAAACTTTAAAAAAAAAAAATTATATTTTCCAGCATGTAATGGACTTGGCTTAATGGTTTTCATCAGATTCGTGTAGGATTTCCATTTGAGATATTCTAGTTACTCAGAAACCAGTAGGACCTTGTTTCATGGTTAGATGATTACCTTCAGAATAAAAGTAGCTAAGCCATCAGGAACCATTAGGAATAACCCATTCCATTGTACTACCATTACAGACCAGCAGAAACACATGTAAATCCATTAGGATCCACTAGAAATCTCTAGTGGTTTTTATTGATTGTTGACTCACTAGATAGAAGGACTAGAACATTTTATCTCACAGTTCTGTGGTTTTAAGACATTGATTTTAAGCCCAAAGCTGATACTACACGTCAGCTTGATCTTTTTTAAATCATTTTTTTGGTATGAAACGTCTCACATATATACAGTGACAAATAATAATAACCCATTTTTTTGCCAAAAAACTCCGAATTTGACCTTAGTCCAGATGCAGTCATGAATTTGCTGAACCATGTAATAATAAAAGGTTGAGGTTTGGTGCCCCTGTTTGTGTATTTAGCTCACATATGGAGCACATCCCCACATTACTCCTCCACGCACAAAGCCTGAATGTAATGCGATCACACAGAGTTAAATGTGGCTTCCTTGCATGCTGTGCCTCTAATTAATGTCCTTAAGGAATTGGCTTTTTCCTCTTGTACCCTTCTCTACACAGATCTTTTTCTGTCTCCAACACACGCACACTCTCGCTCTAACCACCGAAGCATTTAGATTTGAGCCGATCACAGAGCAGGCAGTTTCACTCAGGCTGGTGAAGTGGAAAACTCATCCTACATCAGATTTACGCAGGATTTATGACTTGTACTGACTCCCATCACTGCTAAGATGATTTTAATTCCTTAATGTGAACACACACCATTTCCACATCTACCTACTAAGCCAATAGTTCTCCATTCGAGATCTGATACAGGTTTGTATTTACACCAGACCTTTATGTAACTCGGTTTCGAGTATTTTATTTTATTTTTAGCACCTAAACTTCAAATATTTTTGAACATGAAGCACCTTAAGGTTGGCATTCTTGGCCAAATACCATTTTATATGTTTGGTTTTTTTTTTATTCAACTTTCATTATTGATCCATGCACAGTACTGTACATTTTGTTTTGCTTCTTTGTATTTATCAGCTGCAAGAGCAGGCAAACCACAAGGTTTTACTTTCAGGAGCAGAGGAATGTAATTAATTAAACCAGCAACCACTTCCATTACAGCACTGTTAGTAAAACCAGAACGACTTCCACATGAGGAAGCTCAAGGTTAGCAGTACTCGACTCACTGAAATCAAACCTGACGTCGGCCTTAGAGAAGATTCATGCTTTGCATTTATGACCCTGTAGCTTTGTTTCATTTTGGGTTTCATAGGGAGGATCCAAAAATACATCATGGAATGAAATCATCTTATAACATGTGCCCTTTGATTATATAAGGGCATCGTAGATTACTTTTTTTTCATAAATTCAGACAGATTAAACTGGGGTATGACAGGAAGAGATGCTTAATAGTGGTTCAGTTGAACATGAAGATATCTGTGAGCATTATTCTGAAAAATGCACTGTGTACCTTTTGGCTCAAGACACGCCAAGATGCCGTTAACGATGATCCCACGAATCCTGTAATCCCACTAAAGCTCGATTTCCAAACAACCCTTCCAAAAAATATAGTATACTTTGGTACGTTTTAATGTATTTCGTGTACTTTTAATGTATTAGGTAATGCTGTCTATACAAATTGTGTACTATCTTTAGTTCTACACTTGTTCAGACATAATTCTGACTTATTTTCAAAACATAGACTCCAAAGTACAGTTATTTTAATATCTGGTCCCTGGAGGACTAGTGGTTAGGCCACAGCGCTCTCACCGCCGCGGCCCGGATCGATTACTGGCCAGGGAACCGACTCCGGCCGCTGGGGTTAAACACGAGAGTGCACTCCCAGTGCTGGTCCCAGTCCCGGATAAAATTGGGGAGGGATGTGTCAGGAAGGGCATCTGGTGTAAAAACTGTTCCAAATCAAATATGCAGACCGATGGTCCGCTGTGGCGACCCCTGACGGGAGCAGCCGAAAGAAGAAAGCAGCCATTATTTTAATATTTTAAAAAATTATTTAATATTTTTCCAACTGTTTTTCCAACCATTACACAAAGTCTGAGAAGATGCCTATTTATTAGTGTACTTATCTCCATGTATACATTAGTATACTTTTGCTAATTGTGAATAAGACTTGTACGACATATAAATTAGAAAAGGGACTTTGGGAAGGGGAGGAGAGGAGAGGGCAAGGTAGCTCCGAAAAGTCACTCTCAGAAATCAACAAGTCCAGACAATACCACTCATCTCAGCAACTGGCCATTATTGATTTTTAAAAAAAAAGGGAACAAAAACTCTTAGGAGCTTAGATTCAGACAGTCTCCTCTAAAACTTGTAGTAGCTTAGTGAAGTATTGAAGGTATTAGGTTATTTCTCATGTCTACGAAACAAGTTAGTTCCTGTTATTACTAGTTATAACAGCCTATCATTTTCTCTCTCTCTCTTTCCTGAATTAAGTGAATAAGGTAAAAGTGCAGCATGTCATGTTAGTGAGAAACCACAAAGTGCAACATACTCCTTCCTGAAGATTCCTTCCTGAAGTTCCAGCTTCATCTCTAACTGTTCCAAAGCACTGACGCTTACAAAAACGCTAAAGAAACATCTCACAGAAAATATGGCGGTTCATCATATCAACAGTTAGTCACATTTTAAAACCGGTTTTTGTGGAGCGTCCGTCGTACAGGTCCTTGTGTGAGTGGTTGCTATAGAAAAGATAATGTAATCTATACTTTTTTATCCTAATGAAAACTGCAAGATTGCTGGAGCATGTCATCATTTTGTTTGAACAGGCAACCACAAAACATGCGCTTTCACTTATTCTTTGTGTGATGGACAGCCTGTAAATAAGCCAAATCCTCTATGAACTTTGAACACGCCAGACTTTGTTTGTTTCACGGCACTTCTCAGAAAACATCTGATAAATCATAAGCAAGGCTTTTGGAAATGATATCTCTGCAACATCATCATTTCATTTTAGACACTATCTCTCAAGTTCCACTTGCCCACAACACACACACACACACACACACACGCACAAACACAGCTCAGCTGTATGTCTGACTGGAAAGTGAAAGGTGATGCAACAGAAATGCGAGGTTCTGTGTGGAACCCAAACCTCGACCACAGGATATAACCATCATGCAGCTTTTTTTTTTTTTTGCTGTAATGGAAATCAACAAAGTAGTTCAGCAATTTCTGTGAAGGGGATTTTTGTCAGTGTGGTTAAGTTTGCCCATGGTGGGGGATTCTTACTGAAAACCAAAGCAGCAAGGTAATTATGAATCATATATACTGGTTGTTCTGTAGAATTAGGACCCACCATTGATGCTGGTGAAGCAGTTTCAGATTAACAGAAGTACGTACATAACAAAGCCCTGCTCAGGAAATGGATTTGGATCACAGCCGAGAATCGGCAAAGTATCCAGGGGCCCATAATTCGCTTTTGTCCTCAGGTCAGGTCCAAGTGCCTATTGTTTCTTGTTGTCTGTGTAAGGGTGTCTGAGCGACGGAGAGTGTCAGAACTGGCTGTTTACAGTCGTCAAGCTGCCCGGGGGCTCCAGCGACCAGGCCTGACCTCCTCCTACACACTCCTGGCTAAGTACAGCACACTTCCCCAACGCCTGATATCTGCACAATGGCAGGAACCTCAGGCCAGAACAAAGGCTCTTAAAACTCTGACCGATTTCCTGCTGCCTGCGGCTGGAGCAGGAGCTCCCATTCAGGGCTATCTGGGGACAGGGATTATTTTCGGTCCCTCTCAACAGTTCAAATCGTAAAAAAAAAACCCACCCTGACTGGCACAGAGTCCAGTTTTGCCCTATGGCAGCCCTAAGGGATCTTTCTTGGGGAGGGGAAAAAAGACAGTATGTGAATGAATGGACACCAGTTTTATTTGCTCTCCCTCCCTAGGTTTCACTCTCCAGCTTGCACACACTGAAGTTATTAGAGGCTGCAGCCGGAAGACGTGTGTGTATGCTCTAGTCCAAACAGTCTGTGGCAGTTTAACAGTGGAAATTGAAATGGTGGGTCGAATGGTTTCTGCTACAAACAAAAGCTCTTCAGCTGTTGTACAAATAGGACACGGTGTTTTGGCAAACAGTTCCATCTACATGTGGAGCAGCTGGGCTACTGTTTATGTTCGGTCATTTTGACCAAGTGTTGTAACAGTTTGACATCTAATTGCTTGTTAACGTTACTGATGTTGAGCCGTTGGATTCTGAAACCTACTGAGGCCACAGCACCACCTAAAAACTATCTTTCACTGACGTTCAACCTCATATTAATGAGGAAGATGAACTGTTTGAGCAGAGCGTTCTGATGAGGAGGTGAGAGCTGGAGAGACTAAAGGGCTAAAGTGCTGCCGCATCACTTTCTTTAGATACAGATTAAGCAAGATCTAAATCCTACTGCACCACTATCAGAAGATAGTCGAACAGCACCAAGGAAAAAAGACCAACTCGTCAATGAAAGTCAAAATCAGAATTTAATCATAAGAAATCCTTTGCTTGATTGAAGACCACACAGTAATTAATTAATTAATTATAAGTATATAAGTATATATGCAGGTCATTCAGGGAGGAAATTTACTTTTAGGTACTTTAAACCAAAGTGTAAACATACAACAGTTTGATCATTAGAGGAAATTTAGGTGCCAACCTACATTCACCAATTAAGCAAACTGGCCACGCCCACTTCAGAGCCATAAGGTGGAAATGGATATTATTAATTATTTGTGTACAACATGTTGACATTCATGTGACTTACACGTGTGTGCTGAAAGCTAAAACCTTTTTTTAAATATACATTAGAACTTACTAGAAACATTTTATCACAGTCTATAAAGTGTGTGGGTGGAGCATGAAACTCCGCCCACGTTCAGAAACTGGTCTGGAGAAGGGTGCTTTTAAAAAACAAAACCATGCACACTAGTTATGAATCATACAATGAATCATATCTGTACATGTACCAGTCCCTTGATAAAACGTAAAACGATACAATAAATGATACATTACAGTTTAGGTGATTAGCTTTGGCTACAGATAATTGTCGTGAGGAAATGATGTTTATTGATGATCATTTAGGCTTTAGGCTGCTTTTCATCTTTTCCAGCGTTGTAGAGGATGCTTGTAGTGCATTCAGACTTCATGAAGTAGGGGGTTAGTGCACAGCTGTGTGTGTGTGTGTGTGTGTGTGTGTGTGTGTGTGTGTGCAGCGTAGGAGAGGAGAGAAGCTGAAATGACTGGCTCCAGTGAGCGGCGCGCTCGTGCACCCATGAGGAGGAGTTTTTAACTGCTCGCTCGCGCTCTGTCTCTCTCTCTCTCTCTCTCCCTCACTCACCCACCCACATACAGCCGGACACGCACGCGCCACAGCTCTCGCGCTCTCGCTCTCGGCAGTCAGTCGTGTAGTCGCGAGCGGCGAGTTGCGGCGGCGGCGGCGCGCGCGGGATGCACTCGTGGCCGGTGTGTGTGCACAGGAGCGCTGCGATTCCTCGTGCGTAGAGCTGGCGGGCACCGTGGCTGGGAGGTCGGCTTGCGACTATCCTCCTCCTCATCCTCCTCATCCTCATCCTTCTCATCCTCTTCCTCATCCTCATCCTCATCCAGCCGCCGTTCCCTGCGGCGCGGCAACCGAGAGCGACAGCATGGTGGCCAAGGATTACCCGTTTTACCTGGTGGTGAAGAGAACGAACTGCTCGCTCGCGGTGCAGACGGTGAGCAGCGCGAGCAAAGAAGCCGAGGTGGGCTGTAGTTAAAAGAGTTTTGCTGCTCTTAGTAGTACGTTTATTTTTTATTTAGCGACGCGCCCGCGCACGCGCACTATAAATAGTTACCTTTTCAATGTTCCTGTTTAAATGACAAAAGAGCTCATTTTGCATCGTTATGATGATTATTTTCGTGCATGTTAGTGCATATATCCTAAATTCATGCATGAGAATGATTTGCACAAATAAGCTCTTTAAAAAAAGCATGGATATGATGCTAGCTATATCTGTTTTTTATGCCTGATCAGCATTTCAGGGAATAATTATGTTGTAAGATTTGGTGCACAGATTCTTGTATGTAACAAAACAATATAAATTGAAATTATCCATGTAGTCAAGTCAGAGTGGGATTGTACTGTAGAGAATCTAATATTACGCCTGTTTAACTGTTCAAGTTGAATACTAACTTAGGAGAGCCAGTGTGAACCCAGCTGAGCCAGATGTTTTTTCATGTGGGACTGAGGTTTACAGTGAGCTGGAGTTGAGAGGCCATCTTTAGGTCAGAGCAGGACTTGCTGTTCAAGGCCCAGTTTCAAAGCCTTGACCACTTATTTTCCGAAAGTTTGTCTTTTGAAGTCAATATGTCAGAACCTGAACGTCTTACATGCTCAGACCGTGTCATGCATGATTGATTGATTGATTGATTGATTGATTGAGCGTCCTGCAGAAATATTGATCAGTCAGCAGAGTCTTTGTGCTAAAGGTGTGACTAAAGTCGACCAAGCGGAACACGAGAGATATCATCGAGCGTGATAAGCTGAACAAGAACAAGAGACTGGTCAGAAGAAAAGATTGTTTGCTGCTTTGGCACATATTTGTCCTGAATCTTGACGGAAAACAAAAACCAGAATTCAGACTGAATCCTGACTCGGGCATGTGTGATGATGTGGGACATGTTTGTAGATGCACAAGGCAGTCGAGCTTCCTCACGTCTGTCTGAACATGCGAGTTTGTCGTTAGACACTTCAGAGTGCGCCGACGGAGGCCTTCACAGGGGGATCACCCTCTGATCACCGGATCACTTTACACTGAAAAGCCGGCCTGCCACTAAAGAATGGGGTGAAAACTTTTCAAAGTCAAGCTGTGTGGCTGTGTGTGTGTGTGTGTGTGTGCGTGTGCGCGTGTGTGCGTTGCAGTCACATTGATTTTACAGCCCACAGTGTCATAATCTAGTTTAAAGCCTTGAACAGCAGCTGAATGAGTGAAAATTTCACGTCAGCATTCTAAGAATTGATCCTCCTGTTGTTTCTACGTGTCACCTACAAAACAAAAATTGCGTCTGCATTCACATAGACATCTATATGTCGATTCTATAGATCGATCGCGACTGAGGAGACACTTTAATTATGCTGCAAAGAATCAGTAGTACTTGTGTGTGTATATATATACATACATATATACGAATAATACTGAGCTGCTTCGAAAGGATTTAAATAAAGCAAACTAACGTAGCTAGCTAACACTACAAAACATCTGCTCAAGCTAATGCCGGCTACTCTTGTGACTCTTATTTAAAAAAACAACATTTATACAGATTTATACAATACTCTTATTCATGAAGTGTCATGAACTCTTTGAAAAGTCAAGTTTCTGAACTTTGTGCGTATCAGTTCGTGAAATTGAGTTGTAATTGTATTTTTGTTTTCAACGTTCATTCCACTACAGCCTCTATTTTTCTTTCTCTTCAAGTTTATAAGGCAGATTAACACAGCTTGTCGTATTTCCGAGAAACCGCAAAGCCCTCCATCCTTGGAAAAGTTACAGCTTTACCTCCGACTGTTAGAGCGCTGACACTGGAGACTCCTTCCATAAATGCGAAATCAACTTCATACAGAAAACTTCACCGTATCAATGATTACACAATTTTTTTTTTTAAATCTGTTTATGTGTAGAGTTCTCCCTACAAGTGTCTGTGAGTTAGCAGTCCAATCAGAATCGAGTATTTAACGGCGCTGTGGTCGAAGTGATGATTATAAGAAGCAGAATCTTAGACATGCGTTTGTGCCCATATGTAACACTCAGTACCGCACCGTGTTTGTCGAAACAACACATGGTGTTACTGTTAGGTAGAGGAGTCCCACTACTCTGTGCAAAGAGCTGTTCATATGTTCAGTTCCCTCCTGTGTTCATCAGCCTTTACAGAAGCAGATCTGTTCATCCGCTACCACTGTATCACAAGGGAAGCCGCAAAAAGCTTGATATAGCCTCGGCTGAAACTTCTCAGTAGACCGACTTCCTCATTACGCAATACTAGCAACTTCTTCACCTGTTCATTCACTTGAATAAGTAGAGCTCTTCACTGTAAATTATGCTTCATGGTTGTCAGCTTGTTGATATTTCTGCATCATCATAATCTCTTTATCTCTTGCACATATGTGTGAAAATAAATGTTTGTTCCCGGTTGCTGGCTAATAGCAGTTTTGGTGGCGTTCCACCCAGCTGCTGCTATGATTCATCTGTTCCCACACAGAGCTAGACTCCCTCTTTCAGCAGAAAAAGAGCCTGGCTAAAATCAGTCGTCTTCCGCAAGCTGAAGCTTTCATGTTAATACCAGCACTGCCAGGCCAAACCTCTCGTGAAAACACATATGGTAGCCCGCCTGTGATCCATACAACCGCACGGAATGCTTTCGAACCCCAATCCTGCGCCAAACTGCTGCTTTGTTTGACTTGGTCACAAGGGTTTTTATAGCAGTGTTTTCTGCGGACGCATTAGTCAGATGCTTTTCAGGGCACAAATCCGGTTTGACCACACGCACGTTAATACGAGGTGTCCCTTGGTTTTATGGTGGGCATTAAAACTCCGGGCCAGGCAGCATTCCACAGGTGTCTTGCTGTGGACGAGTTAGTATGTGCTCGTAAGAGTAAAGTAGTCCTGGTTGTTTGTGTCCGCTCGCTTGTGTACAGAAAACTTGCCGCACTGTATGCTGGACTGTTACATTTAAGTTTTATTCTTGGATGTTAAACAACGTCCAAAGAAACATTGAACTTCTGATTAGGATGCAAGTGTGGTCACTCGTAGGCGCAATGTATAAGCACTGATTTATCAGTCCCTCGCAGTCTTTTGTGATTGGTGCAGCCGAAAAGGCTTAATTTTGTGGCATTTTTTTGTTGTTGTTTTTTAAAAATTTGCGATGCAACTTGCACTTTTGTGTGCTTAATTTTACTTCCAGTGACGACACACATGCACTCACTTTCTCTGATGGCTGTACTCATGTTTGACGCACATGAATCGAAGAGGGCTTTGGCTGAATGCACATTGTGCTGACGTTACACAACGTGTCTTGGCCCAAATCTGCAGAAAATCTACTGTAATTTTGAAAAATCGCATGCTTCTCCGACTGTTGCGGAGTTTGCTTGAGTTTGAGTTCATTTCTGCAGTCACAAAATCCTGGTTTATCTTATCCCAGTATATACGACCCCTCATTAAATGTGCATAGAGCCATTCTGAAAAGAATAAAGCTGAGAATGTTGAAGCCTCTGGTGATTGATTATAGCTGGTAGTTAGCATAATTTGCTAATCTGCTTCGCCTTTGGACAGTGAACATCCATAAGTGATGACAGTAGCGGTCACTACCAGAGACAAATTACAAGCGACTTTTAAGGAACTAGAAAGGCCAAACTCTAGTGCAGCCAGTTCATGATAATTAGCAGTTGCTCTATTTTTTTTCCCTAGAAAGAAAATGATCATCTGATTGATTCATGATTCCACGATGGTTCACGATGGTTAATGGATTCACACTGTAAAAGTTCACCTGCTTTCACAAAACACAATTAACCGCCACTGGGGAAGAATACGATTTTTACTTCCTGCATCCTTTCCCTCTCAAGTGAAGAAGATTCTTCTCCAGGCAAATTCTCTCAGTGTTTGGCCTCATCGCTGTGCTGTTGTAAAACTGTATGTACACTACCAGTCAAAGGTTTCAAATCAGTGACCAGGAAAAGTGTTAAACAAATCAAAACTATTTAAGATTTCTTAACAGTATTACTGGTGACGCTTTGAGGCCAAGCTCCTCACTGCTTTTCCTACTTTGTAAATGTAAACTGCTGGTTTGTGGAAATAATTTAATTTTAAGTAAAAAAAAAATTCATTTCAGTAAAAAAAATTATAGAAGCACGAACATTTACCCTTTTTAACGTCAACTAAACGCCTCCATGAAAATGTCTTTAAGACAGTGAAAAATATCAAAATTTAATTAAACATATAATTTATAATTAATATAATCTAGTATAAGCTTTGACTTTATTGTGAAGAATTCTGGGAATTGTTGTGTGTGAGTGTGTGTGTGTGTGTGTGTGTGTGTGTGTGTGTATGGGTGGTTGGGGTGAGCTTAATGACTCAGTTGAATTGCTCAACAATGGGGTATCCTGAGTACAGCAAGTGCTCCGTCTTCTATTTTAGGAATCTTGTGTGTATCTGAACACTCTCGCCGTAACCCCACTGGAAGCTGAAAGTGTTAGTCAGACAGGAAAAGGATGGGACGTTTCAGATAAGTGGGAAAACTCAGATTGTGCTTCATGCTGCTACAAACATACCCACCCCCCTTTTAACAATCATCAGATGATCTCATTTTGTGAAATTAGTGGAAATTCACAGGAAATGGAGCAAGCATCTCTTTTCAGTTGAATTTACTTTAGATTGAGCTTGAAGTGGATTCACAGAAAATGTACATCTTTTAAAACCAAACTTTATAAGACATCATTTTTTGTGATTAAATCCATTCACACATTCGCTTGGATTTCTATGCTGACATGGTGATGTTTTAATGTTAGGATACAGTTACTTAAAAATGTATGGAAGGAGTCTCCAGTGTTAACGCTTAACAGCCAGTACGTTTTCCACCACATTATGGAAAGTCTTCAGGACAGAGGGCTTTATCCTTTCCTATTTCTCTTTATCATAAGCTGTGTGTGTGGGTTTTTTTTTTTTTGTCTTATTGTGTTTTTTTAGAGAAAAAACAGGCTAGTGGTGGAGCTACTGTTTATAGCTGCTGTAACGTAAGTGATAACAGGAACTGCAAATACAGTCCATGCAAAATTGACTTTCTACATTTGCACATTCATAGAATCTGGATTTCTAGGTAAAGATTTTTGTAGAACACAGAAGACGAAATATTTTATCCTTGTAAAACCATGAAGTTCTTGTAAAACGGAGTCAAATTCTACGAAGATGTCTTTCTAAAGGTGTGGTCCTACCACAGTGGCTCTCGGTTAAACAGCTAATTAGGAAAGCTGGAATTTCTGATTGAGTCTGTGGCTCTGTGTGGAATCCAGTCTTCCTGTTTAATGGGCAAGATGATGAGGATTCCAGCGTTGACCTTCGCCATGGATGCAGGGATGCTACTCAGAGATTGTATTTTTTTGGATCTACTGATTAGCTATGCTAACATTATAACAGACCTTTTCATGTTACATGATGCTCATTGATCAGTTCAATGAAACATTTAGGAATTGTGCTAACAAGCTACAAATGACAAAAAAAAAAATCACTAACAGCACATACAAGGAAACATATATATGTATGGAAAGACTCCAAGGCTAAAGTAAATAGCCCGGTCAGGATTTAGTGCTTGTCGTGAGTTACGACCTGGACCTGGGCGTCTAATTCAGCTCTGTGTCTTCTAAATTACGTGCACAAGGTCATGCTGGCTGCGTGTTCTAAAGGTAGCGTGATTTGCATCTCGTGTCAGGTGTGTATCCGTGCTGCAGTTCATCTTCATTCTGTTGGATTGACCGCCCCACTATGATATACGTACAAGTCTAATATTTTACAACTGCTAAAATGTTTGGCGAGATAAGTGCGCTTCTTTTTTAAGTCCTGCAAAACCCTACTACATTTCATCCAAATATCTTTCCAGTTGTTACAGACATTCAGACATTTAACACCATTTAGGACCGCATTAATGGAGCTTCTGGATTGATTCTGAATATCAGGTTAAAAGAGCAAAGTAAGCATCTGTGCATGGGCGATATGATATGACCGATAAATTGCTCATGCTTTTTGCGAGCCCTGAGTATCATGATGCATTTCATGCAGTGGAAAAAGCTTTCCGTGATGACGGTTTTGTCGAAACACCCACTCCTAATCAGAGCTCCTTATCAGAGAGGTGTGACTGATATCTACGCTTGCTGTATGAGATTAAAACATGCGTGTAATTGTACATTTGCATGCATTAGTGACGGCTAAGAAGCCTTGCGGACATTTTAGATATTGGACACTCGTGGACATGCAGAAGGCTCTGAGAGGCGCTCGTCTTGATGTAAGAGCTGCAGTAATGTCGCACAGTGTAACAGAGCAGTTAAAAACATGATTTCTATTAATAGTTCTATCACCAAGGGTGATTGTGTTGCTATGAGAATAAGTAAAACCAAATCACTGAGATGTTGGAGTGAGGGAGTGAGGGAGTGATTGATTTTCATGCGGTCTGTTTAGGCATAAATTTCTTATTTTGCTTGAATTAGAATATTGTGTATTAGCAGTTACAATTTATTTATTAAAGAATGATGTATCATGCTTTATATAGTAAATATCGACGCAAATTACAACCAAGGACAATAGTGAATGCAATATCGTCGATGTTTGTAGGAAAGAGAAACAATTCTCTCTTGTACATAAGATAAAACACATCCATCTTGAAGACTTTTCCAATGTCAGAAAAACCTTACAAACGTTACAGCTTTACCTCCGACTGTTACAAAGCGCTGGAACTGGTGACTCATTCCCAAAATGCTATGAACATCTCCTCAGCGAAAACTTCACCATATCAACGAGAGCTGTAAAAATTTAGGTAAGTAAACCTCACAGACGGTTAGTTCTGGGAAACATACAACAATCATATTTTTGAGATCTGCAGTAATATAAATGATTTGATTGATGGAATATGAGTCAATTAATACTGTCTGACCAATCACAGTTAAGAATTGTGGTATGAAATTAATATAATGTCTAATATACGGTGAAGACGGAGTAGCTGATGCTTTCCTCGTCCCAAAAACAGTGATATTAGCAGAATGCGGCGAAACAGGAATGTCGGTCACCTTGAGCCGTGATTTCTGACTGACATGGTGTGTCTGGCGTCTCTTCAGCATCCTTGGATGGGGGTTTATGACCTTGCCGTGAACGCCCACCGACAGTCTCTTAACTCTGCCACTATTTAGGCTAATTAACGTCCCGTATCCTCAAGGGCATGAGCGTGAATAAGAAACTGGCTGCTGTGTTTTAGAGTTGTGCAGTGTAACAGGCTTCAGCATAGTCGATAAACTGCGCTGTGTGGATGTCGCATCTTGACTGTGTGGTGACATTTATTTCCTAATGACATTGTTCTGTGTGTTTGCAGGAGCCTAGCAACAAGCGAGTGAAGCCTCTGTCTCGAGTCACGTCGCTGGCTAACCTCATCCCGCCGGTGAAAGCTGCTCCGCTGAAGCGCATCGGACAGACACTGCAGGTACGCCACTTGTTTATGTGTTAGTGGACACAATGCAGGACTGCGCTTGCAGTTATAAACTAGCGTTGCTCCAGGTTGTGTCTGAAGGCGTGGCGTGGCCTGCCCAGCTGTTGTAAATGTTTTAAAGATGGGAGTTCAGGGGATATATGACAACCCGTATGCACCACTGGATTGATCTGAGGAATTTACTAGAATTCGTAAGCATTCCTACACACATTAACGCCGATGGGCAATTTAGAGTAGTCAGTCCGTCTACTGGCATTTTTTTGGGAGCTGGGAGGAAACCAGAGAATCACGAGGAAGTCCACGTGGACACGGAGAGAACATGCGTAACTTCAGCCAGACAATAATCCGAGCTCAGGATCGAACCAGGTACTCGCTCTGGAGCTGTGAGGCGGCAGCAGTACCGACTGAACCACCGTGTCATAAGTAATTTGCCCTAAAATTGGGCTAATCTCGGTTCACATGTCGCTGTTGTGTAAATCATGGCTTTGTGTTGCAAACCTACATCGAACCTATTACTTTTGTCTCTTGCTATTGAGAACATATTGTGCTACTGAGCCCACAGAGTATTTAAAAATCTTCATGTTTGGAGTCTGACTGGTTTTCCACAGTTCCATGTATATGTACTTCCAAAACTTTTTTGGTTAGTCATTTGCAGTGTCAGTCAGATGGCCTCTTCCTGTGAAAGGAGGTAGGTTTTAGCTAGATTTACTAATAAGTATTAACATAAACATGATCAGCTATATCATGCTCATCTCCTAGTAGGGTTTCCATGTTTACTGTCCTTACTAGGAGCTACTCATTAATTATTGCAAATTGAAATCTTCGTCCAGCTTTTTTTTTTGTATTATTCAGAGGTTCTGGCTTGTTTTTTATGTTTCTGGAGCTGAGCTCTGCCTGAGGCCTCGAGCCAGACTTGTGGTAGCAGCTGTTGCTGTGTGATTGAGTAGGGGCTGAGGAGAAGTTAGGCATGCCCCAGCCCATCTGGCTCAGAGAGGAGTGAAAAGAAAAGGAGAAAGAGACGACAGAAGTGGGGAAAGTATATGGCTTGGGAAAAGCAGGCCCAGTGCCCGGGACAGGAAATGAGACAGGTCGTGGTTGGTTTTGCACGTCTGGATGCAGAGAGCGTCTCTGTGTGCTGAGTGTGACCGGAGCATTAAGAACAGGCCGGTGATTCATCACAGGCTTTCCCGTGTTTTCGCTCCGTCTGGCTCTCGCCAGCTCCTCACTCGTGCCATTGTTCTGCGAGGCTGGAGGAAGCGGGCGCCGTGTTTTGATAGACGTTCATAGCAAACTGGCAGAGAGAGTTAAAAGCAAACCAAAACACAGAGAGCCATTTATTCCTTGACTGTGATAGTTATCTTGTTATTAATGTGGTGCTTGATGCAGCAGGCTGTTTATCAACTAGAAAAGAACATTCAGCCTTGATCTTTATGTTATCTATCATTTTTTTTGCATGAGCCTTCTGCAGCAATCTTGGACATTTTTCTCTGCAGATTTATGTGCATCCTGTACTGTCTTTGACTAAGCTCACCGAGTTGCTCAAGCTGCGATGAGCAAGAAATCCATCCAGAATTTTGCGAAATATCAGACCACGTTCTTACTAATGTGACCTAAACATATGATGCGTTATATCACCACAGTTGAGGAGACAGTACATTAGATGTAGTAATGCGTATCCCTGTTGATATATTACGTGAAAGGTGTTTATATTGACGTGAAAGCCACATACAATTTCACATTTCTCTCTCTCTCTCTGTCTCTCTCTCTCTCTCTCTCTCTCCCTCTCTCCACCTGTCCCTGCAGCGCTCCATCAGCTTCCGCAGTGAAAGCAGGACAGAGATCATGCCTCCTCGGCCGTGGAGCAGACAGGCCCCGGCGGCTAACACCAAGCGCAGAGACAGCAAGCTGTGGAGCGAGACCTTCGATGTAGGACTGGGACAGATGCTGTCTTCTAAAGAGATAAAAAGGCAGGAGGTAAGACAAGGCAGTACGATAATAATAATGAGCTAGAAAGTCTGATAATATAATTAGCGTTTGTTCAAAATAGCATTATGTTCATCAGTGTAGTTTTCCTCTAACTTTTGAAGAGACGTCTGATACCAGTTCGGCCCTCGTGCGAATGAATGGGAATATTTTTATTTGTTTTTTCATACAAGAAGACAGATTAAGGTTCTTTTTTTTTAAAGCACCGAATTCCTAATGGCCAGTTAAATAAGACATTCTCCAAAAAAAAAAGACATGAAATGCAGACAAAGCAGAAACATACAAACCCCTCAAGTAAACCCTGGAGGCTGACACTGACACTGAGTTCCAGTTCACTAATCCCCATACAAATTATACCCTGCAAGTTCACATGGAAAACACACGGTAGGCTGAAACCAAGCAGTTGTTGAAGTGTGTGTGTGTGTGTGTGTTTTAAAAACTTCTCCTCATTGCTCCCTCGTGTTCTTTTAACTTTTCCATGCATGTAATCGTAGCTGTCTAAGCATTCGCCACTGCTTTTTTGGTTTTAAAAATTAGTCCTGCTTGAAACATGGGAGGCCCGTTCGTGTCACCCCCCCCCCCCCCCCCAACCCCACCACCACCACCCCTCTCCACGCCCCCACCTTTGTTCCAGATCGAGTCTCTTTCTGTCTCTGTGGCCACACAAACTTCAAAGTCTCAGGGATGCGGTGTGGATAACAGGGAGCAGCTGTCTGTAGGGAAATATTCAGTGTTTCAAAGGTCGAGAGGATCCTGTGGGGTTTCTTCCCACACTCAAAGTATGCAAAAGTACGCAGAGCAGCTTAAATGTGATTTTATTACACAAAACCGCTTTTTCTGAACTTTTTTTTTCCCCTTATTAATCTTATGATTCCTGTGCTGCCTCATATATATCTTCATAATTTCCTGACACGCACCTTTTCAGAAAGTGAACCCTCGATTGTTGAGAGCTTGCTGTCCTCTGGGCTTGTTTTCTGAATGCCATTACCAAGCTTACCTCTCCCCCTTTTTCCTCCTTCAGGCCATTTTTGAGCTGTCTCAAGGAGAGCAGGACCTGATTGAAGACCTCAAGCTGGCCAAAAAGGTTAGCTCTGCTTTTCCAATTAGTGGCCTTTTCCTCCTCACTTCATGCACCATATAAACACCGAGTTAAACCCCCTCTGTGGGAATGTTGGCTCCGATTACTCCTCAGCTCACAGAGTCACACGCTCCATAGGGGGGTTGAGGGGAAGACATGAATTCAAGGAAGCACTTGAGAACACACTTACAGAAATGTTAGCCTCTAATATAAGTAATATATCTAATATATATAAATTCTGTTTGTAATTCTGTTTTGTCTTGCTGTACTTTGGAAATGTCTTTTTCCATAGTGTTACTTGACCCTTAGTTGCACATGCTTTTCTGGGTCATATTCTTAGCGGTTTCATAATTCCACCCCAGCTAAGACAGCTCCAGAGTGCTTTTCCAAGTGCTAGAGCACAGCTAATACTTATGTGATGTAACTGCAGGCCTACCATGACCCTATGCTGAAGCTCTCCATTATGACGGAACACGAGCTCAATCAGATATTCGGCACCCTGGATTCTCTCATCCCGCTGCACGAAGGTGAGACTCCCTAAAGTTACCGTCATTGCTACGGAGTGACATGCTGGTCTTTTTTTGTTGGAAACCCAGCACAATTAAGTCAAGCCTTAACCCCAAACTGGCCATAATTCTGCTCTTCCTGTCTTGCTGTGTAGATCTGCTGAGTCGACTTAGAGAGGCCAGGAAACCCGATGGCTCTACAGACCACGTGGGCCACATTTTAGTGAATTGGGTAAGATGTAAATTTGTGTGGTTTAGTACGCAATGCTTTGTTCTTTTGTTCTGATGTACGATAAAGGAGCAGCAGTGGTACGTGTTTACAGCAGTAGCTGTTTACAGAGCCAATGGGGTTTCAGTGCAGTTGCGTCTTCCTGCGTGGGAAAAACTGAGGTTGCTGTAGTATGATTTAAGGGCGAGTCGAGAGGGAGCGGGTCGCTAAATCCAACCGTATAAACCGTATAAACTAAAAACAGTTCCTCTGGTGGAAACACACCTAATAATGTGACTATTTACACCCAACACACAGGCTAGAACACTTACTGGTTATTTACCTACCTGATATCTGCAAATGACTGTATTTCAACTTGGTACAGCCAGTAACATGGAGCTTTTTGGCCTGGTCTTCAACTGGAGGAGTAGCAACTTCTCCAAGCAGTGAGTGTGTGGGAGGACTGAAGTGTGCTGGTTTCGTAGCACTCAGAGATGCTTATTTATTCAACGTTATCGTGCCATCATTAAGAACTTGGAATGCTCTCATAAGTCACACAGTCAGCGTTGTGCGTTAGCTCCGTGTTAAAGCACAGATACTGAGAGGTCTTTTGACCCTAGGCCAGTACTTCGGTAAAACGTGATTCGTAAAGTTTACATATCATCCAGGTCGTCCAAGTATCACAATCTCTGATGTCCTTTTAGCCAGCGACCTAAAACTTGCTGATAAGGGCTGTTGCAAACAGAGTGCAGCTCTGTGTGGGGTTGAAAGGATGAGAGCTGGGGGGTGGTCACTGCTTTCAGAGCTCCACTCTATTAATCTCACTCAACAGCTCTCTCCAGTCCAATGATGCTGTTCAAAGCTTCGGGTCTGTTTGCATGTATGTGCGCAATGGGAAAAACATACTGGCTGTTGAGCAACAAGCTCTCTTTCACGTTCAGTTTTCGAACGTGATGCTAGACAGACCTGCCGTGTTTAGCTGGTTTATTTGACTGTTCTCCAAGTGCTCCATTAAGAACTGAAACGAGATAGTCTTTAAAAGTAGCCCAAACATACATTTGCCTTGCTTTTGCTGCAAAACAAACCAAATGTAGTTTTGTAAAGGGGCATGGTTTGTCTCGATGATCAGGATGTGAGGACGCGTTAAAAATGGTCAGTCGTTGAATTTATTTCTGTATAATTAGTGACCAGTTCTAGTGAGCACATTTTCAGTTAAAAAAAAGTTGGCATAGCAAATCAAACAAAGTGGTAATTATGGTTCCCTTTGCAAGCAAATAAACATCGACTCAAATGGTAGAGGGCCAAAGCTCAGCTTTTTTTCTCGTACACACAAACACTTTACCTTTGTGAAGTGCCTTGGGAAAGCTTTTTAGAAAAATGCGACCAAACAGATATAGCAATTCTGGTACTGTTCAGATTTCTCATACATTAGATCCGGCATCTTTGCATCCATCCTTAAGGCATGCTTTAAAAGTCACACGAAATTTTAGACTTGCTTATTTTGATTGTCCTTTCAGGGTTCTATATGTGATAATTGTTGCGGGAAAAGCTGATTTTGAACACGGGCAATTATTGCATACATACACCACGCAACATATACCAGTTTATCAGAGAATGGACGGAAAGTGTGTAGGGTTGGTGGCTTTCATTCCTAAGATTTGAATTTCTTGATGAGCAAAAATTTTTTGACTGCCACATCATGCAATTTGAAAAATTATTCTCTTTAAACAATATATACGAGTGACTTCATGTCACGTATAAAGTTTCCTTTCTGAAGCTCATTGCTTTGTGCTTCCTTTCCATATATTCATTTCTGCAGACCTTTTCCAAACCCAGGCTTCAGGTTATGATTTATCTGTGTTGTCCATCTCTTTCGTCAGTTGTTATTAAAGGTGATCAGTGCTGTCCTACACGGCTGTCCTTTCCTGTTTACCCCTCACAGAGAACAATGCTTGCCAGAGAAGGACGGTTTAAAGAATGTAGCTGTTACCTCAGACTATTTCCTTCAACCCTCATCTGTCCAAGAAGGGTTTCCACAGCAGGACCTTTTGCGCTGGGAAAATTCATCAAGTGGATATTGCCTAACCGTGTAAACATTTCTCAGCGCTGCTTCACCTCAGAAGAAGCTTTCGTTCTCTCACACAGAGGGTGGCCTCAGTTAAGAGCGGTTTTTCTTTTACGTGTTTAGTGGAGTTTTGTATCAAGAATTCTTTTTTTTTTTTTTTAATTTGTATAGATATATACATCGATCAGCCATAATATTAAAACCACAGAGAGATGAAGTGAATAACATTTAATTATCTCATTACAGTGGAACCTGTCAATGGGTGGGATATATTGGGCAGCAAGTGAACAGTCAGTTCTCGAATTTGATGTGTTGGAAGCAGGAAAAATGGTCAAGCATAAGGATCTAAGCGACTTTGACAAGCGCCACATTGTAATGGCTAGACGACTGGGTCAGAGCATCGCCGAAACAGCAGGTCTTGTGGGGGTGTTCCTGGTATGCAGTGGTTAGTACCTACCAAAAATGGTCCAAGGAAGCACAACTGGTGACCCAGTAACAGGGTCATGGACGCCCAAGGCTTGATGTGCATAGGGAGCGAAGGTTAGCCCGTCTGGTCCAATCCCACAGAAGAGCTACTGTAGTACAAATTGCTGAAAAAGTTAACGCTGGCTCTGATAGATAGGTGTCAGAACACACAGTGCATCATGTGGAAGGCCAGTTGCATGTGCAAGCCGGCAGAGGCAGTGTGATGCTCTGGGCAATGTTCTGCTGGGAAACCTTGGGTCCTGGCATTAATGTGGAGGTTACTTTGACGCGTACCACCTACCTAAACACTGTTGCATACAAAGTACACCTTTTCATGGCAACGGTATTCCCTAATGGCAGAGGCCTCTTTCAGGTTTGAAGAACATGACAAAGGGTTCAAGGCAATGACTTGACCTCCAAATTCCTCAGATCTCAATCTGATCAAACATCTATGGGATGTGCTGGACAAACAAGTCTGATCTATGGAGGCCCCATCTCACCACTTACAGGACTTAAAGGATCTGCTGCTAACATCTTAGTGCCAGATACATCACAGCTTCCTGTGGAGGTCATGCCCCAACGGGTCAGAGCTGTTTTGGTGGCACAAAGGGGATCTACACAATATTAGGCAGGTGGTTTTAATGGTATGGCTAATCAGCGTTTACAAATTCCTACTGCACATTTAATAGATTATTGTGCATCATGTATTATATAAGCAATACATCACTTTGGGGTGTGCTGTTATAAGAAAATAATCACCGACAGGATGGTGTGATGCAGCCAAACACAAATTGGCGTTACTTTTACTGTGCCATAGTGCATATCCGTCACTTACGTTATAACAGCTATAAGCAGTGGATATAACTGTCGTTCCTTCAGCAGTCTCATTTTGTTCTTCCTCTTGAAGTTAGTAAGACAAGAATGCAGCTTGTCGTGTTACCAAGAAAGCGCAAAGTTCTCTGTCCTGAACGCTTACCCGTGTCAGAAAACCTGAAGTTAGTGCTTTACCTCTGACACTGGAGACTCAAACATCAAACATCTGCTCACAGAAAACTTCATATCAACTGAGATATTATAATGAGCACATTGCAGAAATAACTATTAACAGGGCTGCTGTTATAGAAAACTAGTCAACGCCGTCTGACCAAACAGTATCAACATTTTTGAGCCTGCGCATCAGAAACAATATTTATAGATGTTTAAAGAACCAAAATACATAAACAAGACATGCATCCAACCAAGAGAGAACCACGTGTCCAAAATGTAATGCACAGGGATTGATCTGATATTTAACAGCCTGTTAATCCATCACTCACATTAGTGAAATGCCTTTTTTTGGGGGGGTTTTCTTTTTTTCTTTTAACCGTGTCCAGCTCCTCCTTTTACCTGCTGTAGGAATGCACAGCTGTCCCCATAACACTGACTGATTACAAGTCATCTGAAGGCATTTCTTTCTGTGTGCCGCTCTCTGGTTATTATCTCATCACACTGGTGCAGTAGCATTTTTTCAGAGCTTTGTAGGAGACAGGCCTGGGCTTATGGAGAGGAGAAGAGAAGTGCAGCTGAAAGGTCTGCTGTAAGACTCAAGCTTAGCCAAAGGCTACTTATCTAACCTGCACATGTTTTTGGGCTCTCAGTTTCCAGTCCAGATGGATGGCATAAAGACAAAATAAATTGTTTTTTGTCTTTTAAACCTTGTGGCAGCTTTAATCTCTGGGACAATAAATAAACCACCATGATTTGAAAGTACTATTGCTATGAACTTGCAATGGGGAATGCCTTAAATAGGTGCAAATCAAATTACATCCATGAAAGCTCTTTAGAAACGACAGACGCCAGCATTGAATAGCAAAGCGGCTTTATTACATTACTCCATTTTCTTTCTCTTGCTGCCCAGCTGCCCTGTCTGGACTCCTACAACAGCTACTGCAGTAACCAGGTGGCCGCAAAAGCCTTATTGGACCATAAAAAGCAGGACCACCGGGTGCACGACTTCCTGCAGCGCTGTCTGGAGTCGCCCTTCAGTCGCAAGCTGGACCTGTGGAACTTTCTGGACATCCCACGCAGCCGGCTTGTCAAATATCCACTGCTCTTACGTGAGATTCTCAAACACACGCCTAACGACCACCCGGACCGCCAGCATCTGGACGAGGCCGTAAGTATAACCACTCCACATGGGAAGTGAATATATATATATACATTACACAGTGGGGTCCAAAAGTCTGAGAGCACTAGTGAAAATGCTTCAGTTTGGCGTTCTTTTTCAATTTAACACAAAGGTTTTCATTGCAATTGATGTTATCATCAATAACTTGAATGAAAAGTAGAATCTTAGAAATATTTACATGAATTTCAGAGTTTAGAGCTTAGTATTTGGTGTGTTCTCCTTTTTTTGCTTTAATGACGGCATGCACTCGAGATGGGGGGTCGCATATACAGATACGAGAAGTTCCAATTTCATATGTGACCTGTCCATGTGCATACAGATGGATATTAAGCTTCCTTTCTATTGTTCAAGCTTTTACACCTTTTACACAGCATCAGTAGCCTTCTGATTATATCTGAATGGGTTTTCTCCCTTTTTCAGTTGCTAATAAAAGCATTTCATGTTTTGTTTTGCTGCTGTTTTATAGCCAGCACCTGACCCAGTTTGTTTTCCCTCTCAGATCAACATGATCCAGAGCATCGTGGCTGAGATTAACATCAAGACGGGCGAGTCAGAGTGCCGTTATTATAAAGAGCGTCTGCTCTACCTGGAGGAGAGCCAGAGAGACCTGCTGATCGACAGCTCCCGCATTCTCAGCTGCCACGGAGAGCTGAAGAACAACAGAGGAGCTGTGAGTATTCTTCACAAACTCTCAGACCCTGTTTAGACCTGTGTGTTTATGGATTGCATCCTGACAAGATCGTAACCATTTACACTAGTAGTCAGATGCACCTCTGGTTAGCCAGATTGAAATAGGAGTGCTCTAGTGCGTGCTCGTAACATTTGACTTCCTGTGATTTGTTCTTCATTTTCAGTTGCTGCGTCAGAGATAATCATTTTGAGTGCCGATCTTAACTTCCTTAAAGCCGCCAGCTTTGCCAGTCATGGACTACATGCGATTTTACGTACTATACAGGGAAAGGCTTTTTGTTGTTCAGTGGGGCTTGGATAGACGGATGCATTTACACTTGTATAAAATGGTGCAAATGTGTGTCAGACTTCCCGAAGTGGGTTGAACCATTGGATTGGAATCTGCTATAACATTAGGGATATAATCCTGCAAATCAAGACTAATGAAACAAGCATGTGTAAACATGCACAGTTAAGATTTCTGGGAAATCTTTGGATTCCCCTTTTTTCGAGTTATATATATGAAAACCCAAAAAAGCTTTTGATGAAGAGTGATGAACAACCTCTGTGAAGGATAAAATGACTAATATTAATCACAGTTTGACGACTTCTTTTATGATATGTAATCGACTGTGTAATTGGCTAACTTTATATATTGGATTTTATTGACCCTGATGCATTAAATGATGAGCTCCAATTTGTTTTAGCTGTCTATTTGGTTGTTATTTATTTATTTATTTCCAAAGATGATGAATTGATTTAAATATGTACAGATTTGACTAACTAGCCTGTTTTGCTTCTAAATTGCCTGAATAATTATGATAAATATTTGTGATTTCAGTATCGAGTGATTATTTTGGCTATTACCGGGCAGTCCTAGATTGGAGTTTATTTATTGAAGAGGTTATGGTCTGTCTTCAAAGCAGTGCACACATTGTAAAAGCTGAATGAAGAACGTAACCCAGGCTCGTGGGAGATCTCGCCTTCGCTCACTATATAATCTAATTAGTGTTCGGCGTGTTTACTCTAACTACGCGCTAATTGGAAACGCCTGTTTCAGGCTGTCACCTGTCACTCATCATGTTTCTGCTTCACGTTTGATCCAAAGGCTTTCTTTTCTTTTCCAATAAGAGACTTCCATCTTAATTGTGTCAGCTCACAAAAATAAGAGGGCAGTGCTGGAAACACACTAATCACAGGAAAAGATAAACTGTAGGCCATTAATCAAAATGTGGCCAAGGAGCAGACAGAGTGGCTTTGCCTTTCATGTAGAGAAACATGACTGGGCTTTAAACAATGAACCAATAAAGTATGAATACTACACAGGAAGGAAAACGATTCAGTAGACCCAAACGGTACCATTATATTCAGATCTGCTTGGGTCAGAATGTTCCCAAGTGCAACTCTAATGCTATTTAAGAACTGTTTTAAATACCTTTAAGTATCTAATGCTTTTAAGAAATAATCAACACATCCAACACACAGCAGTGATGCTAAGATTGTATAAGGTAGGGGGCAAGTCAAGTTTGCCTTCAGTGTATCCTCCATTTCCTCTGAACCCCCTGCTGTAAGCAGGCGTATCAGTTTCCTTAACGTAAACACACTCACGTGCACGCGCACGCACATATATACACACACACCGCCTCCATTCATGGTCAAGCGTCAAAGTTGCTCTCCAAATTCAGTATGTATTACTCTCAAGCTCCTGGGATCAGAATGGACCAAAATAGCTTGAAGAGTATGTATCAAAATGGAAATATTGACAGTGGACAAATCTGCCTCTGGGCTACGGGTTGCTTTGATGGTAGCTCGCAGGTTACGTAATTTCCAGTGTCACATCCGTAAAATATTTATTAAACAGTCTTCCATGAAGTTAGCCTCAGACATACGCACATGCATTATCCTCTTCTAGAGATTATTTTAAGTATTTTAATTAGCTCGGCACTTTAGCTGGTGGGAAGATATTAAGCAGAAACATTTATAATACTCCATTTGCTGCTTTGTTTTCCATCTAACTTGATCTGGCTATTGGTATTTCCATGATGTTGAACTTTTTCCATCTAATGAGACCCAGGAGAACAAGTACGAGAGAATTAGTCTGGTAGAGTTTCACTTGCAGTTCAGTAACAGCCCTCTCTTTCTTTCTCCATGCAGAAGCTGCACGTGTTCCTTTTCCAGGACGTGTTGGTGATCACGCGGGCCGTCACGCATAACGAGCAGCTCTGCTATCAGCTCTACCGGCAGCCCATCCCGGTGCGGGATCTTGAGTGGGAGGACCTGCAGGACGGCGAGATCCGCCTGGGCGGCTCCATCAGAGGGGCTTTCAGCAACACAGAGAGGAGTGAGTTACATATTTAGTCTTAGTAATAAGAGTTTTCTTATAAAACCTATATAAATAGACAATAATAATAATAATAATAATAATAACTGTAGACCACAGTGACTGTGAAGAGGTGCTGGAGCTGGCAAATGTCTGTTCTCTGCCAATGAAATCTTATTAAGTGAACAGAAATTAGAACATGGACATTTTTGCAGAAAATTCAAGTTTCTTTTTGAGACATTTATTAACTTTGGCTACGTTAGCCTGTGCTTTGGGTACACTAGCCTAGCAAGTTTAATACTGTTTTGGTTAATGGATGCCAGTGCAGTAAGACAAACCTTATTTTAATGGATGATATCAAAAATGACCCAAGCACTTCTCGCTACAGAACAAAAAGTCCTTGGAGTGGAGCTGGACCTGATCCAGCTCCTCCTACTTGGGAGGAGCTGGGCAGAGTCAAGCCAAAGTCAAGGGGGTGGAGTGTATTTCAGGCTGGATAAGTGTGTTTTTAATGTGCTGTTTTGTGTCGTGCAGTGATGTGTTGGCTAGTGTAAGTGTTACGGGTATGGGTTAGGGGTTAGGCTCATAGGAGAAGTTGGATCAGATTTAGCTCCACCCCCTGACCTTTTGGTTCTGCAGCGAGTACTTTTTGGTTCTGATCTCAGATGATTACACTGAGGTATTAAAATTGTACATTTTTTGTATATAGTTTAGTTGACATCCGCTCAGATATGATGTAATTGGGACATATGTGCGGACTAAACATCCTTTTTGCATAATGATATAAATATGCACGAATGTCAGTTTCCTAAAAATAATGGTTCTGGACCACATATCTGTTCCAACACCTTGTCTTGGTTAGACAGACAGTCTTAGAGTTGGAATTAGCTATCCATTATTTGACCATAGCTACCAGTCCTCCAGATCAGGGCTGAGAACCAGTGTGTTGATCTAAAATTAAATTTTCTTTTTGCTAGGCAGGAAATCTTCCATCCCAACTTTCCTGTATTTAAAGTGTATTGATGGTTTTCTTCAAACCCCATTATAACAAACATCTCTGTTCCCTCCCCAACCAGCCAAGAACTTTTTCCGGGTGACGTTCCGCAGCGGAGGTCAACTCCAGTCCCACTCCTTCCAAGCCAGCGACACCTTCAACAAGCAACAGTGGCTGAACTGCATACGGCAGGCTAAAGTAGCAATCGGCTCTCAGCCTTCCCAGCACACGGCTCCTGCTCTGGACAAAACTGAGGAGCGCATGGACCAAAGCGACAGTGACTCCTCAGACTGTAGCATGGACACTAGCGATCCCGGTGCTGAGGCTGGAACACAGCTGATGGAACACACGCACGTGAACGTGTGAACGCCGCGCTGTCATCATAACGTGATCGGACATCTGCAATCATCTCTGCTCAGCAAGCCAACCTGTACAGTATTGTCATGGAGAAGCCGTCTGTACTTCAGTAGAAGCCACAGAGTAGAGAGAGCACTACTTTTTCTGCCACTACTTTATTTTGATGTCTCTTTCTATCTGTCTGTCTCTCTCTGTGGTGCATTCTGTCGCACTCCCAACTGTGAAACTGTGTCAGGTTTCCTGTCGTCTGAACAGGACTCGGGTGAAGAGGACTCACTACTTTGTCATTCCTCATAGAGCGAACTAAAAGCAGCCCTCTGAGGAGAGGAAAGATTCCGCGTTGAAAGATGTGTGTTATATTTATGTCCACGTACTGTGTTATGTCTGCAATAACCACCCAGACAAAACGACCAGAAGAATGTTTTCACGACAATCAAGAAGTGGCATTTTGGTGGCTCACAGTGTTTTAAAGCCTTAAGGGTTATACTGACGTTTCTACAGTTATTCGACACCAGTCTCGAAGTCCTCGAGGTCTCGATGCTTTCCATGCTAACAAAAGCAAGACGTGAGGAGAGTGAAGCCAAAACCGTGCAGCTTTGTGATGAACGTGTTTCTACACGTCTTGTGTATATGTATCCATCTCGTCGTCGGAGCGCAGATAAACTGCGTCCACGTTAATTAAATAAAAGCTGTAGCCATCATGCTGTTCCCCAAAAAGACTAGGTTTTAATTAGATGAGCTGCATCCAGTCAGAAAATGGAGGCCGATTTTATTAAAGCACTTTGATTGAAAATAAAAAATATTAGCCTGTTTGGCAGAAACTTCAGGTAACCGTCAAAAGAATAAACAACGGGAACATCAGTTTTGTTCAAATGTAGCAGACGCTCTCACTTGGTGTAAAGTTGTAACCGCTTGTGCCATGTCGCTCAGCATAACTAGTGTCTTTTTCCCAGGTGTTGTGTGGATGTGTGTTTGCCAGTGTATCGCATCATGCTGTGCTAAAAGCATTGCCAAAAAGTGTTTTAATCCTGTGTGAGTTTACCTGTGGGGTCTCGTTGTTTTGTTCCATGTTTGAGGAATCGGCATTGCCACTATAGAAATTATTCAAAATACAGTATAATGTTTTTAATTTTTTTTTTTTTTTTTTTAAAGAAATGTATTAAAGTTTATGCAGTAGTGTGGTTATTTATAGCTTATTTTTCACTTGACCTAACTATGCTGTTCTTTTATTTCAAGTGCTCATAGAACAGGAAGTGTTACTGCAGGTGAGTGAAATAGGGCTTATACGATTGGATATAAGGACATGGTTTGATGGAATGGAAGCAAAGCCATATGGAGGGATGCACGTGAAAACGTGATGATTGTGTTAGCGTGGTATGTGTGTATACTGATGGGAAGCTGGAAAGTGTGTAATGAGTACTAAATAAATGATTTAAAACACTTCAGGTTCTTTTATCTCTTCAGTTTCATCAGAGAGTAAGAGTATGTATGGTGTGTGTGTATATATATATATATATTGTTGTTTGTGCACACGGATGCAAATGAAGGTTATGTAAGAAAGAAAACACTTTTGGACATTTTGTTAGAGGAAAATAATGACAGGGTGGCATGAAATTGATTATTTTTTAAATAACAGCATGCCCTGAAGTGGTTTATTCCTCTTATACCACAGCAATTTGCCAATTACAATTTTAGTAATTGAAGAACTACATATACTCCTTTATTGCTATAAACATTAACGTTGTTCTCTCTATCTTTGTCACAAAGTGCTGACACTGGAGACTCCTTCCAAAAACATAAAAGTAAACATCTCAGCACAGAAAACTTGACATGCAACAAGTATGGAGTAAAGCATTCTCTAACACTCAATCTTCTTAATGCTAAATGCTAAACGCTAATCAAAATACTATCTATTTACAAAAAAAATCACATTCCAGGTTACTGATAACCACGTGACATGACCTCAGCACTTTTCTTGTTTTCTTAATGGATATGCTATCTTTATTTATTTAGGAAAGTAATCACACCCCCCATCTGTGTCCTCGGTTGAGGCAGCAGTTTGACACGATTAAATATTAATTGCAAAGAAGAAAGACTAACAAGAAGTTCAGGATCAGAATGTTCTTGCTATTAAAAGAAAATCCTGGTTTAAAAAAAAGTACAATCACAAAAATCTATCACTGTTAATTAGCTGTAGGCTCAGATGAGCCGCTGAATAATGTACGAGTGCTCACAGAAATATTCCTTTTTCTGGTGCCCTGGCAACGGCTAAATATTTAAAAATGAACTAATCAGAGCCAGGTAAGGTCATTACAGTTTCTTAAACCATAACAGCCCTATCTTTGAGAACTGACGACTGCTTCTATGTGTTAGGAGTTACAAGTTGTGTGGTAACGTTTACAATTTGCATTCTGTGTTAAATTTTTAATAATACAAGCTTCATAAATACTTTGACAATTAGTTTAAATCCAAAAAAAGATTTATGAAGAGCTGTGACATCATGAGTGCAGTCTGTTTAGTGCTGTAAGGAATAAAGCTGTTGGGGGCGCGTGATATTGGAAAATAATCAGCGACAGTGTTGTGTGATGCATCTCACGCAAAGTGGAGTACACCATCCTGAAGTAGGTTATTTTCCAATAACAGCATGTGCAAAATGTTCCTCTTAGACGGCAACAATTTGCCAATGAGTACAATTTCTAATTTATTCATGAACAAGAAGTAATACTTTTTGACCGTTTATAGTTGTATTTAATGTTGTGGAATGTCCAGGAAACACGGTAATTCCTGCTATCACTTATGTTACAGAAGCTATAAACAGTTGTTCCATTCTCTTGAAGTTAATAAGCAAGTCATGGTACCAAGAAAGTAAAGAGCGTAACGTCCTGAAGACTTTCACATGGAGGAAAATGTAACCATTATAATGTGCTGACACTGGAGACTCCGCCCACAAGCGTTAATTAGACCTCTCCTTACAGAAAACACCACCGTTATATGTTTCGTCTTTGTTAAATAAAATAGTTTAGTTAGTGAATCTACTTATAATTACACTTAAAAGATGTAGAGCATATTCACCATACAAGACCCTGTGAATGAGCTGTTACTATAGAAACACTAACCTATTACAACCAGTGCATTAATATAAACCTGTGATTTGCCTTGCAGCCAGAACTACTATCAGAGCTGCTGTTATAGACAATTAATCAACACCTTCTGACCAATTAACTTAAATAATTCAGTAGCACTGTGGCATAAGTTAGTAAGGAGTACTTTTCTTTCATTTTAACAGCTTGTGCTCACTTCCCATCATTTCTAATCTGTAAGTGACTACAGAGTAGTGAGGGATGATTCGCAAACAAATTGGTCCCTTTTGAAGGACTCCCTTAAACAAGTCAATTAGATGAATCAATTTTCGAATCAAAGGCGCATCCAAATTAAGCATTTTGACAATTTTGTCATTTAATTAAAGGAGCAGTTAGTGAATTTGATGCAGTTTAGTTCAAGATTGTGTTCGTAAATGAAAAATAAAAAAAATCACACAATTGAGATGTTTCATGGATCTTTTTATCCCTTTTACAGAGCCTGGGGTATCCAAAGAAATGATCCCGCCTCTGCCCTGTGTGCGTGGAGTTTGCATTTTCTCCCTGTGCTTCAGGGGTTTCCTCTGGGTACTCTAGTTTCCTTCCCTAGTCCAAAGGCGTGTTGTAGGCTGATTGGCGTTTCCAAATTGTCCATAGTGAATGTGTGTGAGATTGTGCCCTGCGATAGGTTGGCACCCCATCCAGGGTGTCCCCCACCTTGTTCCCTGGGTTCCCTGGGTAGGCTCCAGGCTCCCCGTGACCCTGTCATGATGGATGGCTGCTGGGATGTGAGGAGAACCTAGCCAAATATTACAGTTATAATCACTTGAAATGAAATGACTGACTGTAGTGTTGAGTGTGAAACACACTGTTTGTGGTTTATAAGTTTCAATTGATCAATTGACAGAAGTGAATCAAATTCTATATATAGAGTTGAATCAATGAAATGACTCGCTACTGTGAGTCATTTCAAGCTTTTATTGCCCTCTTGTGGCCATGTAAATATTCTCATAATGTTCTGGCTATAAAAACAATAGTGTTCAGGTTATCCTGTAATTACCTGTCATTTGCTGGCATAATATTACTGTTGTTTATCAGTATTCAGACTTTATATATAAATTTATGGTTGTTGTTCTGTATGTAAAGAGGTGAACTGGCTATGAGACTGAACACAGAGCTGGGATGGGAGAGGGGATGTTTGTTGTTTAAAGAGGATGTACAGTTTGCAAACTGAACTGTTTAACTCTTGCACACATGTTTGCTAATGAACATGTTAGCCTGCTATAAAAAAAAATAGGAAATAACAAGCAGAGAGCTTGCATCAGACTTCATTGTTTGTCTGGTGTGTGTGTGTGCGTGTGTATGTGTGTGTGTAAAGTTAATTAGTGCCACAGGGAACAATTGTGTGAAGACCAGCCTCAGTTGGGCGAGGTCTTTGTCAACACTGTTTGTTCAGCTGATGTTAAAAAAAATCAGTGAGTTGATGCAGCTTGCAACTGACATGTGGCATTTTAAGCTGCTACAGTAACATGTCTATTAAATTCCCTTTCATACTTCAGGACAGAACTCTGTCTTTTTATTAACAGAATACTGTACTGTAGTATATAGCTTATAAGATATGCATAAATCGAACAGCTTTTCCTAGAGCACTTTGACGTCCTGCAGACAGGTGACCTTGATCATGAAAAGCCCTCTAGGAAAACCTTTGTGGCCATGATGCAATCAACAGGAGGATAAACCATATGGCTCTGCTGCTCCTCTGAGCTCATCTTCACCGCCAGGTTTTTCCCTATGAGGACTCGGAGCTCTGGTTTCTCTCAACTCCCTCAGGAGAGCAGCTCAGATCCACA
>CM074964.1:14734699-14769410 GCA_037577455.1 Pangasius macronema | reverse complement strand
CAGGGGGCGCGCAGACACACACACGCGCACACGCCCTCGCGTGACGTCACTCGACGCTAACGCCATGGCGGGCGCGTGCTGAGAGAATGCGGGAGAAGCGTGTGTTTGTGCAGCGGGAAGACACGCTGGAAGGGTGCGGTGTGGTTTGGGTAACACGCAGATGACCGCAGACTGATGTCTGAGCTCGAAGAGTAAACTCGAAATGGACTGTCACGGTGGCAGAGCCGCAGAGAGAGCGCAGCCGCGCGCCGGAAACCCGCTCGAGCCGTCGCGCGCCGCGAACGCGCCGAGCCAAGATGGCGAACCGAGATCCGACTGTGAGGAAGAATCAGCGGCGGAATTTCGGGACGCACCGAGAGTCAGAGGCTTAGACACGAAACGCGGTTCCTCTTTCTCGGCTAACAGATTAGCCGAGGAACCGCCGCGGCTCAACTTTCAGATACCGAGGAGGAACAAAGAAAAGAGAGGTGCTTTCATTCTGCCCTTGTGTTTACGGTTCTAAGGGGTTGGTGTTGTTTGTGGCTTTTGGGAACCTCGGAACAAACATGGAGGATATCACGTGCTGTTTTTATTCCGCTATCCTCCAGATGTTGGTCTTTAAAAAAAAAAAAAACACACTCATTAAGGCTTTGTTGACATTGTGTAACACAGGAAGGTAACGTGACGTCACGACTAAATCAAAACAAGTAGCTAAGCCGGAATTAACTAGCTAGACGGCCAGGTTATACTTAGCATTGTACCTCGGATGCAACTTAGCCAGCTGTTTGGATTGAGGAGATCGGTTGCCATGTTGCCGCATCTCTTACCTCCCAAACCTGGTAGCTTTCACCTTCCGCCATGTTTAGCCCTCTTCTTATTGATCTGGTTTAGAGCTTTCAGCTGTTGAACAACTGACAACCAACAACTAACAGCATTAATACCAGAGTGGCAGAGAAATTCTTTCACAATTCACAATACAGTGCTAAAGTTTGCACCTCAAATCAGTTATGAGGCAATAATAACATACGTCAATAAAAGTGAGCAAAATTGGCTAAATATTCTGTTAGAAGAAAGATGTTGGTCGTGCCACACCTCTTCACGCCTGGGCAATTCCACTTTCAGCCATGTCTGGCCCTCTTATTTACCTGTTTTGAGCCTCTACCTGTTGAACACAGCCATTTCCGACAGAGTTAATATCAGATAAGGACAGGCAACTTGGCAGAAAAATTGTATCATGATACATAATACAGCAACCATTAACAGAAAGAGTTGAGGTATAACAGTCAGTAAAATTTGACTGAAGAAAAAGGTTGTCGAAATCCTGTCTATGTGCTGTTTAACAAAGAAAAACGTATAATCGTTGTTGTGGTGTTTTCTGTTACGAGACCTGTAGCTACCTTTTATGCCAGAAGTCTTCATTGTCAGCACTTTGTACCAGTCAGTAAGTTTTCCACCACAAAGAAGTCTTCAAGACGTTGTGCTTTCCGGGTTCTTACTAATTTAGGAGGGGAAAAAAAAAGAAAGGCTGGTGAGGGAATTACTGGTTATAGCTGTTATATGTCAGTGGTTCTCAGAGTGTGGGGTCTGCGAAGCATAGCCAGGGTGTCCGTGATTTTATTAGCGTGGCAGAAATCACAACCCACTTTATCAAAGTTATTGTTTTTTTAAGGGACCAAGCGCCAATGGCAACTCAGATCTAATGTGTTCTATCAATGGGAAGGTCCTGGAATAGAAAGCACTATGGCTCTCATAAATAGATAAAATATTACTTGACCAATTGAAATAATGTTTATGAAATAATGGGGTCCGTGGAATTATTTTCTTCCAGTTAACGAGTTCCTGGCTGTAAAAAGTTTGAGAATCCCTGACATAAGTGATAACTTGAGTGGTGGATATTCCCCAACATTACGTGTAACTGTAAACAGATAATAAGCATGACTTGTTATTCTTTAATAAATTAAAAACTGATATTAAATCGCTGTGGTATAAGAGGAATAAAACAGTATGGAAGGTGATGTTATTGTAAAATAATCAACCCCAAATTATTTTGTTCTTAAACGCTGTTTAAAATGGATTAAATTGAACAATTATCCATGTTTATAGTTGAGAGAGCGAACATTTTCTGCACATGTCACTGCTGGTGTTGGCATTATTGCAATTTTTTAAAAAAGTTACGAGTTACTAGTTATTGGTGTGTTTTATAAATATGCCAATATTTGTAAAAAAGTGAAATCTGTAAATGTTCTTGTAGCTGATTTGTCACAGGCAATATTATGGAAACTTTCTAGCTAGCTTCCAGTGATGCGTGTTAATATCTCCCCCTGTGGAGGAGATCATTTGTACTGCGGTCAGTTAGTAAGGACTAACACACGACAGACCGAGCTGTTATACAAACTAATCCACGCTGAGATAGTCTGAAGTGCGCTATTCTGCTTATACCACAGCAATTTGCCATTGATTGCAATTTTTAGTTTATTAATGAGAAGTCTGCGAGATAAGTTAGTTCCTGATGCCACTTATGTTAGAAACGGCCGATCCCTCACAATCCTCGCACCGAGGAAACAAGTCTGAACACCTGAGACTCCTTCTGTAACTGTTAAAGAAACGTCAGGAAGCTTCATCACATCAAAGATTATGTTTGTCTTTATTAAATAACAACACTTTTTTAAAATGGTTTATTATTAGTCTTAGATTATAAGGAGTGTGTACTATACAAATCCCAGTGAATTAGCTGTTATTATAGAAACAATAAGTATCAGAGCACATTTAATATAAACCTGTGATTTGTGAACTGCTGCCAAAGCCGTGCTGTTATAGAAAATAAATGCACACACTCTGACCAATCAGGTTGAAGAATTCTAACGCGCTGTGGTATAAATGAAGTTAACAAAGCGAAAACTCAGCAGGGACCAACAATCTCCTGAGAGAGTTTCAGTGTTTTTCGATTTAATCACTGACAGTGTTGTGGCATATGGCAGAGCCTGAAAGTTTGACAGAAGCCCACATGCCTAGTTACAGTTGCTAAGCTACTATTGGTTGATAGCAGTTAGAGGCGGGGTTTAGCCTCAGGCTTCTGCTCCTGAAGCTTACAGTTACGTTGAGCCTCCAAGGGCTCATTTAACAAGCTTCCCTAAAGTTTAAGAATAGATCTTAAGATGGCAACACGGATTGCCCAAGAGAAAATGTTTGTACAGAACAGTATTGCAACACGGCCATTGTTCACTTAAAGTAGAAACTGGAGTTGGGAATGGCCTTTCTGACCAGTGTAGGTCCTCAAGAATGTGAGAAGCAGCAATGAAATGTAATTAGATAATAATGTAAAACAATGTGTACATATATGCTAATAACTTCATTAATCTAACAGTAAGCGCTGACTTACTTATTGCTTTATTGTAGAACACTGATGTCTGATCACGAGAAAGTTTATGCACATCTTTCATGAAGTAAACATAACCAGTTTATCTCTTGCGTAAGAATGTAGTTTGTTTTGTTTGATTGTTGCTTTGACATGTGCAAGTACTGAGTCAAAACAGCTACCTGATTTGTGCATTAAATCTATTTAAAGAATGAGTAGCCAAGTTACAACACATTTACAGTAGAGTGTATGCTGCATTTGACTTGGAAGTGTGAAGTCAGAGTTCAGAATTACGTCAATTTCAATCTCCGTGCATTCCAGCTACAAAGTCGAGGAAAAAAATGGGCACCTCTCGGTTTGTTAGCAAAAGGTAGCTAACTGTGATGAGTGATGTGGATTTTTTTTCTCAAAACAACGATCTGTATAGTCAGTGTTATAGATTTCACAAGTGAATGTTTGTATGTTGATAGATCTAAAGCAAATACATGTATATACTGCATAACATTATATACATTAAAGGCATGAAGTGTTAGTTTGTTTGCTGCTGATGCTGTGAGCATCCATGTTGAATTGATGTCACTTGCTGAACTCGTTGAGGAGACTGTCCTGAGTTCCCAAGTAGAGGGGGAGTTTTCTTTGTGTGTGTGTGTGTATATATATATATGTATATGTTATAAAATTATACACACAATCTTTGTAATTTTGTACACCACCACAATGGAACTGAAATTAAACAATGAAGATGTTATTGAAGTGTAGACTTTCAACAAACAAACAAAAACCTCTCCCCGAAAAAAAAAAAAGCCTGACCAGTTGTGATGCAAGATTAATTTGTACCAGAATGATGGAAAATAGAAAAGTATGGAGAAGGAAAGGAAGGGCTCATGATCCCAAGCATACCACAGCATCTGTCATACATGGTGGAGGAAATGTTATGGTGTGGGCATGTATGCCAATGGAACTGTGTCGCTGTAGTAAAGGGCTGGCAAAGAATGTCAAGGGAGGAAACTCAGCATTTGATGTTGTCCATGGGTTCCAGACTTCAGGTAGTCATTGACTGCAAAGGATTTGCATCCAAGTATTAAATTCCTAAACTGTTAATGCAATATTTTTGTTAAACCCCTTGAATTAAAAGTGAAAGTCTACATTTCAATCACATCTTGATTGCCTCATTTCAGATCTATTGGGCATAGAGCCAAAATTGTGTGTTAAATTGTGTGTTAAACTTGTCACTGTTATTCGGGAGAAATCTATTTTAATACGATTCATTACAACATGAATTAATAATATCAGTTATTCAGTTTTGTTTTAACATAGAAAAGTCATTTTAATCCTGAATCATTTTGGCCACAAGTATAATCTGTTTAGTCTGAAACACACTTGAGTAGCAACTCTCAAGTGCACATTCACTGTGATGAGACTGTAATTATAGAAGCCGATAATGTTATTTTAAAGTGTAGTACACTACAATCCATTTTCCTTTTTTGTTTTTTTCCAACAAGATTGTATCTCAGTCACAAATTAATCTGCTTCAGGGGTTTGGTGTGTCGAATCATTTGTCAGATGCGGGTTCATTTACTTTACACAGGATGTAAACTGTGTGGGGAACGGTTTGTGGGACTTCCTGTGTTTGAGGCCTGTCAGACCTTTGTAGTCAAATCACACACACACACAGCTATGTCATCTGATGATTGAAAACCCTCCCGAGTCAAATTTTGTCGCCATGCCTTTGTCGGTAAACTTGCAGCTCCGTGTGGTGCATTTGCATAGAAAATGAACACTTGTACACCAATTGTTGCATTGTAATCTCAAAATGTAATATTTCACAATATTTCAGTGAGCACCAGAAATACTGTGGAAGGTTTTATAACACTGCATGTTACTTAATTTAGGGACTATATGAATTTTTTTTTCAACTCGTTTTTATTTTTCCTGTCTCTAGTATTGCTTAAACCTGGAGGTATCCCAGGATCTTTTTTTTTTTTTGTCCAGTGTAGTTCAGAGAGGTAATTTCACACAGTATGGACTACTAACTGAATGTCTCGTCTCTGTCCTTAGCTCTGTTCCAGTACTTGTCCTCAGAGTCCAGAGAGTTTGCAGAAATCCTCAACATAATCACCTCGAGCTACAAGGATCCGGCCTCAAAAGCGAACTTCGCGTACTCCAAACCTCGCCTCGTCCACAACGAGCCTCTGGAGAAAGAAGTGAGCTCATTTACCAAAAGAACACGTAGCCTCATATTTCCTCTGTTAATGTCACACTTTCACAGTTAGTCCTTTTACCTTATACCACAGCGTCGTTGAATCCTGACATCGGATTGGTCAGAAGGCTTTGATTTATTTTCTGTAAGAGCAGCTCTGAGAGTAGTTACGATTGTAATTCAGATCACAGGTTTATATTAATATGCTTATCCTAATACGGTGTTGTTTCTATAGTAACAATTAATTCAGGATTCATATGGTGGACGCTCCACATAATCTATGGCTAATGATAAAGGAATATTAAACGTATTATTTAAGAAAAACAGAGACATGCTGGAGTTTTCTGTAAAGAGGTGTTTCTTGGTACATCTTTTGGAGCTCCTGATTCTGAACAGATCAGGCTCTAAACCATGCAAAGTATTTAATCTGTGTAGTAAGTATAGATCCTACTGACGGTCAGACCGATCCTCTTCTGCCGTGCATAGGGAAGCACACAGCATTATTCAGAAGCATAACGTTTTTTGTCTGTTTTGCGAAAGTAAATAGGGAGCATGTTTTTTCTCAGGTTGTTAGACAAGAATAGAAAAATGGCTCTAAATTGCAGCGTACTGAATCTACTCGTCTGCAAATACAGTACAAAAAGACTGGATATATGTGTGTGCCATGAAAGTGATGTTTCCACCTCTGAATGCGTGGTGTGTTAGTGTGAAACTTTGTGGAGTTTTGACACTAGAGGTAAAAATGTTGCAATGTTTATGTGCAGTTCATTGAGAAGAGAAAAGAGCTGAAGCAGGATGGACGCACAGACAAAGAACTGGCCGAGTCCTTTTGCTTCCTGCTTTCTGACAAGGTAAGTGTTTTATAGATGTTTTGTCACGCTAAAGAACCTTTCATGGTGTGTGTGTGTGTGTTATTTTTTGGGGGGTAGGTGCCACGTTGAATTAAATGATCATTTCCCACACATGATCTAAGCATTTATGGTTTTAAAGAGCCAAGTATCAAAAGGTTCTTGAAATGGAGTTTCATCTAAAGTTGTCTGGCACCATTAATGTTTTACACAGTATTGTATAAAAGTGGACCCTCCAATCACTCCCAATGGCAACCTATAAATTATATCGTGAGTGTTTAACACTCCTGAACTGTTCCACCGACTAAACTAACAAATGGTGTTGGCTGATAGACCCGATGTCAAAACTTTGAGGAATGACTTCCAGTTTAAAAAAAAAAAAAAAAGCTTTCCACGGATCCCCTTATGATCAGTGAGTCCTAGGAGTTTAACAGGTTAATAACAACAATAACAGCTTGCATACTAACCAACGTAACATTAATAATTTAACCCCACTTTGAGAACCATGATTGTAGAGAAACATTATTCTAGTTTTTGCTCCATGACATGCTGAGTGCTTATATAATGCTGACGTTACTCAGAACTTGTAGGAAAACGTGGACGCCTCAACAAAAAGGAGCTTTTTTTGTTTGTTTGAATGTATGAATTAGCAACAAGCTAGCCAGCTAACATTAGTGATTGCGTGATTTTTTTCTTCCTAAATTTTTGTAGACTTCAACTATTATGTCTGTATGTTGAGCTTGAATATAAGGTAAAGCAAATACTTATTATCTCGTTTAAAATTAGAGAAGTGGTACTTAGTGTTGCTGTTGTGAGCCAATGTCTCTCTGACGTCATATGCCAATCTCGAGGTTAAGGACACTGAGTAGGAATTCCAAGTTGAGACGCGTTTTCTGTGGCTTTCCCTGAGACGGAAGTCCGAGCTTAAGTCGAACGCAGCTTGTCTAGCCTGAAGCTTAAGAAAATTCACTAATGTTATTCAAATAGGAAGCAAATACAGACTGGACCAACGTGTAAAATATAACCTTGACATCAGTGCAATGGAAATACAAAGAAAGAGTTAAGGGCGAACACACGTCCTCTCAGTCTCATTACTGTGACTGGCTCCTCTTAGTAAATCCTCAGGCACTGTTACATTGGCAGCTTTAATTTCACACAGTTTTTTTTTTTAAGTCCATTTTTTTTAATCTGGTCTCCACCTCTTTATCTGTCATCGCTTACAACTTTCAGCTTTCTGTAGCATGTCCAACCTGCACTGTGTTGTTTTCAAGGCTGTCATTCAAGTCTTGAAGCAATGCTAGCAATTTGTTTGGGCTTTAGCTGGATTGAAGATGGTTAGATGACTCTCTCTTTTTTTTTCAGGTTTCAAAATAAGAAGGTTTGTGATCCGCAGAACTCATGTGACCAACGAAGTTGGGTTGGATTATTACATTATTAACATTTCTTGTGTTGTTTTCAGGTTCCTTTGGTTTGTGAAAAAGGTTTATCAGCCGGCAACAGCTGGTTGAGCCTTTTAGGACATTCCACTAAAGGTAACATTTTAGCGTTTAGAAATGTCTATATGATTACTCTCCAAGCCTAAACAGTTAATGATTTATTTTTGGCGCATCAGGTGTTTACTTGTGTCAGTTCTCCGACTTGCTACAAACCAGTCCCCATGAGCCTGGCTCCACCGGAGAGATAATCATCTTTAAAGTGATAAAGGTAGCTATGCAAAAACTTACTGTATAGGTGTTATGGCCCGTAAACGTGTTAAACATGATTAAGAAGTGTTATATCCTGTTTCTAGGGTAAAGTAAAGAGCATACATGATAACATGTCAAGAGGTTTGGACCCTACACCCAAATTTGACAGCCATTTCTCTAAGAATGCCAACAGGGTGACATCCCTGACGTCTTACAAGGCGTTCGAGTTTACTCAGGTATGAATACTTTATTTGTTTTTTTGTCATTGCACTTGATCTGGTGTTTTTGTGTCTGTATATTCCTTGCTTAATTGTTACTGCAAAAAAACTATTTAAATAACACTACTGTTTACATTTCCACGGACTTCATTGATGTGACAGTAAAAACTAATTTTATCAATGCATTCCTCAATAACTGCCTTACTACCTGTTGTTGTGTGTTTTTTTTTTTTGCAGCAATATTTCTATGAGTATGTGGACTATGAGCCTGCATCCAGGCCAAGGCATGTGTGTCCATATGCTGTGGTTTCATTCCAGTTTAAAGCCAAAGAGGCTATAACAGCGGGCCCCAAAGCCTCGCCTCTGCAGAGGTATCCCACATACACTGTTAACACGTTTGCTTATTATCTAATTATCAAACTGGTATCTGTTTGATTAATTTCTTTTCTTTTTCTTCTCATTTTCTTCTCATTTATAGGTCCAGTAGCCTGCCATCAGGAACAGGTAGAGGTCTGCTCCCTTGTTATTCCACAAAGTAGAAGTATTTAAACAGATTATTTAAACAGACCTTGCAGTAATGGTTAGCTTTGCACGCAGAAATATGAAAGATGAATTGCAACTACTTATGAAACCTGATCATTTTTAAGTGCTACTACACAATTAAACTAAATCTCCTATATAATTTTCTTTTTCGCTTTTAGAAAGACATGGCTACACTGTCTGGAAAGGACACTTGGTGAATAGAGGAAGGGAAGTGTATCAAGCAAGCCTTCATTCCATTTCTCAACCTTTTCTACCTTTCAAGATGTGAGTGTCTTCTTTCACAGCAGCTTCTTTTATATCTGTTAAGTTCAGAGGTTTTAGGCAAACTCATTTTAGGTAACAGGCTACATTAACGCTTATGCTGCATTCGAAACTCATAATTCAGGATTTTACATCTCCGGCTTGGGAAAAACCCTCTGAATTCCTACAGGGAAAGTCAGGACGGTCTCCTCAACTCCCAGTTCAGCATATGACGTCATATCAAAATGGCTGCCGACAGCAACAGTAAACAAAGTAGCGCTTCTTTACATTTAAATTAAAAGTGTATACTAGTATCTGCTATAGATCACTTAACATTAGACAGATTAGCTTGTAAAATATAAAACATTGACTATACAGTTCACTGTTTTGAGGAGATAAATATACATCATCTTTAATGTTAGCTGGCTAGATTGTTGCTAGCAAAAGAGGAACATGGAGGCGTCCGTGTTTTTCCCCACTTTGTAACTCAAGCACTTTCAGGTTGTAAATGACATTTGCAAATTCCGAATTTCCAGTTTTGAGGCAGACCAAAGGCAGCATTTGTCTATTATCAAGTGTGCCAGATCATTAAAAACAGTTTAGTCGACCAGTAACACGTCAACGTTAACTGCTAAATGTGTTCCTCATTTACACCAGAAAAACTCTTTTTCCAAATGATAGTGTTGCCATTCAGTATTCAGCCATTTAAACGTTTTCGGTTTTAGGGGAAGTGGTAGCTCAGTGGTTAAGACGTTGGCCTTCTGATCGGAAGGTTGTGAAGGTCAAATTCTGCCACTGCTGTGCCCTTGAGCAAGGCTCTTAACCCTCAGCTGCTCAGTTGTATAAATGAGATAATTGTGTAAGTCGCTCTGGATAAGGAAATGCCATAAATGTTAAATGTTAATAGTTNGTTAATAGTTTTTGTAGTGTTACAGCCTAGAACTGAAACAGGCTTGATTAGGATCACATGTCAGAGCTTTAGCTTGCTAGTGAGAAATTAAATATCTTTAGCTCACTTTGTCAGTATGTCAGTAAGTTTATTGCTCAATTTTGCCCCCTAATGCAGTGAAAGGGACTAGCTCTTTTTTTTTCCCCCAAAAACACTTCCTGGGCCAGAATCTTTATAAAGCTGGTCCTGATCGCTGCGCCGTATATTTGATGTCCCTTGAGATGCGTTTTTTTCTTGTGTTGATCGACATACTATGCATGATTAAATCATCTTGTAATACTAATTTTGCAGACCAGACAGGCTGGAGATTGGTAAAATCATGAGACTGGACCAAGTAAAAAGGTTAATTCCATCTGCACTTTTCTCCTGGGATCTTTACTCCGGCAGCCATGAAGGTAAGTCTTTCAGTACTTAACCAGTGAAATCAGTAACGCAGATGCTCAGGATGAGAGGTGCAATTTAGCTGTCCGTGAAATGTTTATTTACTATTAATTAGTGTACATGGACAAAAGACACTGTTTTCAGAATCAGAAACGTGCGCATGTGGAAATGCTGACAGAACCAAGTGAGATAAAGTCCAGTACAAAGCTGTCATAGCACAACACACCATCACCTCATGCTTAAACATGTAGAGAGAAAATAAAGATGCTAGCCAGACTCCGAAAACCAAATCTCATAGCCGAAACATTGCCCAACATCTGGCTGATTTATTTTATGTATTTATTTATTTATTTTCTCCAGGCCACAAACACTGTGCTACATCGATGTGCTACATGATCATATACTTCTGTTTCCTTTTTACAACTTTTAACTTTTCCTGGTTAATGCAAATGTATATTTACAAGCAAATGTGAGAGATAAGGGGAATTTCCATGATGTGTCTTGTTATGCAGTATTCAAGAGTGGAATGTACTGCAGTCTGTTTGAGGTCGTAGCAGAGAAAAACAAATCAGGAGAGGGGCTGGCTGAGCTGTTTCAGGAACTCGAAAAAAAGGGATTGGTAGGTGTCTGTCTCATGATGCTACATGTACGATTAAATAATGTAACCGTTTGCTTCTGAGAGGTTTTTGGAGCTAAATTTATAGCTAGATATTTTTGTGATCATATTTTAATACCTAAATCTTTTCCAGTTTGTTTATGCATCTGTGTCTGTTTTTTTTTTCCACTAATCTGAGCATTTACCCACAATGTGCAGGTATTGATGAATACGGTGAACGACAAAGGTTTTCTCTTCTTCCTGTCTTCAAGCCAAATGTCCAACTCAAATGGTATGTTGCCTTTTCTCACTGGCAAAAAAAAACTCTCAGTTTTTACAAAAAATGTGTGCATAGCATCATAAGAAAAAAAATGCTATAAAATATCCTACTGTTTTTATGTGTTAAGAACGCAGAGCAGGTTGGAAAACATCTTGTCAAGCGCTTTTCATCTATCGCCATGCACGGGATGTGTCAAAATTCTGTAAGTATAATTTGTTTAACCACAAATTGATAAATCGACTGACACCTGTCTAATAGGGGTGGAACTCTGTGACAAATTATCATGCAAGTTACCATGATATCTCATGTCCCTGGTACACCAATCACTCAAAAGACTAAATGATTCTTTGCCTGTCATCTTCACTATAGCGCAGTGACTATCTCTTTCCTCTAAACAGCCTCTAATCTTGCATTCATCACTGTAAATTATGGTTAAGAACAAAAAAAACGGGGGTGAGCACAAACTTTGTCTCCAGCATCCGAGTCACCACTTCTGTTTCCAGCTGTATTTATACGCTTAAATAAATATGGCCTCCTCCATTTCCACTTCTCTCATGAGCGTGCCAGTGCTACAGCAGGAGGCAGGGTTACGATTATGACATTACTCAAGCGGCTCAAGTTTCTTGTGTGATGCAATATACTATATATACAATTTGTGGCGTACAAGTGTCAATGTGAGTACTCCAGTTATGTAAAATCAACTAGAATCCTTTCAATCTTATTAAGAACTGCTCATGAGATACCATGTTATAATTTGTTTAGTTTCTTTGTAGGATAATGATTCTGACATTATTTTTACCGGTATAAAATAGCCTAAATGTTACCTAAATGTTACATGCTTATAGTAGAATACCCATATTTCAATCCTTACAATAATTTGAATAGAAGATGTGAAATATTTACATATTCTGTGAAATATTCTATACCCATCAAGCTCCTGAACCTCATACTGCCCGCACACCATTGACCCCAGTGCCCCAGGACCCTGTAATGCCACGCCTGAATAGCTTCATCCCAGCGTACCACTACGCTCTCAGCAAAGTGCGCTGTAACCCACCAGCTAACTTGAGCGCTGGAGTGGAGCAGCAGGCCCTCGAATACCTCAGCAGCCTCCACGAATCCAAACCCATCCAGCGAGTCCGACTCGACTACGACATCAAACTGGACGACAGGGAGAAGCTCTTTCCTGCTCCAAGGCAGAGATTCAAATGGGATAACTACATTAATTCCTACTTTTACAGCCCTGGTCTGTACATGATGCCTGTTGAAAAAGCAAAGAACATGGTAGAGATGTTCAGGTATGTTCTCGAGTCTAGTACCGACCCCGAGACCACAGACACTGCCCAGGCTCAGGGTGACCCAGAGGGAATGAATGAACTTTTAAAGCTGATTCAGGTGAAAAAAATTAAGGAAACCAAACAGAAAGAAGTGCCATCAGATACTCGTGGTTTAAAGAGGAAGTTGGAGGAAGAAGTGCAGAACGTAAGTGCTAAGTGTTCGAGGATGGCCACGCCCAGCAATGGAGAACCTGAAGAAGTTCAAGGTAGGCTAAAATATGCAGGAAAATTCAGATATTACAGTGATGATGAAATTAATCAGAATGGAGGTATTGAGAGAAAAATCGAACGCTCTGTGGTTGTCTTGGCTGGTGTTTCATGTGAACAACCCACACTCACTATTTCAAAAGAATTTAATATTAGTTTAACAACAATTCACACCTCCAGTGTTGACCTCAGAGCTGGCTGATAATCAGAAAGTCAATCTATGCTGATATTTCTTTTATTTTATCAACATTGTGCCTCATATTTCTGTGTTATCACTACTTTCATTGCATATCTCTCTTTAGCTCAAAAGACTTGCGTCCCAATTCGCCTACTATCCATCCTAAACAGTATCTGAGATTAGAATTGGTGTGTCCCAAATCATAGTACGTTGAAACGAGTATCGAAGTGTGGATCCGTGGACACCTTTTCAGCTAATATTACCCACAACTCCTAGCGCAAATGAGGAGGAGTTTTGTGCCTGTTTGCTTCGTCAAATTCAACTTGCAACCAACTGGCAGACGAGTGTAATGTCGGTGATGTGTCTTCAGAATTTAAGCGCAAGAACTTACATATTAAGCACTAACCGAAGGTTTTTAAAGGAGTAATGAATGAAGAGAAGCTGAAGTGCAGTGAGGAGTGTTCACGGTGACGGTGGGCATAGCTAGGCACCAACAACGTTCTCTTCTGTTACATGACGTGTTAGCATGTCCCAGTACTTGCATACTCTTTTGCTACACACTCAAAAGTATGTACTTTTTCTTCACAAAAAAGAGTAGTGCATAGTTTAAGTATGTGAATTGGGATGCAGCACATGGCCTATATTATAGCATTTAAGTTATGTTAGATATGTTTTTTTCTTCATATAGTTGACTTTTTTCATTTTATGACAATATCCCCAGAAGGTGGTTGATGCTACGTGTAATTTTAAGTTTAAGTTAAAGGATGAGGGTTATATATATATATATATTTTTTTTTTTGAGGTAATGATGGTTACTGTCTCTTTCATTGTCTTTATATTGTCAATATAAAATTCCAACCAGATACATGATAGCTAACTAAATCCATAAAGCAATAAAGTTGCCTAGCAACAGTGTCCTCACAGCTTCAACCGCTCAAATTAGTTGTATCTTCTCCTTTTTTAAGCTGAGAAGTCCTGTCAGTCTCTGGCTGATGTGCTGACCAGCATTGGCCTTCAAGACACAGACCTCAGGAAGGACAAGAGTCAGGAGGCACTGAAGGTTGTGGAGTTACTGGACAAGCTCAGCAAAAAAACTCAGGATACAGACTTGAGGAAGGACAACACTCCAGTAGCACTGGTTAGCAAGATGCTAAACAAAACGTTACGCAGCTCATTTTTGACTAACGCTGATGGAGAACTGGTGAAGAGCAGTGAAGACACTGAAAAGACTCTACAGGACAGCATGACCAGCCTGGGCCTCCCCACCAACTGCGACACTGACCTTCGGAATCGATTCGCAGATGACTATGATCAAGAAGCACAAGGAAAAAATGATCTTGAGGTACCGTATTGTTTGTTGTATTTACATTATTGTTGCATTCTCAATTACCTCTACACGGACGTATGGAGTTGTCTGGATACGGATCTCAGCCAGAGGAAAATCAGGATATAATTAGGAAACAAGGGTGTCCTAGAAGTAATAGTGCATCAAAGATGTAAAATTTTTAAGTAGAAAATATTGAACCAGTGGAGAGAATCAGTGGAGTAAGGACCTGGAATGGATTAAAAAAATTGGTAGACAGTAATAGGCAGAAGTGCATTTTATTCTGCATTTTCAATGGTGAGGTAAAAATCTGACCATACACCCTGACTAACCATGACATCACCACAACCATAATACTGTACATCTCCTGTAGGTAGGGTCATAATTAGTGTTTTCTTTTCTTTTTTTTTTTTGACTGGATTTTTTGATTTTAGGAAGAAACTGCTGGTAGCTTGAGTAGCCTGGAGGCTTTCAGTCCATGCTCCGATAACAATGGACAACAACGCACTGACAACCTACCTGGAGATAGATCAATCCCCTGGGTGCTTATTCCCATAACAGGTATAGACAATATACTGAATATATCGTTACCAGATATAAAGTGTCACAGAGCCTAACAGCACATGTTCAGTAATAAGGGAAATGTTTTAAGTAGAAGTAGAGATACAGGGCCATCAAAATTATTCAAATGTTTTCTTTCAGCTTTTGTATTAGTTAACATTATTATTTATAGTCCCCGAAGCTTGTTTTGAGGACCAGCATTTAACAGCTTTGCTTTCGCTTTGCTCTAAGACGAGCCGACATCTTAAAATCAAGATAGAACTGACAGCTAACGCTTTAATGCCTTCACAGGTCTGAAGACAGAGAGATACAGCCATAGAAGGGACAGAAATCTCGACGATCCCCGTTTCATTCAAAGCCCCACAGTGACCACTCACACCAGTCCTGAGACACAGGATGTCACACCTCCTCATCATCCTGACAGCAGTAACGTGGAGGCTGAACCCGAGATCGACTCAGTGGAAGATGAGGACATGGATGTCACTGACGAGCTAAAGGTTTCTGATAGTCAGGAGCAGAAAGGGGCACCATTCAGCGGTGTCGACTGCATAGTCGATGAGCAAATCTCCGGCTTCTCCGCTGAGGTCGAAGATCTTTTGCGAGAGGAACGTGTGTACTACATTCCCCATTCTAGCTCTCAAACCCTGAGAAGTCCACCACAGACACACATGGCACCTTTCTCTGAGTACGTCTTGCATTTTAACACACCGTTTCCCGTGCACAGCTACGTTAACTCATTCAGAGATAGCGTAAGTGCTTTCTTGGATCCCCGGAAGAATAGACGGGATAGCACGGCACTCGTTTCTTCTTCTTCAGCTCCTGAAGTTCTTCCTGTCTCTTCTTCATCTCTCATTAATGCACCTGCTCACTCTCCCAGTGCGGTCGCTGCAGTGAAACCCGCGATTACCTTTAATTCTCTGACCCCCAAAGAGGACTACCTGCAACGTTTGCATGATCTGCAAATAATAAATGGGATAACGCGGGCAGAGCCGAGCACAGTGATGTATAAAAGGCTTGATTCCCATCAAGGCGAGACTTCGAACGCATCCGTTAGCAGTCGAGTGTTCTCGGATGCAGAAGAAAGCATGGCTAACAGCAGTGCGACAAACAGCGACGCGGCTACATCTATAGAACCGGCTCCAGCTGCCATCAGCAACCTTATTAGTCAACTACAACCTGAGGTGATCAACAACCTCGTGAAGATCATGAGGGATGTGCAAAAGAACACTGTCCACTTCTACATACATTGTGTGGATGAGGAGAGTGATGTGTGCTGGGAAATAAAGGTACAGCACGTTATGTCTTGAGCGGTTAATTGTATACCTTCTGCTGTACATTTGACTGATTATACTGAGTAAGCAGTTTATTAGGTCCACTTATCTTGTGTATACGCTCAGGTAAACCTACCATTATAGGTGCAGAATTTCGGCTGACTACATATTATTTTGGTGGTGGTAGTCCATTCTCAGCACAGTACTGTACAGACGTTGACATGGCCATCATGTTTTGTGTTAATCATCCTCCAACTTGTAAACATGAACCAGCTCGGCCTCTGAAAAACATGAGGATGCTGCAGTTCATCAAATCACGTGCATTTATGTAAATTATTTAGCTGAAGGCAACTCATTGGACCAGAGACTAGCTATAAGGCTACAAAGCTAGTACAAGCTAGACCTGTGCTCAAAGTGATGCTCTGATGCTTTTACCCAGGTTTTCCATTCCATTTACCTTTTTCAGTGAGGACATGATTTCCCAAATTTTCTTCAGCAGTCTTAAAGTAGTTCTCTTCCATTGATAGCTGTCAGTTGTGCGCAAGTTAGACCAGTGTTCATATATGGTAGCTGCACCTACGAAGTATGTGTACTCAATAAAGTGGCAACTCAATGTAAATTAACTACAGCATCATTCTTTGCATCTGTTACAGGACTATTTAACGAGACTGGGCAATCCAGAGTGCGATCCTCAGACCTTTCTTGAGAAAAAGGACAGTCAAGACAAACTCCTGATAGTCATCCAAAATATAGACATTGCTGCCCACATCCATAAGGTACGATAAACTTTTATTTTCCTTGACAGAGCAATATCATACTCACAGTTGTATTGCATATCAGCATGGCTGTGATAACCTTTGATTACCAGCAGCCTCAGTTAACCTTCAGTTAATTTTCACATCAAACATTAGAATGAAGAAAAAGTATGATTTCTGTGACTTGGTTCGAGTATTTCCGAACCTGCAGAGCTCCTGGGATTTTCAACACACAAAAGTCTCTAAAAGTTAACACGGAAAGGTGTGAAAAACAAAAAACATTGATTGCGTGAATATTCTGTGGGTGGAAATGCCTTGTTTATAAGAGAGGTCAGAGGAAAATGGCAAGATTGGGTCGAGCTGTCAGGAAGGATATAGTAACTCAAATCACTCTTTACATCTGTGGTGAGCAGAAAAGCATCTCAGCATGCACAAAACATCGACCGCTGAGGTGGATGGGCTACAGCAGCAGAAGACTGCATTGGATTTCACTCCTGTCAGTCAAGAACAGGAACCTGAGGCTATCATGGGCACAGACCCAACTGTAGAGACATTTGTGTGCTGAGACGAGCAGTTTCTGAAATACTCAAACCAACAACCATGCCACGGGGAAAGTCAGAGAGCACACCTTTTCTCCATTCTGTTGTTTGATGTGAGCATAAGCTCCTGACCTGCGTTGCGCTGCTGCCTCAGTGAATAGATAACTGCATGAATGTGCATTTGTACAATAAATAAAGTGGACAGTGAGTGTATAATTGATATGCATGTGGTGCATAATTGGTAATCACATCGGTATTGCTTTAGTAACAACGTAAACTTTGTATACTTGCCTTTTGTACTCTCAGATTCCTGCATTAGTGTCTCTAAAAAAGCTGCGATCAGTAAGCTTCGCTGGAGTAGACAGTCTCGATGACATCAAGAATCACACCTACAACGAACTGTTCGTTTCTGGCGGCTTCATCGTCTCTGATGAATTTGTCCTTAATCCTGACTTCATCACACAGGGTGAGGATTTATTTTAAAAGAAACTCCTTCCATGGTGCTTTGTGTTTTTTTTTTTTTTTTTTTTTTTAACCAGACTAAACTGAGAAGCTTCACCTTCACCGGCCTGCAAGTTTCCACTGATCTAGTATATTGGAAAAATTTGTTTTATTTTCGTAGAGAGACTTCAGGCTCTTCTTCACTATCTCGAGGAGCTTAACACACCTGAGAGTCCATGGAGATGGCGGGTGCATTGTAAAACTCACAAAAAGGTCAAAGAGCAAAGCAGGTTTGTTATTCCAAATAATTACTAAAATATGGCATGAAGTTACGAAACTGATTGATAGAGCTCTTTGTATAAAGATGTTAACCACATTTTTCCCACAAATATCTTATCTTATCTTATGGGCCTTACTGTGCTTAATGGTACTTTTAACTGATCATGTATTTTTATATTTATCACATGAGTTGTCCCCGTCAACAACTATCTGCCAAACATGTGTGGTTCACTTTGAAATTTAAACCATTTATTTTTATTCCATAAATCACTGAAGTGGTGCCAATAATTAAAGACTTGATTGTAAGTTTCTCTCAGCATTGCTAGATTGTGAGGTGATGTTAGGGAAGAATTATGACATGAGTTGTTTTTTTCCCCCATTTGTCATAAAATAAACCTACAAAAATGTTCTGTTCTGTAATGTTTGTGAACTGTGTGTGTATCCTCAGGTGTAAAAGTGAAGCCCTGAACTTACTGAACCTCCTCACGACCTACCACAAGAAACAGATAGTGGAGTTTCTGTCATATCATGAGTGTGATGCTCCGTCGCACCAAGCACCTGACCTGGACTGTCTGGTGAAGCTTCAGGCTCAGAACATCCGGCAGCGTCATGTAATATATCTCACAGGTGATTTTATTTTTTATCTTTTTTTTTTTTTTACATACATATAGGTATATATGTATTTGTTATTGTAAGCACTGTTTGCTAAAGAAAGTAATCAGCAAGTCAGCTACCTGCAGGTAATATTGTTACATCGAAGGCTTTTTAATACTGATGCCCTTAATAAACCATATAATCATATACTACAGACGTTTATGTAGCCGAGATATGATGGGTTTACTCTGGTTTTTGTGTAATAATTTGTATTACTCTTGTGCGCTTGTGTTTTGTTTAACAGAGCGTCGATTTGAGATGTTTCCACATTATTCTAACAGTGGCATCGTTATTGCAAACATTGATGATATCTTGTATAGTATGGCCAGTCTGATCGGTGAAGCAGGTGACAAACCAGTATCCTCAGATCTGCATTCCTGTCCCACATCCCCACTATGTAAGTAAACATAAATCCATTAAAGGATTCATTTGACATCCTTATGCTTAACTATTGGTGAACAACTATAAGTGAAGTTGGTATTTTGTGTTCATTGCTTAGTACACCTTTAGACCTTCACTTTTTATTTATTTTTTTTTACACACAGTTATCTCTAACGTGTAATGTTGCTTTTGACTTTAGTGAGGGAAGAGGACATGGGACTAAGCTCTGAAATTCACACCATGGACAGGACATCTGCCTGTACAGACCTACATCCTTGTCCTCTAACTGACCATACAGTACGAGACAAAACAATGATGGTTACTTTACCTTCACCCACCACTGGGATACCACGGGAGTTAGATTTTGAAGCTCTGAGAGACGTAATTTCCCATTTCAGAAATGCCCGAATGCAAGCAAGTTCCCACACAGGCCAGACATCACCAGGATCTTTCAGGAACGAGCCTCAGCAAAGCTTCCTCGGACAGAGCAATGGCCTTTCGTCTGTTCCTCAGGGCCCTTCCAAAGATGACAGTCTTTCAAATCAGCCTGCGTCCTCATTTCGAGCTTTTCAAGGGGCTGCTGCCTCACAAGCTTTGAGTCAAATGGAAGAAGTCAGGCAAAGAGAGCAAATTCGTGCAGAACCTGTGTCTACTTCAGAACGTGTCATCGTGTCACAGGCTCAAGATCAGGTTGGCACTGGAACACAAGATGGCATGGCCGGGCCAGCTTCTGTAGTCATAGAGACCACCAGCAATACATGTAGTGACATAGAACCTACCTGGAATCGCACAACTGACAGTGATGTCGCTGCTGAAACCCCCATAAATCCGAACGTCAGTAGTACTGAGAGTGGCTTGAATCAGGAGAAGGAGGTATCAGAACAGGGAACCACAAAAAACCTGATGCCCACTACGAGCTCATCTAGCACCAAGTCTGCAGAAAATACTGTGACTAGCAGGAACTATGGCAGCCGAGGTGGTAAAAGGCCAGTGCCTGGACGGTCACCTTACGGGATGAATAGTTTAATCACAATGGACAGGATGCTGCAGAGCGGCAGTTTGTGGCCTGCTTCTCGAGTGTCTCAGAACAGCACTATGGGACCCAGATCCCAGCTACTGAACAGCTCATTGGCCAACACATTCACACATTCAGGCCTAAGAAGACTTTTACCTAGCAGTAACATGGCCTGGAACAATTTGGCGCAAGGAACAGCGACCAACGTTTGGGGAATTCAGCCAGGTGTAGGAGTAGTTCACCGGACTCAGTTTATCCAGAGCTATGCCTTGCATGGGAATCCAGCATTCCAAGGCAACGGACATCCTCCACCTCGAGGAGGCTATGGTGGCTGGTGAGCCAGCGCTGCCTGTAAATAGTTACATTTTGAAAATTTTTTATGTTTTCGGACTGAAAAAGTTAAATACCACACACTACTGGATGTGCAAGTCCTTGTATCATTTCACATTTTGTACAGACCCCTATATTTGTATTTAAAAATTTTGTTGAATTGTCTGGATTATGTTTCTTTTTGGAAAACACTACAGGCAATTACGGCCTTGCTTTTAATGTTAACCTTTTTTTAAGATATAAAGGAAGTGCATTAAAGCAATTGTAGCAGCTGATTGTTAATGATGGTGCTCCTTAGTTTGATCCCGAGCTTGGGTTACTGTGTGTGGAGTTTAAAATGTCCTCCCTGTGTCTCTGTGGTTTTCCTCCATCATCCCAAAAACAGGCCCGGTAGTTGATGAGCTACCCTAGGATTAAAGTACCCCTAGGTATGAACGTGTGTGTGATGGATGCATTCCCGCTTTGCACCGAGATTTCGCTTAGAGTCTCTGAATACACCGTGCCCCTGAGCAGGATAAAGTCCTTACTGAAGAAGAAGATACTAGAATTTGGGAAAGACCGTACTGAGTTACGGTAATACACTGCTGCAGAAAAGGCTGGAACTGGTTTTAAACACAGCAGAGGTTGCAGTTGGTAGTAGTTTTAATAGTATATCATTCAAGTTACAGTATTTTTTTTTTTTAATAAACTACTTCTCTTGTAGAGCTGGCCCAAAATTATGATTAATAATTTTTTTTTACCAAAATATCTCTAGTCTGTTAATGATTTGAAGAATTTACAAATTCTTAGCTAAGCTTACATGTTAAATAAATATAAGCAGATAGTGAAAGTGCAGCAGCCTTTAGTCAGCATGAAGTCAAAATCGGTTTCCTGGAACAGAGTTAGAACAAACTAGCACTAGTTATTTTACTGAGGCGTAAGCTCTGTTGTTGCTATGCTTAATCAGTTGTTTGGTTTGGTAACTAAAGAACATGGCTCGTTGCAGTCAAATCGTTTAAATATTATTTATGAATTAATGCTGATTATTAGCTGGGTGATGAAGTTTTAAAAGGTTTAGAAAACTACCCTGTTCTGTTATGCTCCAAGCAACACACAAACTCTACCAAAGTCAAAAATACTTTAATTCACATTAAAAGCTTAAAGTACCTGGTTGAAAGTGGTGAGAACTTCACATCATCAAGTTATAAATGCAGTTCAAGTGAACACAGTCATAATCAGCAACCCAATAAATAATACCTTAACCAATAAAATTACCCACACTAATGATCAGTTCAGCTAAATTCAGAACATCAGCATGAAAAGAAATCGGTATTTACCTGTAGGAACTCCATAAATACTGTTTAAAAAACAACCACCTTTAAAAGTGCATGTGTAATTTGCAGTAGGATCGACCCTGCTGTAGGAATGAAATCATTCGGATCCTTAGTGTGAGTTCACTGTGGAAAAGTGCTGGTGTGTGTCATACTCTGAGTGGAAACTTGTGGTTCTCTCACGGGGGCTGGAAAGCTGGTGAGTGGGTTCTGCTTTGCCCCTGCAGTAAAGGACTTAGGCTGGTTTCTAGCTCTCTCTGTTTCTGCAGCAGACCCTGGAAAAACATCCAGACGAGTCATGTAATAATAATTAGCAGGTAAATGAGATGCTATGTAATGCATGTGATATATATATAATGACTAAATATGCAGTGTGCTAAAAGACTGCACTTTACCTGTCTGAGTTCAGACAAGCCTTTGAGAATAGCTTGCTGTCTCTCGGTGCTCTTCAGCAGCTCAGGGTGTAGGAGAGGATCCCGCTGCACCAGAGGGGTGTGCTGTCTGCTGCTGCTCACATCTAAGTAGCACAGGTACTTATAAATAATGCAGTGCACACCACCGTGCGGTTGAATTCTCAAACCTAATTGGTCAGAAGTTAGTGTTGATTAGTTCTACATTAGCTATAACTGTATCTCTGACAGTACTTCTGGCTGCATGGCAAACTGCATTATATTAATGGTTTTATAGTAACAACCTACACAAACAAAACCGTGTGTTAACGTGATGAAATTTTCTGTCAGATGTATAACGTTTTTGGAAGGAGTCTCCAGCGTCAGCGCTTTGTAAGAATCGGAAGTGAAACCGTGACCAAGTTTTCCGATACAAGTCTTGAGGACAGAGGTCTTTACACTTTCTGGTTTCTCTATAACATGAAAGCCTGCATTTTTTTTGTCATAAAAACTTTTAAGAAAGAATAAAAGAGGCTAGTGAGAGAACACGGGTTTATAGCTGCTATAATGTCAGTGATGAGAGGAACTAACTTGTCTCATGAAAGTAAATATAACTCAAAGTTTTTTTAACTCTTGGTTAAGAGGAATAAAATACTGGGACATGCTGTTTTAGAAAAATGATCAACTCCAGTGTGGTAATAACTCCACTTCATGTCTAGGTGAATCACACCACCCTATCATTGATTACTTTCCCATACCAGCGTGCCCCAAAGCGTTTTATTCCTTACTTCCTACAGTTTTTACCTGCATGTATCTTCTGTGCTCCTTCGTGTGTGGCGGGTCTGGAGATTGGGGCAAGAGGATCCAGGTGGTAAACCTCATCCGTGCGCACGTATGGGACGTAATCAGATGATGGAGGCCATCCACAGCTCTCTGACTGTTCCTCTGGACAGGATGGAGGAAGTAGCTGGAGCCTGTGCTTCACTGCAGGGACGGGCGGTGAGGGAACTCTGCTACAGACAGAGATGAAATGCGGAGGGGAAAAGGCCCAGTACACGTTTAATATAGAACTGTAACAGCTTATGGTCAAATTCAAGGTTTTGTTTAGAAATGATTTGGTCATATAGTGCTATGATTTCTAATACATTTAAAAGAGTAATCATCAAGCGTGGCTGGAACTATAACTTTTACGAGCTTTATAAACAGTTTAATTACTTAATGGGGCAGGAATGACATTCAGCAGGGGAGTAAGTAAATCTAATAATATGATTTCTTCTGATCACTTACCACTGACTGACAGGTTGGACTCTATGTGAATCCTCATCCTAAAACAAACATCAAATTAAATTAAACACCCTCCTGTACATTAATGACCACGTTCAATTACACGGATATACCGAATTTGCTTACTTTCTGATGAGCCGAGTTCGAGTGCCGCTGAACGCGAGAAGGATTTCCAGAACGTGCAGGCACTGCTTGCTGTGGCGTTCTGGAAAGTGTGTTCCTCTCCACCAAGGTCATGAGCTCCATCTGCCTGCGCATCCTGTTCTCCTGCCTGTGCCTCTGCAGGGCTGCAGGGTAACGCTCTGACGCAGGAACAAATGCCTTCCCGGGCCTCTGTGTGTTCCACTCTGGTCTCCTGAGGAGCTGCTGTTGTCCCTGGTTTCTGTCTGTTCGGGCATAGGCTTCGTAAGGATCTCCTCCTTTGATGGCCGTGCACATGTTCTCCTTTCCACCGTTCTTTTCGACCAGCCTGCCTTCACGTCTGGATCTTTTCATATCAGGAGGAGCCTTGTACTCGACTGTAGCTTGAATGCCTCTGTTGGTCTCAGGGAATGGGCTACCTGGATTTATTTCTGATTTCAAACACAAATGTTCAATATAAAGGATGCAGGAAAAAAAGGATTGGGCTCAAAACAGATGTAGTCCATCAGTGACATGTGTCATGTCTGAAGGTTGATTCTTTAGTTTTGCACGGGAGCTACTAGTCTAATGTAACCAACAAATAACAGATTTATAGCCTCGAGTTTAGTATTGTGTAAATTGCATGTCTAAATTCTCTCACACTCGCCACAGAGATGTTATTTGCCTCAGCAATGCCATTATGCTCACAAAATACCAGACAAAGTCAGTTAAAAAAAAAAACAACAAAAACAAACGGTTATATAACCTATAGTGTCATCCAAATAGGCTCAAAAGTATAATTCTATATTCAAAATTTGGGACACACCTCCAGCCTGTGCCTGATGTTGGCACAGGGTGATGCCAAACTCCTGATGAAAGCAATTCAGCTTCAAAGTGCCGGCCGTGACCTTTTAGCTGTGCAGTGTTCTTTTGCCTTTTTTTTTTTTTTTTTTTTTTAATAGACGAGTATCCTAGAGTGTCTGGCAGACTAGCCAAGTCAGTTTGAGCTTTCCCAATGCTAAACTGGTAGTTGTTAACTATAGCAATCTTATCATTATAGCACCAGTGCAAGAAAAACAAAAATTATTTTTGATCACATGACGTGATCATTTGGCTTTTTGCCAAACTGTCACTTTATACATGTGAAATATGTTACCTGTCTGAACTGCGGTGTCTTTCTTGGCTGTGTGTAGTGCCTCTGTTACGGTGTCCAATGGGGCCAAACTCTCTGAACCTTGACCGATCAAGGCTGTAATAGTTGAACAGAACAGCGTTTGAGTATCTTAGTTGATTTTCAACGTGAGAAGAAGAGAATGTAATTATTCTGCTTCTGTACCCTGTGAGGTAGTTTCATGCCGCAACAGATTAGAAACATCATGGCCTTTCTTCATCAGGTCTCTAATTCTCTGTAGGTGTTTGTCTTTCTGTGCTTCCTCTGAAGCCCTCTGCACACTCAGATACAGCTCCTCTGTTTTGCGTGTCTGTAACTCCTAAAATGCAATGAGCAGAAGATCATCTTTCCCAGACTATTACCATAATCGGTGAAAGCACAGAAATGCATTTGTCTCAGGCCAGGATATGACAATTGGTATTTTCATTCTAAAGACCTAGTATATGACATGGAAGAAATTTGTACTTCACCAACACCAATAAAAATGGAGTACTGTACAGCCCACTCCAGAATTATTGGCACCCTTGATGAAAATAAACTAAATGAACAACCCAGCTGCCATATTTTACAGTGGGTTTGGGTTTTTTCCTTGTACAGTGGCCCCAAAAAATATTTGGACACTTAGAAATGTATGAATTTCACTGCATTAGAAAACAAATATGACTAGTATATCTATTATATTTATATTTTTAAACATAATTCATTTTTGGAAAATATTGCTTTCCAAATTTGCTTGGATATGGTGCTTGGAGTATCTTTCTTTTTACGTTGTTTTCCAATAAGTGTCCAAATAGTTTTTGGGGCCACTGTATAGTCTCTTTCTGCCAATCAAGCTGATGTACAGGACCAAAAAATTCAGTTTTGGTCACAAAACATAATCCTAATCCTAATCACTTCCAATGGCACTTGCAAGTTGCTCTCAGAAACACATTATTCTTTGGAACCCTTCCAAAGAGCTTATTGTTGTGAAGGTGGGATCTAATAGTCAAATCTGAAACCTGACAACAACGAACCTGTGATCTTGCCTCCCTCACAATCCTCCTTACTTTCAGCTGTTCTGAAACTGTTTATAATTACAGATCTGACAGTGCTTAATGGTATTAATAACTAGCTTGTGTAGTTTTTAATATTCATTATATAAAAAAACTTGTGACTTGTACACGTCAATTATTTTAACTTTAATATTTTCCCTTTAGTGAGAATGATAAATTGTTTCTTTAGGGGTTTCTTTTAAACTTTATATACTACAAATTTTGCACATTCTCTTGAAAGGTGCCAATAATTCTGGAGGTTACTGTATTATTGCGGACCCCCAGCCTTTCCTGACGTACACAGTTCAGCAGAGAAATTTAAAAAGGGACCAACATGAGCCAATCAGAGCTTTTCTTCCCAAATACATATTAGATTTTATTGTATACTTATTGAAATGCTGTTTATCCATCACACTGTCACTGTCGAAGCACTGGCTTTGTACCTCTTTTTGTCTCTGTAGCTGAATGTCTCTCAGGTACTGCTCCTGCAGGAGTTCCCTCTCTCTAGCGATACGGCGCTCTTCCTCCTGCTCCATGGCCTGCCGAGTAGTTGCTTCTTTATCTTTCTGTCGCCTCCGCTCCTCCACCTGAGCCTCGATAGCTCGCTGGTACGAATCATGATGCGAAAACGATTCCACCAATATTAATAATACTTAAAAATGTACACAATTTGTGATTAGTGTAGTGGCTTTGTAGTGTGGGTATATATGCTACAAATATACACACGTTTAGTTTTAGCCTTCATCTGAGCTTGTTTCCTGTCATGGTTAAAGGTGGTGGAGGGAGAGAATGATCTGCATAAGACAAAGCAAATTTCCCCTCTACAATAGCACTAATAATTTAATGAGTTTTTCTGAGCCATGAGTAGCAGTCTGCTCAAATATTGCTGTTGTGATGTCAGAGCGGTGGAACACAGACCGCACTTACATCTACTAATAATGGAAAAACTGACACTTGTCATCTTCAATTATTCGTACCTCAAGTGTCCTTTTGATGCACTTATAGCTACAGAGAATGGGAACAGGGAACTGCACCAGAGGTGTAATCAGGTTTTCATTTAGAAATTGTTTTCTGTTCACTTGTTAGAAACGTTTGCAGGAATCGCTTGCTTGTGATGAAAGGATTCGTTTGTACCTTAAAACCTACCTGATGTTCGAGCTGTTTCACACGCTTCCTTTCTCTCTCCTCTATCTGAGCTGGATCCAGCAGTGCTGTCATGGTACGCAGGTGGCTGCAGGAAAACATATTACTTAGAATTCTCCATGGCATTGGTTTCACAGCATAGACACTATGCTGAAGATTTTTTTTTAGAGAAGATATATTACTTTTAGAGCTGTGTGAACAGAAAAGAGATTTTCAGACTACATAGAGATTAGATTAGAGTGAATTTTTTGTTTGTATAAAAGCACACTGTATGCACAAATCTGTGAAAAAAAAGTACATCTCCTGAGTCACTAATCAGATTTCTTTCTAATTAAATGATTAGTTACACCTGCCTAGCAGTCTGCCAGTAAACCATTGAAGAAATTTTAAAGGATCTTTTTACCGGCTAGTATTTATTTAGGAGTTTCTTGACTGCACATAAGGTCTGCGGTGTTTACTACCTCAATGTGGTATAGCTGTTCCCAATTATTAGACGACAATCCAGAGTTCTTGAAATCTCGTAACCATTTTAATCCATTATTAGTTATTCTAGAAGGCTGTTTACAAGACCATTTGAATAAGCTCATCTCCAAGTGTCCATAATATTACAGAAATCTCATATTTATATTATGTACATGTTTATGATATTTGTATGTGCATGTAAATACATTACGTTTGAGTACTCATTGCTCACCTTGACTTCGGCTGAAAGCCTTGAGTGGTGTCCACACTGGCTCTGCCTATACTGTCCCCTCCATATGCGCTCATGGCCTCCCAGGCAGTGGACAGAGCCTGAGAGGGGGCGCGGTGATGGGAGAGGGAGCTGCCCACGTCGAGCTCTGCAGCGGAAGGAGGCGGTACCGGGAGACGCCGCTGAAACGAGTCAAAGTGCATGGCCCAGCGTTCATGATCCTCTGCCTAAGAGGAGAAACAGATATGAATATTTGCATATGCATATATGGAGAATAAGCATAGACAAGCATACACTCACTGCTCATTTATGCAGTTATCCAATCAGCCAATCATGTGGCAGCACCACATCGCATAAAATCATGCAGATCTCCTCAATCTCAGGAGTTTACTAACTGCAGGATGCAGAGGGGTGTACCTGGCTCTGGCTCTGTTTGTCCAACTTCCTGCGCAGTTTGGTTTCCTCTCTCTGCTGCTCCAAGTCCTGCAGCCAGCGTCTCTGCTGCTCTTTCTTCTCTTCGCTGAATGCGTGCTCCAGTGGCACGGCTTCCTAACCAGTTATCAAATACAACATAAAACTTACTTGGGCAGGGCTTAGGGTGCCATTTAGGACAAGACCATACTTCTAAACTGGTGTTTTGGACTGACCTGGAAATCTTTTGACATAAATCCCATCATACATTTTACTATTGCAAAGATTATGGCACTAAATGCTATGCACTTATATTTATATAATTAACTGCATACTTATGTCTACAAGGGAGACTGTACGCAAGTGTGACATCATGTTGTACTTTCAGTTGTGCTGGCAGGAACATGAAATAAACATTACCCCCAGTACAAACGCCGAGCGGATAGCAGACGGAAGAGGCTTCGGGTTGCTGTGTGTCTGAGGAGCTGATGGCCGGTTGTTTGTGATTTCTGTGCCAGTCTGTTTTATTCTGTCCTCTTGCACCTATTTAGATAAATTTGCTTTAGACAGATATGATTTTACTGGCAAAAGAATCAGAAAAGCTGAAGCACACTTGAGAACCAAAAGCCACATAAAGTCAGCAACACGATACATACATACAGAAGGAAACCTAGAACAACACAACATCATGATAAATTGTTACAAGACATTTTTTGAAATAGGCTTTCATACATTTACACCGATCAGCCATAACATGAAAACCACCTGCCTAATATTGTGTAGGGCCCCCTTGTGCCACCAAAACAGCTCTGACCCGTCAAGACATGGACTCCACAAGACATCTGAAGGTGTGCTGTGGAACGTGGCACCAAGCCGTTAGCAGCAGATCCTTTAAGTCCTGCAAGCTGCTAGTTGGGGCCTTCATGGATCAGACTTGTTTGTCCAGCACATCCCACAGATGCTCAATTGGATTGAGATCTGGGGAATTTGGAGGCCAAGTCAACAACTTGAACCCTTTGTCATGTTCCTCCAACCATTTCTGAACAATTTTTGCAGTGTGGCAGGGTGCATTATCCTGCTGAAAGAGGCCTCTGCCATTAGGAAATACCATTGCCATGAAGGGGTGTACTTGGTATGAAACAATGTTTAGGTCGGTGGTACATGTCAAACTAACATCTAAATGAATTCCAGGACTCAAGGTTTCCCAGCAGAACACTGCTCAGAGCATCACACTGCCTCCGCCGGGTTCTAACACACTCCATTGTTTCACACAATTACAGATAGCTGACTAGACATTAAAATATATTTTTGTATGTTTCCTTGTTTCCTCCTTTTCTATATTAAATTAATTATTTTTGTACACAAATGGAAGTACCATGCCATTACCACGGTTTTTCACAGGACTTAAATGTGACACTACTTACATATCATGTACTGTAAATATTCTTTCAAGTATCACAATATAGTAGTTATATATATATAAAAAAATAACATACCATAAGGATTTCTGAAAGGAATAAAACACAGTGGAGTGTGCTGTATAGATGGTTTGATTCGTTAGCAAACTGAAGTTGATTATTTTCCACAAACATCACATCCCAAAGTGTTTTATTCCTTTTATATCACAGCAATATGCCAACGTTTACAATCTTTTAATTATTATTTAACAATGTTGTTCTTTTTCATTAGTTACATTTAATGTTAGACAATGAGACAAGTTCGTTCCTATTAATACTTAGGTTATAGCAACAATAAACACTTTCAGTCAACAGCCTGATATTTTCTTTCAAGTTAACAAGACAAAAAAAATGTAGCTTGTCATGTTACAGGGAAACTGTAAAGTGGAAACTCCTCGGTCCTGAAGACTTTCCTACTGACCATTACAAAGCGCAGAAACTGCTTCCATAAATGATCGACATTTCCTTACAGAAAGTTTTACCATAGGATTCATTACACATTTTCTTTATTAAATAACATTTTTTATTTGTTTATTATAAGCATTAGTTTATGTGGAGCTTCTGACATGCAAGTCACCATGAATGATCTGTTACTACAGAAACAATAAGGTATTAGAACGAGTGCATTAATATAAACCTTATAAACCTACCTTATAAACCAGAATTAGTTATAGAAAACCAATAAGATTTGAGAACTCAAGTGCTGTGGTATAACTAAGTACAAACAGGAGTATAAAAAGTTAATTAAGATATTCCACCCAAATACTAAAATGCTTTGGGGTTAAATATTTGTTCAGAATTACCACATGTTCAATATACTTCACATCTCTGAAACAAGAAAAGCTTCTGTATCATGGCTTACCCCTGAGAGATGGTCACCTGATCTGGGTCCAGCTTCCGTGCCTCTGCGTTGCTCACTATGATCCAGAACCTCTGCGCTCTCTTTCTGCTGCTTTTTAAGTGCCATCTGCTCGTCTGTACACGAACAGAAAACATGCATTGAACCACATCGCACCATCTAAACCACTCCAGCAGGAAGCAGTCCATCTTTATCACTTCAGCCTCCAGCTTTCTCTGCAAAGCCATGATTAATATTAAATGACTTGTCAGTCTCTACACAAAGGCCTCTAGTACAGATTGTGCAATCAGACACTACCCCAGTTTAATACCTAGCTCTCTTCTCCATTGTGCTTTTTTAGCCTTGAGCTTGTCTCTCTTCTGCTCACGTTCTCCGAAAGTGCTGAACAGGCCTGCTGGGATGGAATCGCTCAGGGTTCTGTTTCAAGAGAACAGACAATGTCAAATGTATACACCTACACTGCCCTGCATATTTATTCTATCAATTCCTGAGTGCTCCACATTTTGTCCAACTGGCTCTGTACATGTAGATGAGATGATAAAATGTAACTTGAATGAATATGCAAGGTGAAAATTGAATGGGGCAGAAGTCAGAATCACACTAATCTTCATAAAGTGTGGTTTATGATACAAGCCTTACAAGAAGCTGTTAAACCCTTCGTCATTTTTTAATATATCAGCTCTGTGCTGCCTGCATGCTGGATTGCAATGGTAATAAAATTACTGCAAGGTCATTTCATTCCACCCAACTCCCTTCACCTAAAACCATCTATGTCCCCTGGTTTGTCTTTTCTGGAAAAAAAGAAAGTGTCACACAACTGTTTCGGCTGAGGGCCGGAAAACTAAAAACAGAAGCCAGAGACAAAGAAACTGGAAAAATTCATTACATTTTGTGAACCACAGATTTTCTGAGGTATCTTGTAATAATAAAATACCATGATTGATATAGGTACAGGAAAACTTTTACACATTACAAACTGCACCTTTAAGTATGCAGACTGGTCAAAGTGTGGAAACTATCACTGCAGAGGTTTTACTTTGTAGCAGCAGCTGAAAAAAATCTGCTTTAATAATAAGTATTAATGCATAATAAAATGCAAGAGTAGATATGCGATATGCAGACTATGCGAAACAGCTTAACAGGGAAAAGGGGTGGGGTGTGTGTGTGTGTGTGTGTGTGTGTGTGTGGCGTTTCTTGGACATTTGCAAAATCTGGATTTCTTGATGAAGGTCAAATATAGGCATCTATGTGTGTTTTGCTTTTGTCTAACAACATGAGGCTTCATTTATTAACCTTTTAGTAAAGCTGTGTGTAAATGTTTTTTCGTAAGCCAAGCCAAACTAAAATTTTCTGCCGGATTTACAAAACATTTCGGAAATGCTGATTTTCTTTGTACTCGCGTGCATATGTTAATCACTGGTAAAGTGCAAAGCGCGTTCCCCACACAGCTCATTTGCACGTAGTGACCAAGTCAGATATGGAAGTTATTTTGACTCACGTGTATACCAATAAAAATATTTAATCATATGTAATATTAATAATAATAAGCTAGCGCTAAACCTTCTATCTTTTTCTGTCTTCCTGCAAAGGCCATGTTGTGTAATAAGCCAATTATTTTTTTTTTTTTTAATTAAAACGAGATTTTTAAGATTTGTAAAACTTTACTAGTTAAGTGTGATTTCCTCACACAGTCAGTGTCACACTGTGGTTAAGTTGTTGGAAAGCTACGTGTTGTAGTGAAATGGACATAAGCCTAATCAGTTCAGTTTATAATCAGATACCGGCTGTCAAAATGTCTGCATCGCATGATACTGGGCATTTAACTTACTTTTCCTCATCTCCTTGCGAGTTTATTTGTTGGTCCTTTCCAGGTGCACTAGTCACTGTTTCAGTTTCCTCCTCCTTTGTAGCTGCTCCTGTTAGTGAGACGGAGTCAGTTTACACAAAGCTGCACTCAGAATAATACACAAAACTCACCAACTCAAACACTCACTATTCTGGTTGGGAGCTGTAGAGTCGTCTTGGACATTCTGCCCTGATGCCTTGATGCTTTTGAGGATCTGCTGAAGTTGTTCTTGAGTTAAACACACTAAGCTCTCCTTTACAGTCTTCTCTGTGATGTTGGACGTTTCGGTAGTGGACTTGGTTTTGCTCTCTGACTGCAGCCTGACCACCCCAATGACGCTGCAGTGATCCGTCCTGCTCTTCACTTTGGTCTTTCGGCCATTGACTGTGTGACTGACACCTCCAGCCTCTCTGCACTTCCTGTCTCTCTGCCATCTTTCCTCTTCTTTAGGACCCTGTTTGGAGGTGGCTGTGGCTTTCGGAGGTCTGTTCTTCTGAGGGACCTGGTATTAGCACAAATATTATTTATTTAGACAGTCCTTATCTGAGTTAATTTGTGGAAAGAAAAAAAAAAAAAAAACCTGTACCACATACTTACTTGACAAAATCCAATTTTACTGGAGGCCTTTGACTCGCCTGTTGTAGGAAGAAGAAAATGCACAATCTTTAAAATACTATTTAAATAACTACAAATTTGAAGAGCATTATCAGTGAAATTATTTTTACCATAGTGGGCTAAGACAAGCTTGGGCTTCCCATTCTCAAGTTCGAACATCAGGCCATCACTGTAAAAACAAACAAACAAACAAACAAACAAACAAACAAACAAAGTTTATGTTGAAGTTTCACCCTTGCTTCAGTGGATAATCTCACAGGGATATTACTAAGAACTGCTGCTGTAATCATAAAGACTGTCCCATGCTCAGCACAAGACTAATTCACAATACGCTCATAATGAACATCCTTATCATAAAGATTTAGAGTTTTTCCTCACCACTATCACCTCTGGCTTGATCATTAGGGATCTAAATCTACATCCGGATTTCTGTAAAACGGTTTGGCGAGAATGTGTATTGTTAAAAGTGCGCTAAGAAGTGAACTGAATTAAGAATTTAATCTGTGTCCTGTGTTAATGTGCAAAATCTGTCATGTCAGATCAGTAATCCAGATCAGAACAGGAAGTGACAACAGAGATACAGGGCAAAATTTTACATCTTTTTTTTCCCCCAAAATTTTTAAGCTTTACATGTAAACTCCTTTGCAAAGGATTTCACATATTGCTGAATCATTTATATGTCTATAATTATATTATATTATATTACATTATATTATATTATATATTGAGAGGCGGGATAAGGATATTTTCACATTAAAAAACAAACTAATAATGGTTATATAGACATTTAAAATGCAACTCAAAGGGAATTAGTGTGATGTAAGAAAAAAAAACAACAGAGAAATAAAGAAACAAAAAGGTTGTCAAAAATAAAACAATCATCATCATCATCATCATCATAAGAATTGAATATTTAAAGGCTCGTGCCTAATGCCAGTAATGTGGCTCAGATAACTAATATATTTTTAAAATTAAACTCATCTAATTCCCAAACAGCCTCTATGTGAGCTGTCTAATCTAATCTAATCTAATCTAATCTGGATATTTAGCTAGCTAAGTGACTCATAACCACCGTGTTAACATCAACTACCTAACTACGCTAATAGCCACATTAACCACGGTGAAACACATTAAATAAGATGAGATAAGAGTATTGTAATAAATTAGATAAGACTATTGTAATAAATTAGATAACAGTATTGTAATAAATTAGATAAGAGTATTATAATAAACACATAAACTCTGAATGCGACGCTGTTATTCAGTTTCAGTCACCGACATTTAAACAGTAAGCTAGCAAGTTCATTTAAATAAGCCGTAAACCAAACCCTATGAAAACTGCACTCACCCCAGATTCATTATTTAATTCTGCACACATTTAGCTTCTTAAAAGACACAGTAATATTTATAAACACCAAATTCATAAATTGTTGTTGGGCCGTCGTGTCGCTACTCCGGTTGCTACAAACAACCTACACCGGTGTTTGTATAACCGTCGCTCTGGCTCAATTCCAAATAACGCCCTAACTCCTATCCAAGTGCACTACATAGGGTATGTAATGAGTACTCCTCATGTGACTTATGCAGCCTATGTAGTACACTATGTGTGATTTAGGATTAAGCCTCTTTTTTTCTTCGTCGTCTCTGTTAGCTGTTTTCTTATTCAGTCGGCGTTTCATTGGCACCTACTGGGCGCTAAAACAATAAGCGGTTGTGGGGAAAAAACAAATTAAATTTGAATTATTAAACAAACAAAGCTTGTAATTATGACATGCAGCATGCATAGAACTCATACGGCCCAATGAAACAAATACATACTCTGAGTTTCTGACTCTGTTA
>CM074964.1:14723852-14734599 GCA_037577455.1 Pangasius macronema | reverse complement strand
AGAGATTAAATGCCCCAGAGGAGGGCAGCAGGGCAGTAAGGCAGCTGTTGTGTGTGAGAGCTGAAATGCCCCAGAGGAGGGCAGCAGGACAGCTGATGTGTGTGAGAGATTAAATGCCCCAGAGGGGGGCAGCAGGACAGCTGATGTGTGTGAGAGATTAAATGCCCCAGAGGGGGGCAGCAGGGCAGGTGGGCAGCTGATGTGTGTAAGAGATTATATGCCCTAGCAGAGAGCAGCAGGGCAGCTGATGTGTGTGAGAGATTATATGCCCTAGCAGAAGGCAGCAGGGCAGCTGATGTGTGTGAGAGATTAAATGCCCCAGAGGAGGGCAGCAGGGCAGCTGATGTGTGTGAGAGATTAAATGCCCCAGCAGAGGGCAGCAGGGCAGCTGATGTGTGTGACAGATTAAATGCCCCAGAGGAGGGCAGCAGGGCAGCTGATGTGTGTGAGAGATTAAATACCCCAGAGGAGGGCAGCAGGGCAGCTGATGTGTGTGAGAAATTAAATACCCCAGAGGAGGGCAGCAGGGCAGGTGGGCAGCTGATGTGTGTGAGAGATTAAATGCCCCAGAGGAGGGCAGGTGGGCAGCTGATGTGTGTGAGAGATTAAATGCCCCAGCAGAGGGCAGCAGGGCAGCTGTTGTGTGTGAGAGCTGAAGTGCCCCAGAGGAGGGCAGCAGCGGCTCTCTCAGTGAGGAGTGAGGAGGAAGGTGGCGGGGCACCGGGACGCTGTCACTCGGAGCCGTGCTGCTCTTTACCCGCTGCTGCAGGAAGGACGATGTAGCTTTCACTGTCAGGATTCCTGGAGCTCCAGGGCTGCTGTGCTTTTAGGGCTTTTATTATTTTATTTATTTTTGACCAAAGCTGGATGTTAGGCTGAAGGCGGTTTAGGGGAAACACGAGTTATTAGTTTTCCTACCAGGTTTAGAGATAAATAAAATAATCAGATATTACAGGAGGCTGAGGCTGAGTGTGTAACCACTGGGCAGATCTGGAGGAGCTGGAGGAAGAACCGAGTCGCTAGTTAGTTAGCTGTAGCTAATATTAAAGCTAATACTTAAGTGGCTACTCTGGCTATGAGAACTTCTCTAGCTGTCACTTCACTAGTTGTTGTAGCTGGTTAGCAAAAAAAAAAAAAAAACAGTTAGCTGGATGTGACCCATTATAGACGATAGCTAACTAAATTAGCTAGCCAGGTTTCTATGATTAGTAAAGCGCATTTTTAATTAGCTAATGAGACATTGTTTCTCAGAAATAGTGAGCTTACTCGTCAGTTTATTTTACTAATATATATATTTATATATTAACTAATTACAGTTATGTTTTCCCTGCAGCGGAAACTGACAGTCCCTTTTTGTTTAGAATAGCGAGCTAGTTAGCTAATCATGCCAGATACTATTGCTAAGATAACAATAAAACCAAACTGTTACAACTGAAGTTATTTTTCTTATCGTATCTCTATTTATCTTTTCATTGTGATTTAGCACAGGTACAAGTTTAATAACGCCGGTATATAATGTAACGACTAGCTTGCATTAGTGTTAGCGTTAGCGTTAGCATTAGCAAAGCACCGGACTTCACGGCACTTGATTCGGACCAACCTCTCCAATAAACCTGCCTTTTTTTTCTTTCTTTTTCCCCCTTTCTTTTGGACCTGGCTGATTTAATAATATTTAAATTCACATCATTGAAGTCAAGCAAAAACAAGATCTTCAAACAGTGAGTATCTATTGCTAGCTGGCTAATGGAGTTTGCTGTATCTAATGCTAGCAGGTTATCATTCGTTACCTAGCGTTACCTAGCAACTTGGCTTGTTTTTCATTCCCGGTTCACCTGTTTGTTTTTTTATAATAACGTTTTTGTCATTATTAATTTGTTTTACAATTTAACTGCTATTTAAATGGGGGTACATTTTGCCTATATATGTGTATATATATAGTGTTTTAAGTAATAGCACAGCTAGCTAACAGTTTGCGTCCTTTAACTTTGCGCTAATTAGCTTGTTAATGCTAGTTTAAACGGAGCATGAGTTATTTGGTGTAATTTATTACTCGATTTTAAATAACCGTTATTTTTTAAGAAATCATCTGTTTGCTTGCTTTTGCTAGAGCCTGGTCTCTTTGATTATTTTCCCCTGTTACTGCTGTGCATGGCTCTTAGCGTTATAAGCTCATCTAAGATCATCCTCACTGCATCTAATATTATTGAGTCCGGTTTCCCTGCGAGTTATTTAGTGAAATGAGGCTTTTCTAATAATAATAATAATAAAAAGTCTCTCTGCTGGGGTTCAGGATGAAGTTTTTCAGCTGTACTAGTTTAGCTAAGGTGCTAGCTGAGCTAGCTGTGCTATTTTTACAGTAGGATATGTAGGTGATCTGGAGGACTGGCTCTGTACACGTTGTACACAGTGAATATCAGGATTCTGTGGTTGGGGATTGGGCTGAGGATAAACATCAGTGGATAAACAGTGAAAGACTGACCATCTTTAAGACACATCCAGTCTTGTTTTAAAGCCTGGCTGGTGATCACTGTGGAGATGCTTGTGTATGTTTATTTGTGAGCCGATGCTGTATGCATGAACTCTCAGTCAGATACGGGTCATGAGGTAAGACATAAAAACAAAGACACATTGCCTTTCAAATGCATCTAATACAGATCCAGAGTTGTTTATGGCTATATCTTTAACTCAGGATGATTGTAGTGGTCTCTGGTCTAGGATATAGCTTGATCTAATTTATTTTAAGCCTCCCATTTGTGCTAAAATCCTCCAGTGTTTTACAGCTATACACTTATTCAGTGTAATTACCACTATTTTAGTGTAACCTCCTCCATGCTTTGACTTATACATCCATGCATTTTTAAAAAGCGTGTGTGTGCATGAAGTGAATGTGGCATTTCATTTCAGATCTTAATGCTCCCAGTTTCATATGAAAGGATAGAAACGTTGTAGTCTGTTAAACACAAGCTAGTGTGCAGGTATGATGAATTCTTGATTTTGTTGAGTCAGAATTGTTGATTCGTCTCCTATAACAGCAGCTCGGACAGGAGCAGCTGTTCTATAGTAACAGCTCATTTTACAGGGACTTGTATAGCAGATGCTCCACATTACAGATTAAAAACCGTCATTATTTAACAAAGAACAATGTATAATCTTTGATGGGGTGAAACTTTCCGGCTTTCCTGGTAACGTGAAACGGTGGATTTTTTTTTTTTTATCTTGTTATCTGTGAGAGAGGTTGGTGAGAGAACGACTGTTTATGGCTGCTATAGCGTACGTGAGAACAGGAAGAGTAGGTCCGCTGGCATTGTGTGTCTCTGAGGAACCATGTGTTAGTTAGGCTTCACCCTACGCAGTTGGGAGCTGTCTTGCGCTGAGTTTGTGGTGCCTTGTAAAGGGTCATCTGCAAGTTGTAATGTTGTCGACTCGGCATGTTCGACGTGCGAAGTGTGAAAAAACATGGACGCAGGAAAGTCAAGGAAAGCTTGTCGATGTTGATTTTAAGTAATCGCATAAATGGGGGAGGAACTGGTAGTTGAGACTTCCACCCCAAGTTAACGAGTTGAAATTTCAAGTCAAGGGGCATATTTTCCACCCGCCTTGGGCTTTACTGACTGGAGGCGGAAAATTACAAGTTGAAACCTCAATAGAATAGAGCTGGTTGCTGGGTGGGAATTGGCAGGAGACCAGATTAGAGGGGAAAAATAATATATAAATAAGTATTAACAAGTAGATTTACTGCTGTGATGGGTTGGCACCCCGTCCAGGGTGTTCCCCGCCTGGTGCCCCGAGTCTCCTGGGATAGGCTCCGGGCTCCCCGCAGCCCTGTTTAGGATGACGGTACAGAAAAGGAATGGATGGAAGTAGATTTACAAAAAAACGTGATATAAGATTGTATAGTTATCATACAGTGAGTTTTTAATACCGTTCCAGCCCTGTATCACATACAATAACATGCATACTGTAGGAAATACGTAATGCAGGATGATACGTTCAACACATATTACTACATAAAGTGTAATTACAAAGTAAACACACACTACCACATACAACACTAACATACTGCACTAGATGGTGTCTAGCTAATCTGGCGTGAGCACTACAGTTTAATTAATGATAACACTTAAATAACTAGGATAACTTGATAGCAGCGTGCACCAAATTTCAGTATATTTGAACTAATTGTATTGATGCTTGCATTGATTACTTTTAAGACCCACAAACGTTTAGTGGCAGCGAAACTCTTTTGTTCCTGTCTGTTTTATTTTTTGCTTAAAAAGAAAAGAATTTCTCATGGGTATTGCACTACATACTACCCTGACCTACTAATATCGGCAGCGGACATAACCTGGTTAATTCAGCGCAGCCTAATTGGTGTTTATTTTTAAAACTTGTTCTCACTTCAGAATCTTTTACCATAACCAACTAAAGGGTAATGGAACAGACCGAGCGTCTCCGAAAGGATTTAGAAACTGGCCAACTGCCATAAACTCGCAATGACAATGCAAGGATATGCTGTGAAGACCTCAGAGGAGTGGAGCTCAGAGAGAGATGAGGAAACACTGAGCCTAAGCAGACTTTTTTTTCTAGTCCAACTTTATATTCTGTTTTTTTTTTTATATAAAAATGTGTGATGAGTATGGCAATTTTTCTGATTGGTTCTGTTTTGGATTTTACCATGTTGTGTAAGGTGATATTATTTCGGCAGTTCAGCAGTAGAAATGACACTTTCGAAAGGCTACATGTAAATTTTTTTGGGAAAAAAAAAAACATAAAGGATAAATTAGCTGTCTAAAAAGTCACCAGCTGACTGTTGCCACTTTATACCGCAGCGCTGCTGAATGCTTAGCTCTGATTGGTCAGGATGTGTTGGTCACGTTTCTACGACAATAGGGCCAAAGCCCTGTCAGTAATTTAGCTCTAGCATCCAGAGAGCAAATAACATTACCACAGGAGGAATGAGTTTATAGCAAGTTGTATTTTCTACGGAACCACGTTTCGTGTCTCGGGAAGTGTTTAGTACCTGGGGCAGAGTCACAAATAAAAACACAGTGGAGCACCTGTAAAATAGGAAATTACCCCAGGAGCCCATGTAATTCCTTTATGACGGGGCTATAAACAGATTTTTCAAAGGCTGTTGTAATTGTTGATTTGGTCAGTTTTCCGTGCAATCCCCCCACAGTTTTTTTGGAAGGAGTCTCCAGTGTTAGTGCTTTCTAACAGTAAGTACAATGCAACAGTTTTCCATCATAACGCAAGTGATAACAGGAACTAACTTGTTTCACGGATGTTGGCAAGTTCTTGTGGTGTAAGAGGAATAAAACACTTCAGGATGTTCTGCTATAAGAAACTCCGGGGTGGTACCAGTAACTCCACTTTGTGTCGTACGGCTCCATCATGTTTTCCAAGAGAATCTTTAATGGTATTATCGGACATGTTGTCAAATAATTTCACCACACTTCTATTTGCATCAGCTTGTATAGTGTGAAGTGCAATAAACGTACTGCTCGTGTTATTGTATAGTGTGAAGCAGCCATTTGCTGACATTTTACTGTAGAAGAATATGACTTAATTTAAAGGCAATGATAGATGCTTTTTTTTTGAAAGACAAAAACCATATGAGGTGATAAGAATTCCTAATCAGATGTATGGAGGCAGATTGGGCACTGATTATCCGGCTGGTTTAAACAGTGAGCGTTTGCATCCTGTCTATCATCACCACCACGTTGCTTAAACCTTTGTGTCATAGGCCACGACAGGGATGGTGAAAGTGGACCTCGGTGAACTCTTTTTTCACTGGCCGGATGACTAGCATGCTGAGAATGTTCGTCCTCTCACTGGTGTCAGCGCCTCCCCACCCCACCCACCTTTTTTCTTACTGTCTTACTACCAGCTACCATGAACATGGCGATTGGCAGGACTGTGGCTGCCCATCTGTTAAGGCCAGGGGTGTGCAGCAAGTATTTCCCAGAGCCCTCTGTGTTCATTTGTTCTCCTTTCGTAGACAAGATGACCTTCGTGCTTCATGTCTTGGCTGTGATTCTGTTTGGCGTCATGCATAGCTGTTGAAACAGTCACTTGATAGCAGCCATGTACTCGTTGGCTTCTTGGCCACCACTACTTTTATTGTCCCTCTTCAGTGCTGAGGCAGCATAAGTCTGTTTGTAGTCTTTTGTTGATTTGTCTCAGGTTTATGACAGTGTGTTTTGATGAGGGATCAACAGAGATACAGGCAGATAAAGAATTAATTGTGAAAAATGATTTATATGAATTTAATAGTTCGGTTAATTTTAATGTGATTAACGTGTAATTGAAGTGTATTGACTTTAAGAAGGTTAAAAAACTATAAACCAAAGATCTTTCTCATCCTCATCTGTAGACTCTTCTCAAACAGATACATTTCCATAGCTTCAACTTTCATGCTAACTTCACCAACACCAACGAACTCGTCATCTCGTACATCCCGTAGATAACTAGCCAAGCTGAGTCTCTGCCATAACTGGAAAATGGTGAGTGACTTTTTGTTTTTAGGAGCACAGCGAAACCTGATTGTTATCACAAATCATTGAAATCTCGCTAGCAATGTCCTCTTTTGACTCACAACCGGTAACTTCTCATCTGAGTAATGAAAATACAGCACCAAGTGAGAACGTAGCACCAGAATCACTAAACACATTACAAATATTTCAACATAAACATATTTAATGTGTCTCAAGGTGGAGTGTTCCTTTAATCTTGCAATTAATCCAACTCGAAGCAGATGCACATATGAACATAACTGATACTGCACAGTCTTGCGGATAATTTTACCAAGATTTTATTGACGTCAATAAAATTATTGACGAGTCATCTTCTATAATGCTTGATGAGACTCGAGACACGAAGACATTTTTCATCACCCATCTTTAACGAGAGTGCCAATAATTCTGGAGCTGAGTCTACGGGAACATGACATAGAAAGCAGTGTCAGCAGTGGTGAAGAAGTGCAGATGGATCCCTCCCTTAAACATGACCACATACCTCAAATCCCAGTGTTTAGACCAAATATTTTCCTCCAACAATCAATGGATGTTTGAAGCCAGCAGTGTTACATAATGTAATGTCTTCCACATTTGCATACCTGTTTAATCGTCTGTTCTTTTCAGCGTACTCTTCAGTGTTTAAAATCTGCTATGGGTTTAAGTTTAAACAGACCAGGGTTCCCTTGCTCTTATTGTTGTCTGGATTTACAACATCCAACTATTTCATCTGAGCCATTTTGGGAAGAATAAAATGTTTTGCAGGAAGTCATTAAGTATCTACTCTACATATCCGCAGGAACGCGTGATTGCATGTTTGGGCTTTTGGAACAAGAACGGGTTTCGGAAATTGATTGGCTTTTTGGTGGATCAGCTTCTCTAAATCTTCCTGACAGGCTGCGGTTAGGATGTAAGCGAGGGAAGTGGGGATTGATTCCACATTGTTTTTCACTTGTTAAATGTGTCTTGTGGTCTTGTGTTTATTTAGGAGTTGTACGTGGACATTGACTCGTGTGGTAACAGCTGATTGATGTTAAATGGCTTGAGCGCCCACACCTCACAGCGTTCAACCTGTGTGAGAGCTTCTCTTCAACTTAAATGATCTCTTCTTTATAGGTTTTAAAAAGTTTCCTCCTAACACCAAATGCAGTCTGATATGGTTTTTCAGTACAAAGGGTAGCATCGCTGCTTCATGACTCTGGGTCCCTCGTTCGGCCCTGGGATCAGGTTACTGTCTCTGATGAGTTTTACATGTTCCCTTTTTGTCTACACGGGATTCCTCTGGGTTCCATGTTTCCTCGGTTCCTCTGTATTCCCCGGAACACTAAACTACACCTATGTGTGAATGAGTGTGTGCAAGGTGAGTCTATGGACTGGCATCTCACCAAGGCTGTATTCCCACCTCATGCCCAGTATTCCCGGGACAGGCTCCGGAGCCACCATGACCCTGATCAGGATAAAGTGCTCACTGAAGATGAATGGAAATGGACAATTGGGATTTTTACCCATTTGATTTACACATTTGAAGGTGCAAGTGCAAGTTTTTTTTTAATTGTGACACACAAAAACAGATATTTGTTGGTTGTATAAGTATTCACCCCTCTTGGTCAATACTTGGTCAAAAACCACCTTTGGCTGCAGTTGCAGCTGGAAGTCTTCTATGAAATGTCTCTATCAGCCTTCCACATCTGGATCCTGATATTTTTGTTTATTCTTCTTGGCAAATCACAGGCGCTGTCAGACTGGGTGGAGACCATTAACGAAGAACAATTTTCAAATCTTGCCACAGATTCTCAGTCAGATTGAGGTCTGGGCTTTGACTGGGCCATTCTAACACCTTCAGCTTCTTGGATTTGAGCCACACTAGTGTTGCTTTGGCAGTATGCTTAGGATCGTTGTCCTCTTAGCAGGTGAACTTCCTCCCCAGCCTCAAGTCCAGTGCCCTGTACTTCCCTCATGCAAGTAAAGGGAAGCTGCCTCAATCCACATGACATGACATCTGAAAACAGCGGTAGCAGAAATCTTGAAGCCAGATTACTTACTTTCTCAGGTGATTATCACACTGGGTGAGCATCAGACCCAGGCCAAAGTCTGAACACGCAATTGTAGAAGGCATTTGGGTGGAAGTACCAATTTTGGTTGGTGTAATGTTTTAATGCAGACTTATTTTGCTATTTTAAGAAACCATTTATATACTAATGGTGGTACTTAGCCAAATGGTGTATTGCATATTGAGGTGCATGTGATCATTTAGGTGTGCGCTTTGCTTGGGCTCCTTGTAGCTCCAGCGCAAAATGAAAAAATTTCGCCCCCAAACATGTCAACATTTGGGGTAAGATGTTGTAAGCATTTCCTGATTAAGTAATATCTTCCAAATATACCATATCTGATTTATTCTCTGATTGACCAACATTGCTTCATCCTTGTTATGGGTATGAACAGAATCAAAGCTTCCTTGGGTTAATTTTTTTTTTTTCCCCATCAGCATATTTCAGACATGTTTTTGAGTGGCTGAAGGTGTTTGCTCATGTCTTTTGCAATTAGAAAAGAGGTTTAAAAAAAAAAACACTTGGTGATCTCCCCATCTGACCAACCGTTGCTCCCTTTGACCGCTTTCATGGCACCCCAATTTGCACTTCATCCCTTGATCACCAGGACTATATTTAGCTCTATAATGCTGCGTAGCTGGTAATCAGAGAGGAGCTCCAAAGTGGCTCATAGACTCTAATCTAACATCCCTGCCTGGAAACGGAACGGTCACCACAGGAAAGAGGCTTAGAGAGCTCATCGAAGTCCTACTTGTGTCCGTCTCACGACTTCATTCAGTCTGAGCCCTTGTTTTCCTTTTCCCCTCCCTTTGTGTAAACCACTCCCTCTGTTATTCTGTTCGAGCAGTCAGTGCAGCCACTGGAACTCTCAGCTGCACTTTCCCTGTCCGCTGAGGACTGAAGAACGGCCTGCACTTCAAGGGCCTTAACTCTGTGTTGTAGAGATCTGAACCGAGAGGGGTTTTTAAGATAATTTAGCACCAGTGTTATAGGATCCCCTCCTGAAAGCCGTCTCACATGCACACCCTTGCTCGCAGCAAGCCTTAAATTGCCCTTCTTATTCGTTAGACGAGGAGCAAGTAGCCAGTGTTGGCAAACCACGCTGGACTGTGGTGTACAGCGTCTCACTGCATCCTCACTGGAGGAACGAGAGTGCAATGTTTGGGAAAGCCTGCAGCTGGATTTAACCACGCACCCTGTAAGTGCTGAAAGGAGTGAGAGAAATCTGCTGCTGTTTTCTTAACCATTTCTGCTTAATGCCCTTTTTTTGCAATTCTTTGAAAAGTCTTGCTTTTGCATTGATGAATGTAGTTTGGAGTATGGTCATGAATGATGAATCGCTGATTTACACCAACATTCTGCATAATTTCAACCTTGCACTGTGACACTTTCATATGTGTGGATGCCCATTTAAGTTAAAGGTGTGATTTGTTACTGGCTCCCCCCAAAAAAAAATGTTGCTTATCATAATTAAATTGTTTTTAATGGCTTTGGTTATGTCTTTGTTTTTTTTAAATTATTTGTTATATTTACTTCAGATTTTTGTGTTTAGCTTTGCCTTAACAGTCTTAACTTTTATTTGAGTGCGACCCGAAACATCTTCCTCACATCATGGCTGTTTAAACATTTCTGAAGTATACGTTCAGAGGGAGGTCTGCATTGTTCAGTGCTTCAGTCTGGCATGGGGTAACATGATCTGATTGCAGTTTATAGTCATTCAGCCATTATCTGCGGGTTAGCTCATTTACATCTTCTACACAAGATGCAAATTGACAGATGGCTCGTCTAGAAGCTATCCTAAGCCCTTTGAAAGTAGGATGCACTGTGTTTCTCTTAGTATTTTCTCAAGGACACCTTTCGGTTTCATAATTAGCCTGATAACATTGCAAAATATGACTTACAGACACTCTTCAAATCATACACGAGCTCTGTGTCATGAATCTGGCTGACACTTTTATGGTGAAAGAGAAGAAAAGTGTTTTAATTCTATGGAATGCGGTGCCCCATACTCCTGGAAAACTTTTTCCTAGAAGCGTCCCTCTCAACCTGGAGCTTAGTGAAGAACTTCTCCCGCAGTTTCTTTCTCTCTCTCTCTCTCTCTCTCTCCCCCTCCTCTAGCTGATAGAAATAGCCACTAAGCTGTGTGCTGTCATAGTTAGGTGATGTAAGTGTTAAATCCCATTT
>CM074964.1:14696630-14723752 GCA_037577455.1 Pangasius macronema | reverse complement strand
TATTTTCTCAAGGACACCTTTCGGTTTCATAATTAGCCTGATAACATTGCAAAATATGACTTACAGACACTCTTCAATTCATACACGAGCTCTGTGTCATGAATCTGGCTGACACTTTTATGGTGAAAGAGAAGAAAAGTGTTTTAATTCTGTGGAATGCGGTGCCCCATACTCCTGGAAAACTTTTTCCTAGAAGCGTCCCTCTCAACCTGGAGCTCAGTGAAGAACTTCTCCCGCAGTTTCTTTCTCTCTCTCTCTCTCTCTCTCTCTCTCTCTCTCTCTCTCTCTCTCTGTCTCTCTCTCTCTCTCCCTCCTCTAGCTGATAGAAATAGCCACTAAGCTGTGTGCTGTCATAGTTAGGTGATGTAAGTGTTAAATCCCATTTGCTGTGTACTGTCCACCTTAAAGTACTTTGGAAACTCTTAAGACACAAAGCAGAGATTAATGTTTTTTTTTTTTGTATCGGGCTTCCTCTCTGTCTAGTCATTAGTAGTAGGTCATTTCTGAGATGTGTATGATGTTCCACCGGGCCTGTCTTTTGTACGACACATGCTGAGGATGCCATCTGAACACATGGCCTAGAGAATCGGTCTAGTGACAGGAGTTAAAGGAAAGTGTTTGGTTTGTAGCAAGACACCAACTGTGTAGCTTGGTGGGATTTTTCAGCTTGGTGGGATTTATTATATAGTTAGATTGTTATGTCTGACTGGTTGTTCTGTTGTGGAGAAATGTCTATAGGCATAATTAAGGATTGGGGTAAGGCTCATAATATATTTATTAGGCGGCCAGTTTACACAAGAGGCAACATGCAATCCAGGCATGGAGCTGATAAAGGACATGACAGCGATACAAGTGTCTCAAGACGTCCAGTAGGAAGAACAGTCATGAATAAGCAATAGTGTTAGAGCAAGTACACTAATAAATTAAACAATGAAGGCTGTTTTATCTGCAGGGGTATAATTGTAGCTTGTATGGTTAGTGAACAGTGAGGCATACTCGGTGAACCTTGTATGCATCAGATCCTTTACCTCATTCAGAGCCGTTCTTCAAAGGGTACCACATGAAAATGGACAGATTAACATAATTTGTCTGATAAATGCAAAATCTGACCTGATATCAAACAGTGACTACTTTAAAAAGGCATAAAATGCCACTTAAATGGTTGCTGGTTGACACATCCAGGTCCAGGTAGTATTCAGAACAACGGAAAACAAATAGCCAGGCAGCGCTATTCATCACTGTCCATGCTGTCACTGTTTCCACTTTCACACAAGCCATGCCATACCCAAGAACTAGGATACTCTTCTCACCCAAATATCACGCAAGCCGAGCAGGACATCACGAGTAAGCTACAAATAGTGCATTGACTGGTAAAAACTCAATCACTTAGTAATGTCTGGCTCAAGTCATTTCTCTACCGGAAACAAAGTCTAGTCTTATGGTCCGTGCTCTTTAAAATTAAAATAAACTTGCTGTGTCTTGTGCTGTTACTCAAATTATGTCTAGTTCACTTGAGAGTGGAAGGTTAACATCAAATGGGAAGCATCAGATTTCATCTCAAACTTCAAGTATCTCACTGCATGCGCTTGTCAAACCTGATGATCTGCAGAGAACTTCTACTTTCATGGGTACGGGAAACTAACACACTCTCTAGACCAGGATACACATCGCTTCATATTTATTGCCAAGTCGCACTGTTCAGTGGAACAATCCAAATTTTGACCCTGAAAATGTCCAGAGGTGCAGAAGACTCTGCAGAAGGCTAATAATGTAACACAGTTGACCAAGAATCAAATGAGCAGCTGACTATTCTGTTGCTTTTTGTATCCTAAAATTTGCACTCTGTACCATGGGATTCCTAAAAGATTCTTTCCTTTAGGAATCGCAGCCTCTTTATTAGCGTAGTCAGAAAGTTGGTTTAATAGTTTAATAGGCAGGATAAAATGCAGAAATTAAACCTGTTTTCTTCATCTCTAATTGAATGATTGGAAATGGGCAATGTCTAGTTCCTTACACATGTCTCAAGTTCTGGCACTTAGTCAACATTGTGCGTGTTTGTTTTTCTGCCAAGCCTGGAAGGCTGTTGTGCCAGATGTTTGAAGGAATATTGTGACTCGCTCATGAAGTCACTTTAGGACAAGGGATGTCGGTCCTCTAAATATAAATGAGCACATGGTCCCGTGTAATGCTAAATTGCCCTTCCTACAAATTCATGGTGTGTTTGGAGGATTTTATGCTCTAATGACGGTGGTCCCTTAAACTGAAATCGCATGTGGCCATGTTTCTATTTTAGCACTGATCACTCGCCAGGCCCCTTGTGTTTACGAACTGTGTGAACAACACATGTGGCCAGAGCTTGACTGAGAGCTCCATGTGTTATTCAGAGAAAAGCAGGATGTTTCACCTCCTCGACTGTTTTTTTAAATTTTATTTTATTTTACCGGGCGACTTGACAGAGCAGCTCTTCATTACATTTTGAACGATTTGAACGCACAACTCGGCTCGATTAGGTTTTAGAGCGCAAGTATGTTTTCCTTCTCCTTGCCCAATGATGATACCGTGCTGTATCGTCACTGATCAGGTTCCATGTCTGAGGAAATGAAAATCATTTCAAAGCTGTGCCAATGCAATTTTCATCATAATTGCATAATCAGGATTTGTATTTTGTAAGGGCTATTAAACTGAAAGATATTCACTGCTTGGTGATGGGGATGACATCTATACATTTAAGCCTCCCACTACTTCCATTCCTGTACGCTGTTCTGTTCCTCCCTCGGGAGATTGTGATGCAAGGACAATGAGTCATACACGAGTGGGTGCTGCCTGAACAAATGGTAGCAGCTCATTTCTCCCGCTCCATACCCCACATTGCTCCCTAGGTTGTTCGTGCATATTTTACTCCCTGCAAATGTAGGCATGATCCCTGTTAAAGGTGCAATAGTAGATTTATTTATTTATTTTTTAAATTTCTTACTAGTGGAGAATAGCCTGGAAAATACATAAAAGACTTATTAGAATAATTACATACCTGCCAAATTTTGCACACATTGTGTAGTAGCTACACATTTTAACATCAGAGTTTGCTGGTACAGGCCATCACCCATTTTGTGTACAAAATACACAAAAATAGCAGTCGTCTTTTTTCCCCTTAATGAAAATGTCAGATGGGCCAATCAACATATGAATCTGGAATGATTGACAGTTGCTTAGGTGTTTTAAACTCTCCGATATTAACTGCCACCCCCTAGAAGCCCCGCCCCCTTCCGCCCATTTCTCATTTGTAATTACTCACCTCGATTTGATTTTTCTGCTTGAAAGATGCGCTGATATGGCTAGCTCGCTTTCTCTAGAGGCGAAATGGAGAACTTTTGAGTTCATTAATGTGAAAGAAAATCTCTCAGTATGTGGTCGACATAGCTAACCATAGACAGGTATTAAGTAGATACATTACTTAACAAGTCTACAGTATCCATGTGAGATTATCCACTAAAGAAACAGAGAGACTTGGACCTGTTTCTGGAAAGTGCAGTCTTAAAGATAGTGAGTCACAAGACTCCATCAAGCAGCTCCGTAAGGCAAAAGGAGCCACAGCAGTAGGAGTTTGTCAGGGTCAGACCCCAACATCACATCAGGCTCTCTTCAGGCTTATTCTCAGCAGCAATTCAGCATGAACTGAATATATTATAGTATAATAACTTATAATAACAGTCAAGCAGTTGAATGGCCTACTGGGCAAAATGGCTGCTGGCCAGCGTAGATTCTGGGGGGCGTGGCTTTTTTGCCAAGTACCCCTCGCTGCAGAAGCGAGTGGAGATGACTTCAGGCTGGAGAAATTGTTGTTCCATGTTGTACAGTGTTGTGTGGATTTGCGGTAGGGGTTGGAGTTAGGGCTAAGCTTGTAGGAGGAGTTGGATCGGGTCCAACTCCACCCCCTGGGCCTTTACCTACTTAAAGCTAGAGCATGACTACTATTGACTAATGCATCTATAAGTAAGTACATGTTTGAGTTTGCGCTGTGCTCATACGAGCCAACAGCTTTCCTCCAGTCTAGGGCCATGACTTATTCGATACAGTCTCCGTCGGCTCCCCACTGAGCAGCAAAGTGTACGATTCTCCACATGGACTTGTGATGAAGATATCACAGATGGAAGTGTTGATGGATATGAGTCTGGGTGCTGGTGGTGGTGGTGGGGGAATTCTCCTCTTGCGCTAGTCACTCACTGGAATGTCCAACAGGACCATCTTGAAAAAGATTAATTCAGGAGGAGAATGTGTCACTCGAAACCCACACACTGAGCAAGACTGTTTTGCTTTTTAACCCTGGGTTATGGTCTTAAAAGTTCAGCTTTTGCGTTAAAGTTACAACTCTTTCTCCAAAGCACTACGTATTAACAAGCTCTGTGTAAGGAGAGCAGAATTTGCTTTTTCTGCCAAGAGTTCATACTAAATATTTATAGTAGGCTTTTTCTTTATATGAGCAACATTTTCCCAGCATTCTACAAAGGAGATGTATTTAGGTCAAGTTTTGAGAATATACCCATGGGCGTCTGCCTTGCTCTGGTGTGTGAAATCCCATCTGCTCCCTTAGCCTCTTTGAAAACGTGTGTTGCAGTATTTATAGGAGGTTTTTCTTTAACTCAGCATCAGTAAATATGGACCTAGGCCTATAACCATGATATTTTGGTTGCAGACATGAATGAGAGCTGATGCCAGGGTATATAGGAGAAGGACAATGAAGTGACAGCGCAGCGTGAGCGTACTGACTTGAAAATGTCATTCTCAGACTAGGGGTGTGACAGAGAGCTGGCCAATGGCCTTGTCTTGTATAATCCATACCCCTTGTTTTCAGCTGATAGCCCAGTGAGAGCTTGCGCCATCGCATGTGTGTCAGTATGGATTGGGAAATTAACGGGGTCGCACCATTTTCCCCTTCACATGCCCCAGGCATCAAAGCGCATTGTTCTACACGTGTATGAGTCTCTGCATGTTGTAATGAATATCAGCGATTCTAATTAGCAACTAAATAATAAGAGAGCGTGGATTATGGACGTAGAGAATGGAGTGGAGCAACCCCGATTTCAACACACGGGCTCTGTACAATGGTTGCTGTGCTTTTGTGTTTCTCATTGTGGTCTAAATGAATGCCTTTTAGTCTATCAGATAATTGATTTTATTGAGGTTTCCATTGCGTGTGCCTTTAATGAACAATGTCCGTTTAGTTTGTTGAATCGTCATGCTTCTGAAGAACATTTGCATTTACGTTGTAAGGTGTACTTCTCAGTCCGGGATGAACACAGAGGCTTTCAGAGGGAATAATGAAGGATATGCTCTTGACAAGATTGATACAGGGAATCAATCCTCGTTACTCCCAATGAGGGCGATGAATATACTTCCATTTTAAACACCTTTAACGGTTTTATGTTTAGCGTAGTGTGTTTACAGAATAGGATCTGTTCTTATTTTTCTTCAGAAATCCAATCACATGCTTTCTGATAGTGGATTGTATCCGTGCCATTTCATTTCGTGCCATTTGCTGGGAAATTGAACTTGAACTTCAGTGCAGGTTAAGAGACAAAAAGCAGCAGTGTTACTTTTGATTGCATAAATAAGTGTCCATAAATCTCTAAAATAAAAAACACCAGAGGTACAAACCACATGGTTTCTGACATGATCTGGGTACGGGTCAAATTTTTTAAAAAAAGCACACTAACTGTAAGTAGTCTGTGAAAGTAAGGCAGTATGACACATTAGTCATATTTGTTGAATTGTTTTAATCTTTCTGGCCTGTTGGATCTGGCCGTTATAGATTCTGTGATGTACAGGATGTAGTGGTGAAATTTGGCCATTTAAACAGAATCATCTGCAAAAGATGTTTCGAAACCTGCCACAAAAAAAAAAACACCAGACACATTGCGAACAGATAACTAAACGAAAGTCCCCAAAAGGACGACGTTTTACTCCGTTCCCTTTGGCCAAGCCTTCTTTTTCTACTTTCAGTTTGCAACATTGATGATAACATGAATTACTGTACAACATCACTGTCTTCTTCCCTCTTTGTTTAAAAGCTAAAACTTGAATCATAAATCATTGAAGATACCAGATACTATATAAGGCAATTTTGGAAACTGATAGGATTGTAATTTGTGTGGCGTTTGTTTAAATATTTAAAGATGTTCTTTAGTGCAAAAGAAAACAGTTTGTCGATTTGATATCCGGTCTCACGTCACAAGCCTGAAGCTGCTTTTTTTATTTTTAAAGTGCCTTTCTGAATGCATTGTGCCCAGTACATTTAGTTCCATTAGTACTAGTAGTAGTCTTTACTGTCTGTGATTGCAAAAATGGTTTTTCCATGCTGACACCAAGAGGTAGTGCATAGCAGAGAAAGGCAGCAACTACTGAATTCTCGATGAGTGAGGGGAAAAAAAAAAGTATCCTGGCCTGTGGTCTCTAGCCACTCATTACTTCAGTTACACTCAGTCACTGCTCAGTGATGTCAGGACTGCTGTAAACTTTCAATGTATGATCTGATCTCGTGTCTGATCTAACTTTGAAGTCCTGGAGTGTACTCCCTGTCCCAGCACCTTTTAGCCTTTTCCCTGCCCTAACATGCGTGGTATGCATGAGCACTGGGTGTCTGAAGCATGACCTTGATGTCATTTCATACATGACCATCATATGTCAGCATTTTCCAAAACGAATAGATGAGATGTTACACTTTTACCGTAAAAGTCTATATAGGCGAAACCTCTCTCCTCCACCTTTTGTGACAAATTTGTGTGGATGGAAAGGTAGAATGGACCAATTCACAGTTATTGGTGTGGAGCAGGTCTTTTGGAATGACCCATTAATTAGATGATTGGTTGGACCAGGTGAGCTCGAGCGAGAAAAATATTAGGACATATTAGGCCAGTGGTACTCCAAGACCAGAATTGGGTTCTAAACACGATTTATCTCGGTGGTAATGGTACCGAACTGACTCACCAGTCCATAAGACACTACCATTTACTCCGGAGTAGAGGAAGGACTGCCCCAAGTTTGCACTCCAATCATTCCACCTTCAAGGGCATTCCCGAAGAGCCAGGAAACATGGCTCTGCATCTCCTTAACATTTGGTATGGAGGAAGTAGACCCAGGCTGAGTGCCATGTGAGGACAGAAAGTAATTGGTTGAAGATGTAGCTTCTGTTAATGCTCTCCAGACATTAACATTGAGCAGGCGCTTCAGTTATTTTGTCATGGTTGGCATACACTTAGCAGCTCTCACGACACAGGCAAAGTAAGGTCGCTGTTATGCCAGGCTAAAAAAAAACCTGCTATGCAACCATTGTTTCAGGGCTGTGCTTAGCTGGTCGGGTGACTCTTTTATGATTGGGAACACCTGAGGACACTCTTGACAAATCTACGGTCACTATCAATGTGTCGTTACTTCTTTCGGAAATAATCAACGTACGTGTGATGTCATATCAGAACTTCCTTTCCTTCACATATCTCAGCTTGTTAAGATACTGGGGTCAGAGCACAGGGTCAGCCATGATACAGCACTTCAGGAGCAGAGAGGGTTAAATGCCTTGCTCAAGTGTGGTGGTGCTGGGGCTATTAAGTAATTTTCCTGTTTCAAAACAGGTCAGTTAAACTGTATGGCTAAAAGTTTGTGGAAACCTGACCATCACATCCATATGTATAACGTTTTTTAAACCTTCGTGTCTTAACAGATCTTACAGAACAAGACCGTACTTTGCACAAGACCGTACTGTTACGACCTGTGCACAAAGCATGAAGACATGGTCTGACAAGGTTGGAGTGGAAGAATTCGAGTGGCCTGCACAAGAGCCCTCACCTCAACCCCACTGATCACCCTTGGAATGAACTGGAACGTCAACTATGTTCCAGGCCTTCTCACCCGACATCATTGCCCAACCTCACGAAGTCTGAATGGTTAAATCCCCACAGCCATGTTTTAAAATCTAGTGGAAAGCCTTCCCTGAAGAGTGGAGGTTAATATAACGGTAAAGGGGGACTAAATCTGGAATAGGATGTTCAAAAAGCACATATGGGAGTGATTGTCAGGTGTCTACATACTTTTGACTGTATAGTGTACCTTGGCCTTGTTTTCTTTGATCATTTTGGTATTTCAGGGCTGGACAAATTTAGTAGCCTAGTGCCTAGGACAGGCAGAGTTTATGGCCAGGCTGCTAGGGTTTGTGTTTGTAGCGCAGCACACCTCAGTGCTGTAACAATAGCCACTAGCTAGAGCTACTAGTTCCCAATCCCAGCACCTGCTGCGGTGCAAACACAGGCCAAGGCACAATCTATTTTTCACTCTAGAATGGTTTTTTTCAAGGTTGGACTAATTAGTGTGCATGGACGACCAAGGAGAAATTTAAAATCAGCAACACACAGGTATGTGGAAACAGAAATACCACCACAAAGCTGTCATGTAATTCTCTTGCTATAAATAAAACATCAAGAGCAAATAATGACGCTAGTCAGGCTTTATTAGAAGAGGATAACAATCACGTATTCACTTTTTTAGTCTGTTTTAATGCACTTAACCAGCTAACTAACTCCCTATACGTTATTACTTTACATTAGCTACCAATTTGTAACCGGGCCAGTTAGGGGTGCTAGGCTAATTAATTTATGATTTGTCCAAACTTGTGTTTGTGATGTTGGAATATGCTAGGATTTAGTGGAGGGGTGCATTGTTTTTGAAATTCTAATTTTGATTAAATCAGTTGGTAAACTGCCTTTTCTGTTGGTAGTAACGGTTTAACCATGCTGGGAATTTTGATTAGAGCAAAAGTCACCTTTCTCTTGTTACAGCTCTTCTGTTCAATCCAATTCCAGCACTATGCCAATTAAATTGTGTTGTGCTGTATGACCTTGACAAGATCTGGAGTGTGTGTGTGTGTGTGTGTGTCGGTGTCGGTGGGGAATTTTTATTTTATTTGTCGCATGCATTTGCGAAACCCACAGCTGTCTCGCCTCCTTCCTTCGTTTTACCGCATGGTGGCTGGATGTAAAGCATTTGGAACGCCCACTCTCCATGATGCTGTATGTGCAGCAGGTTCTTTAAACATCCAGTCAGATAGATTGGAAATTTAACACACTCCCACCTCTGCCTTTCTCAGCAAAGGTCCTGTCAAAAATTCCTTTGGATTTTTTTGGAAGAGGTAGGATTCTTGTCATATCCAATAATTTATAACAGGTGCCGGTTTATACAGGATGTATCCCCAAGAAGCAGTATATGACCGTAAGTCCTGCACACTCTAAGCCTGCTTATTGGGAACATCCGAAACATCTGAGAACACATTAGGAGCGTTTACTGAGTTATGGGTAGCTCATGCCTGATGTTTGCATAGAATGCAATAATTTTAGCCGTTTGAGCTTCTCATGAAGCACTGATTGCCTAAATATGTGATGATCTGTCATGTTGAACCGATATTCTTAGCGATGGATGGAGGTGCTTTTCCAGGTCAGTGCTTCATTGTGTTTCTGTAATCCTTATTTTGTCATCATTTCTTTCTTTACACATTAACCTGTCTCACAGAGCCTTGTGTGCAAATCCATAACTCCTGTTTATTCAAGTCATTATAGCCGTCTGTTTTTCATTCCAGTCAGTGTCCTGAGTTAATGATTTTACAGGAAAAATAATTCAGCCTCATTTCAGAAGTGAGTTCTTCATATTTACCATTGTTAAACATACTGCCTGGAATCTGGTCCGAGTAAAATGAGCACACGGTGCGCTGTTTTTGGGATGAGCGTGAAGTCCAGCAGCGCTGTGTCCGTGGTGGAGCGAATGTCATATGGAATAGAGGAGCCAGGTGTGAGAGGCCAACTTGTCCCCATCGCTGTTGGAGCCTCCAACACTGGCACTGAGGCTTAATTGGAAATTTCTGGAATGCAATTCCATGTATGGCTTGATCAGTCCCGGCAATTAACTGCCGTTGTTGTGCAAGTGTGAACTGAGGTCAGTTCTGCCTGTCTTTTTTTAGGATATCTTGACACAGCGTTTATTAGCAATGGGTGATTGCCCAATCACAATTTCTTGTGACGTTCATTACAACATGCCACCGTAACAGTATTTATTTTTCTGAGGCTTACTGACATGATGCACAACCAAAATAGGAGTTCAACATTTAAAATTGCCCAAGTAATAAACACTGAAAGTTATTTAATTTTTTTTTTTTTGCTACGTTGTTTTAAACTATCAGTCTGTCGCAAAGCATCAGTTCTTATCTTTCAGAATTACTGTTAACACCTGTAATGAAGTGCATCAATATAAAATATGGGGATGACATACTGTAGTATATAGTCATGTATATGCACATCTTCATCTCCACTCATTCCACTAAGCTGAGTTTGTGCCAAGACACCTTTTCCTCCTGCCGAGTGCTCTTATAGTGTCTCCAGTTCTTTTTACAACCACTGATGAAAGTTGCATGTGTAGATCACCCAGTTGGGAAGGATTACATTTTCGGTCTGATTAAAAGGGTTGTCCTGATTGGATCCGGAGCGGTGCTGGGATGCTTTGATGCCAGACATCTGGGTTGATGGACGGCTTGTGCTTCTGATGAGGAGCAGCTTAATGTAATAAGGGTTCTGGGCTGAGTGGCCTGCTGTGTTCTGTCTGCCACAGCGACTTGACACGCGTATACAATTTTGTGTTTATATGAGCCTTTTGCATATTTGGCTGAGATTTGTTTGTTGGATCTTGGGCCGTCTGTTTTGTGTGTATGTGTTCTTGTGTTGTGTTGGCATGGTGATGTTTTGTGAACACGGTTAACAAAAGCTGTGTTTAGAAACTTGTTTGTTTTTACATGAACTAACTCTCATTCCCTCACTCTTTTAGAGGGCAGCGGTAAGGGCGTGTCCCAACGCTCTTGGCGCCGGGATCGATTGGCTGGCGGGCGTGGCCGGCGGGCTGGCTCCTCCCCCTCCCGGCGGCAGCGTGCGCTCCCAGCCGCCGCCCCCGTGTGCCCCGCGCTCGCCCGGCTTGCGCACTCGAGCCCATGCCCCCAGCACCACGCGGCCGGTCAGCGCCATGTGCGTCCCGCACACCATGGAGACGGGCAAACACCACAATGCATCGGACACAGGCCAGGGTCAGGGGCAAGGACATGGCGGGCGCGGTGGAGGGGTGCCACTCGAACCCTTTGTCCACCAGGTGGGCGGCCATACCAGCATGATGCGCTACGATGACCACACCGTCTGCAAGCCACTCATCAGCCGCGAGCAGCGATTTTATGAGTCTCTGCCGCCTGAGATGAAGGAGTTTACGCCAGAGTACAAAGGTAATATTTTATTTAGATTTACAGTTATTTATTTNTTCAGTCTAAAAATATCACAACCTTGACTCTCATATACTCACATCCAGCCAGCCTGCAGGGTACAAATAGCTTTTTCTTAAACAGGATGTTCAACAGGCAGATGGGATCAAGGGCAGTTTTGTCGCAGTAAAGACAGAGGAAGAGACACAAAGCCATTAATCCTGATTTCAGACTGCTTCCTCATTATGATTTGTTAGGGCTGACGCTGCTCTGCTTTAGCAACCACAGCAAACGGAGCACAAGGGCCAGGTGCACGGCATGGAGATGTTTTGACATTCAGTATCACAGCGGCTGAGACAACGCAGCATATGATCGCTCTAACCTGCGTGAAATTCATCCGAGTTAACCGACAGACTTATCCAGAGCTTACGTAACCTATTGTTTTACAAAGATGTTCATGTGCAGTGTCATCCTTGTGACAGCTTAATGTGGTGCATCATTATATCTAATAAAAGCATGACAAAATAAGTCTCTGAGAGGTGAAAATTACAAATGGCTACATACTTACTGTATATGCTCACTACATGAAGAGTAACCACATTGATGAACATGGCCAATAGGACCATACCATTTAAGATTGACCAGAAAACGAGAAAATTCCTATTGGAAATTAACTACTTCGTAATATCACTTCTATTTGTTATATTTAAGGAGAAAATTGAGAATGAGTATGCCATAAATAACACATTTATTTAGATCTATTTTCCTATATTAGCATTTGACACAAGGGTCATGGGGATTTTTTTCCCCCCATTATTTGAAACCTATTATGAAAATTTAAATGAGTATTTGTCCTGACAGCTCTACTGTGATGTGGCATTTAAAAAAAAAAAAAAAAAGGATTGAAACCCAGACAAATATGCTTTACATTTCAACCTCCAGCTTTCCAGTGTCCTAGTGCTTAATTCATTTCAAACTCACTTCTTCACAATGATAATAGTTCATCCCTGTTTGTGTTCAAATTAAATCCAAGCCGTTACGTTCTGCACCTGGATTCATTGTGTTACTGGATTTGTATACCTCCTCCGCGCCAATTGTTTGTCCTTAACACGGAAGCGTACGTGACATTGCTCAAAGCTTGTCTCTCAAAACCCATTTAGCACCTGGCTTGTGTCTCCCCTCTACCCCGATGTTACCGTGTCAGATACACAACATGCCTTCCTCATGAAGTAACTCTCACCTCGTGCACTGATTGGAGTAAATAAATACATACATCTTAAACTCTTGGCACCTATTTCAGTCCGTGCTTGAGTAAGGCTGCAGCTCACGCTTTTTTCCATTCGTGAGAATTTGTCCCTTGCAGTGGGTGGCCACACAGCCGATTTAAAAATAGGGCCAGCTCTGAGGGCTACAGGCTCAGCATTGTTCATGCATGATGGCACGCTTGGAAGAATCGCCTGTAAACCTTAGAGGTATGTGTAAAATGGTGTAAAGAGCTATAAATAGATAGACAGAGGTTGTAGTTAGAGGAGGGACAACAGTGGTGCAAACAATGGCTGAAGTGTTGCTCCAGTGCTACAGCCAGTCTGATGACCGTGACAGCCATACTCCTGATTTCTTCTGCATTTGATCATAAGTTTTTTCCTTTTGTTCTGCTCTCTCTGAGACATGGTTGTTCGTGTTGTGGAAACATGATCCTGATAGTGAACTAGAGGGGTGTAAACCTCAGGCTTCGACACGATGTGATCCAATTTCGAAAGGCAACAGTTTGATATTTGGCGATACCACTGACTCTACTGCGACGCAATACATTTAGATTGAGTTTAGTAGCATCAGGTTGATATGTGACCAACTTTAATTCTCTAATGATGATGATGGAGAGAAGGACACTATTAAAAGTATCAGAGTTAAAGGCTAATCATCTGGCTGGCCTATTATTTACACGTTAGATTAAAAATATAATTTTTTAAACATCAGTTATTTGTCCATTTTTCTATCTTCTTTCGGCTTTTCCCTTCAGGGCTCGCCACAGCGAATCATCACTCTCCACCTATCCCTATCTTCTGCATCCTCAACACTTGCACCCACTAGCTTCATATCCTCATTTATTACCTCCGTATACCTCCTCTTTGTCCATTTTTCTATAATTAATGTATAATTGTGTCATTTAAGTTCATCCGTTGCCTTTTAATCAGTGTTTCTTCCCACATCATTGGATCCCATTAGAAGTCTGCAATCACTCGGTTGAAAGCAAAAAGCTTTGTAGCTTAAAGCCACAAATAGTCTGTGTAAGTCATTTTTAATGATGTCCTTTTGAGGTTCGCCATGATTTGGAAGTGGGTAGGTTCGGGTGTTTTCGGTTTTGTTTGGGTTGTTGCTGGTTTCCATTAAAAAGCATCCAATCATGTAGTCAGTTTGGGTATTTTTTGGTATGTGTTTTATGACATTTGTCAGTATCAACCTTGTTATGGAAATGTGGCCAAAGCAAAAAAAAAAAAAAACATGCTACAGATATTTCGGCCTGTTTATTTATTATGCTGTTTCTGGCCACTGTATATAGAAGAGAGTTGTGCACTAATCTATATTTCTAAAAGCGTCCACAAGAGGTGATGAAAACTCCAAAATTATTCAGCGCTTCAAAGCAAGAATTTGAACCATGTGTCACATTTATCCTTGGATTTGTTTTTGTAATGTGGAAAGGCTTGGACCTTTGCTCCCCACAGTACTTAAAATAAACCATGTGAGTGGTGGGCTGCATGTGTGAAGTTTACGTTCATTAGTTGCGTCTGAGGAGAAAAACAGTATGAGGGACTCGGAGTGCTCTGTGTCTTTAAGGCCTCTGAGAAACAAGCCAACACTAAATCCTTAATGCCCATTAAACTGAACCCTTCCCGTATTAGCACGGTGCTACGGGAGCTTTATTTCACTGGCTCATAAACAGATGCAGTTGCTAGTGTAACATATACACACACACTCAGGCGGTCCCTGATAGAGGCTGCTCAGCTCTGACATCAGCACTGTCTTCATTCATTAGCTCCAGTAACTGGGATGACCTCACCAAGGAGGGATCACAGAGCTAAAAAGGCCATCCAGTAGCTGCGAGTCAGTTGGATGATGCATGGTCTGTTCGCTCGTAGCACCTTCTGTCCTTTCTCACTCCCTCCCTATCGCACTCCACAGCCGGGCTTCTCTCCTTTCCGTCTGCTGACGCAAACCGCTTTACAGCGCAGTCAGTCACATTGACATCCTCCCAGCGTAGTCTTTCTTTCCGAAACCCGTAGCATTCTTAGGTCTTAAATATTTAGAATTCGTATTGTATCACCACGGGAAATATCGTCTGCTTAGTTTTCTAAGAGTTTACCTAGATTTTAGATTTCTTTTTGGAGTCGTACAGCCGCAGATTAATAAAGCATATCTAATTTTAATTTGGTCTGTGATCTTTGGAACACAGCAATTTACATTTAAAGCAACGCTCCAGCACTTTTTTTTCCCCAACCTTATTTTTATCCAGTACATTGCTAGTGTATTGTATTATATTGTATTTAATAATGTGCTGAAATTGTTTTCCAGTGTAAAATCATATAATTGTGGTAGATTAGGATTGAATAATCATTGTTGCTTTAAGGTCATATGTTTAAGGTTTCAAATGTCGTTTAACGTCATTGAATCTTTGATGCAGGTGTGGTCCTGGTGTGTTTTGAGGGCGACATGGATGGCTACATTAACCTAGTGGCGTACCCTTACGTGGAGAGCGAAGGACTGGACCACGAAGAGCTGCCCGAGAGGGACCAACCGCGGCGGAAGCACTCGCGCCGCAGCCTGCATCGCTCCAGCAGTGACCATAAAGAGGAAAGAGCGGCCCACGAAAGTGACACCAATGACAAGTAAGCCTTGATATTGTCACTAGGAAGCAGAATATGGTCCAAATGTGGACAGTTCAACCATACCATCGTTGTGGTGGTGTGATTTTATTGCACTTTTCACTGTAAATCGATATAGCCTGTGGACATGCAGAGCTGAGACTGTTCATCCAAAATGGTATTAACTTACAGGGTACACAGAGAAGCCATTTAATTAAGAAATAAGCATTGTATGCAGTCACTGCTAATAATAATTTCATTACTTCATACTGCTAGGTGGTTATATTATACTTTCAGGCGGTTAGTTGAGTGATATAATATGGATGAAGTGTGATCAAATTAATATAACACAAAACCAAGTCATTGTTGTGCCTGTTCAGACAGGTTTTTCACCGTGTTGTAGACATGTGCGATATATATTTGTTCGTCATTTAATCATCCAAAACTGATATCCGTGTGATTAATCGCTTTCCAATTATCACCTTTATTAACATTATTTGTAAAGTGTTACATTTAACACTTTGCTGTAGGCCTGTTTAAGCTTTTTAGGTCAATTTTTGCCCTATTTTTTTGTTTTTTGGCTGAAAACTGAAACTGTTTAACTACTTTTTTGCTGTTTAATACAGTAAACTATATTACATACATATTTATTTATTAACTATATATGTCTAATGTTGGTTTAGTTGAACACATAGATAGATTAATTTTATTTTACATTATTGAACTCATTCAACATTCTCTATTTACCTTGACAGGAAGTGAGGGCACCCGAGTCGAGAGCATGTGACATGGGGAAAGGGGGAAGGGAGACGGGGGAAAGGTGGCATCAGTTAATGTTGGAGCATTCAAAACACTTCCACAAAAATTATTACAGAAAAACTGGTGTTTTGACATATTTTTGAATTCTGTGTATATATCTCATACTAGTGTACTCAGCTGTTAAATTGCAGAACTCCAACGCCAAATGCATCAACAAAAGGACTGGTATTATAATACAATCAGGGAAAAACATCACTGGATATCATAGCAGGCTAATATCACGTAGAGACAATTAAATCATACAATCCTACGCTGTAGTAAAAGTAGCATCATGGACCAAGTCTGTTACAGAGCTATAAACACGAAACTGCATCAAAATATTAATTATTTAAAAGATTACTATTCAAATGCATTTGAGTATTAATGAGACTATAATATTGCCACAGACAGCAAATATTAGCAATAAGGAAACACTGTGCATTCATATTGCACATACCATGGAGGGTGAAAAACGTTGCTTATTTAAAGTAGATCGTAAGGAGGCAGTGTCATTTTTTAGTCATAGAAAAATCAGGTTTGTGTTTTCGTGTATTTGAATGTTGATTGTTTTTACATACTCAGTCTGAGGGCCCTCTAAAAATCTGCCCACTTTACCTCGTCTTTTGCACAGTAATCATTTTTCAAACCCCTTCACCACAGATGGGTCAAATCCCAGTCTCACTGTAAAGGCTGTAACTTAATGGCTTTGTAGAACCTATATAGTGCACTATATGCATCATGAAATATGGATCGAGATTTGGCAGAAACAGAAAGAGTGACTTCAGTAAGTGTGTGCTAGAAATTGAGGAATACCACATCTAGGGTATTACAGATTGATACTGAGCAACTAAAAGTGACACATAATGTAGATGTTTGCCGTTGAATTCGTTCATACGTTATGTATATAAAAGCATGTGGACATCTGACCATTACATATGTCATTTATTTTTTTTGAACATCCCATTCCAGATTTAGTCCCCCTTTGCTGCTATAATAAGCTCCACTCTTCTGGGAAGGCTTTCCACTAGATTTTGGAGCGTGGCTTTGGGGATTTGTGATCATTCAGCCACAAGAGCATTAGTGAGATCAGGCACTGATGTAGGGCGAGGAGGCCTGGGGTGCAGTTGGCGGTGCAGTTCCAGTTGATCCCAAAGGTGTCCAGTGGAGTTGAGGTCAGAGCTCTGTGCAGGCTGCTTGAGTTCTTCCACTCCAAACCTTTGTAAACCATATCGTCAATGACATCATTTTGCGCACAGGGGCATCATCATGCTGGAACATTTGTGGGCCTCTTTGTTCCAGTGAAGGGAAATCATAATGCTACAGCATACAGAGACGTTCTAGACAACTCTGTGCTACCAACTTTGTGGCCACAGTTTGGAAGAACCACATATGGGTGTGATGATCAGATGTCCACATCCTTTTTGTATTCAATAATGATGGTTATTAAATATTATCAAACACTTATTTCTTAGTGTTTGAACAGCCCTAATCTACACACATTGAACATTTGAGCTGAAAATATTTCTCTTCTCTGATTGGCTGTAATAAAGTATAATTGAAATGCCTTAAATGGGAATTTGGGCTTTTTTTTGTAACCCAGTAAGTAAGAGGATCAATATGCTCTTGGCATATGAAGTTCACTACAAATAATTGGGAGTTTGTTTTATAATTTTTTTTTTTTTTACCATTTAAAATTAAGCTTATTAGAGTTGACTGAACATCTTGTTCTTTCCTCGTTTGAATGCTTAGTGTCTTCGATGAAATCCAACGTGGTCACTAAGGCAACATGATATCCAGTGACTCAGTTAGCTGGTGTCTTAACCTTGTGCCTACAGCAAGCTTGTGCTGTGAATAACCATGTTTCTCTTTTTTTTTTTTTTGCATCGTCAGTCTTCAAGAGCTGAAGAGTCCACGTCTGGACTTGCAGATCTGCTCTGACGTGCCCTTCCAAATGCTGGATGGCAACAGTGGCCTGAGCTCAGAAAAGATCAGCCACAACCCCTGGAGCCTGCGCTGCCACAAGCAGCAGCTTAGCCGCATGCGCTCTGAATCCAAGGAGAGGAAGCTCTACAGTATCCTGCTTTCACTGTGTGCTTTAACAGTCTTTCCTTAAGAGGCAGGTATGGTTCAGGTTGGTTAAGTGAGAAGAAACCATTCCACGATAAAAGATGCGGTTCTTATCTGGAAGAATCAAAACAAAATGCTGCTTGTCTCAAGCTAAGCAACAGTAAAGTCAGGGGCTGGCAGCGTTATCTTGTCACCATGACACCGACGTGAACGAAGTTATTTACACATGAATGTTATTAAAATAAGGCGTGAACCAAGTGGGGGTGTTTATTTTAATGCAGCTACACTTAGCAACACTTAAATGAAAACATCTCTTGAGTATAATTGTTGGCTGTGTACCAGCATAGATGCTCAAGGATTTAACTGTGGATCCTGAAATATATTCTCGCTTGTAACCGTGTACATGCGTTACATGTAACCATGTAAAATTCGACATGGTTGTTTTTTAATTTTATGCCATTCAGTAGTAAACTCTCACAGCTGAGTACATAATAGGTTGACTCTGAACACAGCTGGCTGCAAGAGCCGCTTCTTAAAAGGGTTCACTGGTTCCCTGATGCACCGCTGTGTTGGGGGAAAAAAAGGGGTGAGGACAAACAGCTGAAGGTGAAACTTTTGTTTGGTCGGGCTTGTTTTCGTGCTGAATCGGGTCACAGTAGTTTCCATAACAAAGTATGTTCCAGAGGTTAAAATCAGGGTAAAGATATCGTGAGAGATTATTCTGCTTTTCTCTGAAATATCGTGCCCTCATGTCCCACTGAATGTAATCACAAAGGAAATGGGATGAGGGGGGAAAAAAAGCTGTCTTGAGCTTGAGCTCTCTGTCTCTGTCAGTGGACTTGGCTGCAAGCTCAGGGATCCACGTTCAGGTGTTCCTGGTGCTCTCCCATCATTGTCTAGCTGACTTTATCCCTGAAGCAAACATAATCTCCCGTACAGCTGCAGAAACTAGAGACCGTCCAGATTAGATTTTCCGCTTGGCTCACTAATATCTGTCTTGTTTAGATTTTACTAGTGCTGAAAAGTGGGAATTTACCGAGGTAATCACTCTGCATTTTGCTAATTTCCTGTACTTATTCAGAAGGCACCACTTGGGATTTAGCAGGAGGCAACTTAATTTATTCAGCGCGCCCCAGAAATCTGACATAATAGACTGGCTCTCCAAAATGGGTGTCGGTTCGTTCTCTTTTCTAAATGAAGCTCTAGGCTATTGGAGCACTGGGTTAGCAATGGCTCTATCCTGCTGCAAAGCTCTGTGACCTATTAAGAGTCAAGATCAGATTTCCCAGTAATGCCTCTGTAGACACAAAAGGTTTTACTAAATCCAGTTTGGTAGCTGAGGCTGAGTGAAATTAAAATATACATAATAAATATTATAGCAAAATACTTCTATTGATTGCGATCAAATCAACTACAGGATGATATTTTGTGGCCAGGCACAAAGCGGAGTTACTGTTATCACGGCATTTTCTCATACTACAGCAATTTCTTAATTATTATTAAATAATACACATAGTACTGACACTGGAGACTTCTTACAAAAATGCTGATTAAACAAAAAACATTTAATAGCTTTTTTTTTTATTTTTTATGTTTGTGCATTTATCCTCCATATCCCTGTGGGAGTTGTTACTATAGAAACAATATCGAGAAAATGAATCAACATCATCTGAGCAGCCAGAATCGACATTTCAGCAGCACTGTGGTAGAAGTTTAACGCATTACATTTGAGTGGTTTAAAAAAATGCGGCAGCAGGTACTTCAGCAAGCTGTAAATTTGACTAGTCTACATAAAACAAATGAATTTGCAGTATTGGTGGGGAAAAAAAAAAAAGAAGAGTCTGTTAGTGCTTGTTGTTATGGACCTCCTCATTGGAAGTGTTCCTTGACTGAGATCCTCTTCAGAATTTCTACTCCTCGAGAACGTAGTACATCACTTCAGCTGCCCCTGCATCCTGGACCTGAAGATGGGCACGCGGCAGCACGGCGACGACGCCTCCGAGGAGAAGGCCGCTCGTCAGATGAAGAAGTGCGAGCAGAGCACCTCTGCCACTCTGGGCGTGCGTGTGTGTGGGATGCAGGTAAAGACGACCATACGTGCATGGTTTCATTCGGTTTGCACCAAGTATTTGCTTGTCTGTTTTGAGAAAAATGCAAAAGTCAGATTGTAAACTTTGGTCTCATGCAACGTGATGTAATTGTGTAGATGTCCCAGCAGCATTCTACATTTGCATGAACGAGTATTCCTGCACCTGGCTTTGCATCTTCTGTGCACGTCTTCACTTAACATCATTCTAACTAAGAGATGGAAAATTAGGCCTGATTACTCTGCTCACTGTTGAGTTCATTTTTTAAGGTACAGGATGTTAGCTCTCACTGTGACTGCCTGATCCAGCCGCAGTGCTCATGCATCACCTGCTGTGGTGAAACTGTGTTCTTTTTTTAGCATCATACCAGCTACACCCAAACATAAACTAGTCAAATAAGTCAACAAATGTGATGGTTTTGCTTTCTGTTTTCTTTGTGCATTTTGTCATCGAATCTCCAGGCTGTTTTGCACAAACTGGACAGTGTTGGTACACCAGCTACAAACTTCGCTAGAGTTTAAATTGACACAGCTCTTGCAAGCAGAGGGCTTGACTCACACACTCAAGTTTGCAATATTAAAATGTGGAGAAACCCACAAACACCTCCTGTTAGTCACTGCTGGCTTTCACGTGTTCTCAAGCTCAACAGTTCCGAACTGTGTTACAACTCTACGAGGATAAAATCAGCTATAATCTACGGTCCACCAAAATAAAGAACAGATATCTGCTCAGCAGGAAAATAGCTAAACCTGCATCAGTCCTGAATCCTTCCTCTTACATCAGAATCGTTCAGTCTCTCAGTCTCGCTTGCTTTGTTTACATGCTAATACTGTCGCACTCTGTAGATGGATTGGCTGCGGCTCCACGCTGTCACAGTGAACTCTGAGCTGACGTATATTGTATGTGGCCTGACACAACACTGAACTATTACAAGACTGTTGGGAACATGAGAGTTTTCTGCAGCTTTAGTCAGCAGTAAAATCTGCTATCTGCATCTGTGTTCAGAGCTTTTGAGTGTCTACTCAGATTTTGTTCATGTTTGTACTATTAATTTTCAGGGGGGTCTCTAGGAAGCAGCATAGAGAATGTGCTTCCTGTTTAATGTGCATACACAGCGTTTAACGTTATACACACTGCCTTGTCTGAGTACGCTTAGGTCAGGCGTCCAAGCAGGAAGCGGCTTTCATTAATGGCTTTCCTGCTTTCTAATTCTAGAGCCATGACAAGGGGCTGCGAAGTGAGGAATGAAGCTGCGTGGCCGAGTGAAGTGGTTCCCATTATAGCTGTCCACTTCTATCTAGCTGGGAATAACTGCTTTCCTCTGACTGATACAGCGTCTAACTCTGATAACTCTATCCGCAGTGAAAGACCTGGAACAAAAACAACCAGAGCAAATTAATGCTCCGCCGTGTTGATTGATGAATGTGTACGCAGCCGTGACGCTGGAACACTGAAATTGAACTCCAAGACAACGGCGTCGTGATTAGGGCTGGTTTAAAAAAAGACCATCATCCCTATACATTTGGCAGCCATCAATTAGAGCTGTGAGGAGGAACGGCACAGTTTAAATACTGTTCATATATTTGAATTATTTGTACTTTGAGGGGAAAATATATTTTTATGTAGAAAAATGTAATTTAAAAAAACTTGTCTGCTTGTTTTTTTTTATTCTCGTTTTCAGTGGATGAAATGGGCATATAACGCATTACGTAGGTTTCACCTTACCGTTTGTTACGCAATATCCTACGTAATGAGCATGCATAATGAATTGGGTTGGCAGCCTAATTCTGTCTTAAAGGCGCTTAAATAAGAAAATTCCTGCACAAGGACAAGAAGAAATGAGGAATTTAGCTTAATATCATCTGCAAGAAAGCAGAACTTGGGGTGAATAAATAAAAACATTAAACAAACCTGGAAATATTTACAATAAACCTATGATAGGATCTCCTTCTTGTTGTTGTTCTTTGTTTAAGAAAGTGACACATTTCACCTTCTGTTTTTTTATGTAATGTAAATGCTTAGTGTTGTGAGTGAGTGAAGTGACGTAACGTGTGGCCAAGTGTGGTGACCCATACTCGGAATTTGTGCTCTGATTTGTGCTCTGCTCTCATTTAACCCATCCAAGTGCACGCACGCGCACGCACACACACCCGGAGCAGTGGGCAGCCATTTTAGCTGCGGTGCCCGGGGAGCAGTTGGGGGTTCGGCTCAAGGGTCTCAGTCGTGGTATTGAGAGTGGCAGAGAGCGCTGGTCATTCACTCCCCCCACCTACAATCCCTGTCGGACCTCGAACCCACAACTTTCAGGTTCACCTTCGGGTTACAAGTCCGACTCTCTAACCATTAGGCCACGACCGCCCCAACTGCTAGTTAAACCTGCATATCCTGTTAGTGGTTTAGTAAAATTAGAACGTCATTAATATTTAAAAGCATTCGAACGTAGTAAGTAAATAAAACATGAATACTCATATTTGAGAACTGGAGCCTTATTCCTTTTGTCTTTCTTTTTGTCCCAGGTGTTCCAGATGGACACAGGCCACTATCTGTGCCACAACAAGTACTACGGCCGAGGTCTGTCAATCGAGGGCTTCCGCCACGCGCTCTACCAGTTCATGCACAACGGTGCCGAGCTGCGCCAGGACCTTTTCGAGCCTATCTTGAGCAAGCTGCGCAGCCTCAAAGCCGTGCTCGAGCGCCAAGCCTCCTACCGCTTCTACTCCAGCTCTCTGCTCATCATCTACGAAGGCAGGGAGCCCGAGCGGGCCGAGGCATCCTCCGAGAAGGACATCACGGCGGGATGCCAGTCTCTGCCCCTGGACCCACCCCTTGCAAGCATCGATGTGCGCATGATAGACTTTGCCCACAGCACCTTCAAAGGCTTCCGGGACGACCAGACGGTGCACGACGGGCCAGACCGAGGCTACATGTTTGGACTTGAGAGCCTCATCAACATCCTCGAAGGGATCCGCGAGGAGAACCAGTAGCCAAAACATCTTTCACCTCTGAGTTTTTCCTTATGAACCCCACTTCCTCCCTCATCCTCTATTATTTCTGTACTCTCTCTATGGTGGCAGTGACAAAACTGATATTTCTGTGAATGGTGACACATTGAGATAAGCTGCAAGCAGGGAGGCACGGCCACTGCGTCTCTCAGCACTCGGAGCACGAGGGTATTACGAAGCTTTTCATGGGGGTGGGGGAGATTGGAGGTGACCTCTGGCTGGGTCTTTGCTCGTGCCCCCCTTCAGAAACGGACAGATATGGCAGGAATGGCTCCATGAAACAGGAGCTGAGATCATTTTGCGCGTCCTGTGGATTTGTCGCCACCGTGTGGCCATTTGAGGTTTTGCAGTCAGATAAGAGTAAGCAGCCACAGCTCAGGGCAAGTCCAGGGTCAGGTCCTCTTTACATTGTTGGGTTGGTGGAAGGTGTGTGTGTGTGTGTGTGTGTGTGTGTGTGTGTGTGTGTGTGTGTGTGTGTGTGTGTGTGTGTGTGTGTGGGGGTGTGTGTGTGTGTGTGTGTGTGTGTGTGTGTGTGTGTGTGTGTGTGTGTGTGTGTGTGTGTGTGTGTGTGTGGAGGAGGATAGTAATGTTTGGGGAATAAATCCCTACTGCAGTATTCCTACAGGGGCTCAGAAAAGGGAGCAGTTATGAAAGCTTTACTGTAAAATAAGGGTGGAAGGCTTACCAGCCCACTTGATAAAAATAAAAAGGTGATTCCCACCTTGTACTCTCAATTACCATGGTGTCGGATCGACACGTTTGTTTTAGGACAAACTCCAGTGTACGAAAAATTATATATAAAAAAATAAATTTTTTTTTAATAATGTTATCATTTCTGCAGTTATCCACTTCAGTTAGAGCCAGCCTTGCATTTTGGCATTTATTTTTTTGCATTTTCTTTCTTTCTTTCTTTCTTTCTTTCTTTCTTTCTTTCTTTTTTTGTATTGAAGTCCTTTCTTTAATGGCTTATGGTAGTACTGCCAGTCCTAGGCTAGTCTGTGGGACAGTGTGTATATCCGCAGACACCTCCTTTTTCTCTTCTTTCTCTCAAATATGGTTATGCTGAAAGAAATCCTTCCTTTTTTTTTTGCACTGCAAATTTGGCTTGTGTTCTAAAAACATCCAGCATGGTTCTTCAGTTCCTCCCTCCGCCCTGTCCTGCCATTTTATTCCTGGTTTTAGGACTGTTTATAAATTATTCACACATTCAGAGTAAACTGTCCATCAGCACATGTAGCAACACAATTAGAGACTCCACCTTCTCTTCCCTTTTTGCTCGTCGTGTCCCCTCTCCCGTCACCACTCGCTTAGGGTGTAGTGTGTGTGTAGATGGAACTATAGCCATCGTAATTTTTTTGGTGATCAGTAGTTTCTTTTTCTTTTCTCTGGCACACCACAGACTCCCCTTTATCTAGATCGTTGTCTCTGTGTAACCAGACGCAATGCGTTGCCCTGCACATGCATACTGTATTGATATTATCAGTGTAGTATTGCTGTGATATCGTGAGCCTCGACCTTTATAGCGGTGTCGCCTTTGTGTATTGTAATCAAGAGCCAAGAGCCAAGAGTGGTCTTCCCTACTGAGTCTAGACTAGATTAGATTATTTGTCTTGCTCTGGATGTCACAGGAATGGCCACCATTTCTGCTCCGTCCTCTCCTCTTGGAGTTGAGAATGTACTCAGCATTGTTTCTTCGTATTTTCATGCACATCACCATGTAAAGGGAAATGCACACCGAAACTACTGCGAGTGTGATAATATAATAAAACTGACCGTTTTGCTGTGCAGACACTTAAACATAACAAAGAGCAGTAAGGAAAAAAACGAACCAGGATTTACAGACAAGTCTGGATTTCTGTCCTGTTTGTGCTTTGTGATCATTGTTACAAAAGATCTAGATCAGCTCTCCTACACATACGTGTGTGTAAATACTTACCCAGGGTTTATGTTTGTCCAGCCTTTCAGTGTTCGAGAGCTGACCAGGATATGAAAGTTTAATAAGCGGTCATAAATCATTACGCTGCTGCTTGATGGTTGCGACTCCTGGCTTCTTTAGTGTAACAGGATGTCTGTTCTGTGCCAGGGCAGGAGAAAGAAACGCTCACACGACTAGCGGAAAATTGAAGTTGCTGTCTTTTCGTGTCGGGAAGAAAACAAAAACAGGTCTCCTCTGTGGTGGATGTTCTTAGTCTCTCCATAGATGTGAGATTTGTACGAGTAGAGAAAAAAAAAATCGCTGAAAAATTATCCCAAAAAAAAAAAAGTATGTATTTCTCCCTTTGTTGTTGTTGCATGGATGGATATTTTTTTAAGAAAAAAAAAATGACATCTTTGAATGTGAGTTATAAATCATTTATTTAAGAAGATTGTTGTTTTGTCTCATTTATTTCATTGCAGTGATGATAAGCAAATGAAAACTGATCAAAAATCTTATTTCATATTTCAAAAACAGTAACTAATGAGCACGTTTAAACACCGATACTATTTAGTCTTGAAATACTGGGGCAAGACTATAAATAGTGCCAGTGTGAAGGAGCAGGAGTGACTGATAAATAAACCAACATGGCAAATGTTCCAGGAGGCTCTGTTTACACCCAGTTCTATAACATTTGCTGATCTGTGCCCTAAAACTCATTATGTAAGGAATAAAACACTCGAGTATGCTCTTGCAGATAAATAATCAACAATGGGGTGGTGTGATGCAGTCTGATGCAAAGCGGAGTTATTTTACCACCCCAGTTATTTCCCTAAGTGTTTTATTCCTGTTATACCACAGCAATTTACATTACTGACGATTACATTTGGTCTTTATAAATTAGAAATGGCACTTTTTATCTGTTTTTAGTTCTGTTTAGTGTTTTGGAACATGTGCAGGATAGGTTAGTCAGTCCGGACTGTTACAAACTGTTGACACGCCTGTCCATACATGTTAAACAAACACCTCCTTACAGAAGACTTCACGTGGTTTCTTGGTGAAATAACACGTTCAACCAAAGAATTCGACCAAATTAACAAGTAGAGTTTATGTTAAAGATTGAGCTTTTATACATCAAGATTTTTTGCTGGCAAGTGTGAAAACTATACAGCCTTCTGTAACAATATCAGTTTTAATTTAATTATTGGAGTTTGAAGTTGTGAAAGGTTTTAGCAGTGAGACCTCATTTTATTTAAATCTTTTATTTGAAATGTTATGACAGCCATGGAACTACTTATTAATCTCTATCAAAGGGGTTATAGCTATTATTCAGTTATAGCTACATAATTATTTCTATTTATATTAGTTATTAATGTAAATAATCACAATTTGTCATGAAATAAATGGATTAAAAATTATTCAGTCACACTATGCCTTTTTTTTTTTATTTACAGTCAGGCCCATATGTATTTGGACAGTGACAGTTTTGGTAATTTTGCCTCTACACACCACCACAATGGATTTGAAATAAGGCAATCAAGATGTGATTGAAGTGTAGACTTTCAGCTTTACTTCAAGGGGTTTAACAGTAATATTGCATTAACCTTTTTAGGAATTACAGCCATTTTTTTTTTAGAGTCCCTCCATTTTCACAGACTCAAAAGTAATTGGACAGTTGACTGATGAGTGGTTTCATGACCAGGTGTGACCTCATCATTTCATGACAAACTAAGGTCTGGAGTTTACTCCAAGTGCTGAATTTGTATTTAGTAGCTGTTCATGGGAACTCTCAATATTCAGTTTAAAGAGCTATTGATGCAAGTGAAGGCCATCATTAGGCTGAAAAAACAAATCAGACCTATCAGAGAGATAGAGAAAACTTTAAAAGTAGCTGAATCAACAATGTGGTACATTCTTAAAAAGAAGGAATGCACTGGTGACTGCACTCAGCAACACCAAAAGGCCTGGAAGACCATGGAAGACAACTAAAGTGGGTGATCGCAGAATTCTTTCCTTGTTGAAGAAAATTGCCTTCACAGCTTCTAGCCAAGTCAAGAACACTCTGGAGGAGGTAGGTGTATTGTTGTCAAAGTCTACAATCAAGAGACACCTTCAGGAATGTAA
>CM074964.1:14649576-14675689 GCA_037577455.1 Pangasius macronema | reverse complement strand
GCTATTGACAGATAAATAATTATGAATCTAAAACACTAAAGTGTATGATGAAGTTGTGATATTGCCCTGCTGTAATTTTCTGACCTTGACCTTTATGCAGTATGAACAAACTGTAGCACTGGTCCTATTGGTCAGAATATCTTTGCATTGATAAATGAATGTTGCAAGTGCATTTGGATGATAAACCTTCAGTTATTAAAATTGGGATGTAATTTTTAAAGGAAGTTAACAGCATGACTAGTGATGGACAAGTGTTTGGCTTTTATTTAAATGACACATTCTGAATGAATGAATTGCCTGCATGGAGTATTGTTTGTGAGGTTCATTCCGGACTTTATAAATTGCATTTGTGAGCAATGACTAATGACTTTGTTATTGGATTATTTTGTATACAGAGATTGAGTCAGGGGTTATTTAGCTTCTTTGTTGTATTTCTGGGTGATGAATGGCCACTTGACCTGTGTACTTTAGTGGAAACGTGAACCTCTGATCTAAACAACATAACTATTCAGGAGTCACTCATTAGTAGATGGCAGGGGCTCAAAGTGTGTCGAGGGGGTACAATGTAAGGTAGTAACTCTGACTTGTTACATGAGATAAATATGTCTGCCTTTTTGAGGCTTTAGTGCCATGGTTACAAGCAGTGTTGTTTTGTTCACTTTCTATTTTTGATGTTATGTTTTTTTTAACTGACACTTCATCACATGGCTTAAGTCGCAGCCTCTGCAGTGTAAATCTATGGTGTGATGTGTTGCCTGTGGGCTTTTGTCCGTGTTGACTGAGTGACCATTTGACAAATGGACTCTGAGAGAGACAGTGTTCTAAGCTGCTGTCGCTACATATCTCCCATTCCCATGTCCTCATTACATCTCTCATACCTGTCCTCTCACATACTTGCCTTTTCCGGACAATGGAGTGTCATTCTAGCACATAAGTTCTATTTTTGGCGTAGCTTAGCAGTTAAGGGTCACTGCTTATAACAAGAAGGTTGTGAGTTCAATTCCGAGGACTGCCAGAGTGTCAGTGCTGAGCGAGACCCATAAAGGAAGTGTTTGGGCAAAAATGTACAAAATTACCCACTTATCCCAAAATTTATTCAATTTTCAGCTATCAGCCAAGACATGTTTATAGTCTTTTAGATTTGCACTGATGCTGCAAGGTTAATATAGCTAAAGAAACCTTTACCTACTGCTTTAAGCATTGCACTCACCTTAAAAGATGTTTTTGGCTCAGTAAAACCATTTGTACATAAACTTTCATAAAATATCAAAATATGTCTGTATTGTCTGTAAAAAAGAAAAAACTTCAGATCAAATTCAAACTGTACTAGCATTTGAATCACTTCTATTTTCATACTTTGGGCCATACTTCCTAGCTGATCTCCTAAGGAAAAAAGTTGATTCTGTGACTACTGTTTTTGGTAGTGCTATCCATTTCTTGGCAAGTCTGTTTGATTTACTGAACAAATTGACAAAGGGATTTAAGGTCTAGTTAAAATGGTAAAGAAGCAAAAATTTAAGCACCAAATAATTACTTGACTGGTCATTTACATTTCATTTACATTTAACAAATTGACCTGCTGCTTTCAGCTGTATGGTTAGCATGGATTTAGATTTTGGATAAATAAATAGCTCTCATATGTGAAGAATAACATAAGTGTTATGATTTTTAAGATAAGTACTATGATTTTTATTATTTTGTCAACCTTGTTGATGAACATTGTTTCTCCACCATTTCACACTAAATAGTTCTTGCATTGTTGCTCTTGAGAGCCACTGGGATAGGTCCGATTTACAAGTAAACACCCTTAAGGCCTGATTTTGTAATCTGTGGAAAAAGCTTGTTTGTTTGGGGCACGGATCATCAACTCCAGCCATGCAGTGTTTGAGTCCAGCCCAGTTTACTGATTACCCTGCCCTAACACACATACTACACCAAGTATTAAGAGATCTTTCTCTGAGCAGAGAAATCAATAAACTCTACTGGACCTTTTAAGACCAGAGGCGATGAACACAGGTTTAAAATGTAGGAAAAGTAAGACATGGCATAGGGTTCCAGAGAAGTTGTATAGTTCTCAGAAACATGTGCTGTAGATCATGTAATTACCTTTGTAGAGGTGAATGGGACAAGTGTGTACGTGTACCACAAGTGTGGACTGGCTGGCTAATACACACAGAAACAGTCATGGGAGACACACAGTGTGTGTCAGCATGTTATGACTGTTTTCCTTTTGAGACACATTCTGTGTGTATGTCTGCACCAGTGTGAATCTGTGTTATGGCATTTCTATGTCGGGGCATTGTTATTAAAGGTGCAGTTTGTAATCTTTAGAAGTGTACCCATAATTATCATGGAATTCCAAACATACCATGATACCATTTGTGATTTGCTGTGCTGCATTGCTATATTCTTTGTTTTAGGTTTTGGTTTGCATTGCATTTTCTGGCCCTGAAATGAACCTGAACATCACATATAACGCATATGTAGTTGCATATGTACAGGGTGAAGTTGGTTGGGTGAAATGGTAAGGTTTTCATTGCAATTGTAACTCACCTTGCATGCAACTGATGGCTCTAAAAATTACAAACTGCTCCTTTAAAGTCCATCAAACCGAAGTCTACATTGCCATTACAACAGCTTATAAAGATCTGTATATTGGCGGTTTACTCAGACTGGAATTAAACTAGCACTGTACAAAGAAACTGCTGCATGGAGAGTGAAAGAAATATAGAGTGCTCCATTATGTCTGCTCTTTAGATTTTCTAAACATATTGTGGTGGAAAATTATTACCCTCTTCTACTCAGAGGAAACACCAGTGGTTATAGGCTCTCATTCCACACTCTCATAACTCATAACATTCATAGAAGAAAAAAGTGTCATATAAAAGATGGAGCTCATATTTTAATTCTAATTAATATGTACACCATAAAAAGGTGAGCTAAATATTCAAAAGTCTGATTAACCATGATTAAAGTCTGATTAATATCAGTATCTCCATAATCTTAATGCCAGTGACAGAGATCCTGAAAGTCTATGCTCACTGAACACCCTTCTCTTTATTCTCTGAATACTCAATCTCTTCTTCTCTCTCTCTCTTTTTTTGCCTCTGTCTTTTTTCTCCCAGATGTCTGTGGGGCAGCCGCCAGCGGGAAGGGGTGCGGCGTGTCTGACATGTAAAGGGATCTGCTCTGGATTCCAGCCACATTCCTGGAGGTGATTTATTCTCTCTGCTAAAAACGTAAAGAAAATGAGGACATGGCTCCCTAACCCTCCATTCTCTTTTTCCCTTGATGTTTGGGGAATGCTCCGCTTGCTTCACCACAAGCGTGTTGCTAACCATTGTGGGCGTCTCTGTTTACATTTCCTTGAGCTTGAAGATGATTTGCAGCAAATAGGCAGACGAGTTGAAGCTTGCTGTATTGTTTTTAAAAGGGCTTTGCACTTGATGTGATATACACTGAGCTCTGCTAAGTGCACATTATGTAAGCTGTTCACAATTAAAACGCATTTTGTTGATTGGTCCATGATAGTAGTGTACTTTCCAGGCCCATGAAATAGCAATTCACAGCAACAAATCATGACTGATTTTTTTTCTAAACACCATTATCAAACCAAAGAGCCCGAGTAGATTTCTGTTTTCTCAGCGGTCACATGTTCACATGCGTTTTTGTTACAATACTAACAATTTTCATATTTGTCTTCCTTTAGAAAAGCTTGCACTCAGTGTCACTGCAGCCAAGAAGACCACGCACCCAGCTCGGACCTTGAGGATGACTATAAAATGGGCCGATTGTTGGCAAACTCCAAGTACGCCCACCTGACTGCCAAAGTGAAAGGTGGAGATGGCCTGAGGGTCTACAAACGCAACCGCATGATCATCACCAACCCTGTGGTGTCTCGCAAGGACCCCACCTTCAACACCATCACCTATGACTGGGCCCCACCTGGCCTGACTCAAAAACTGGTGAGAAATCACAGATTAAGCATTACACCAAGTGAGAGTGGAGAGGGCTCTGAGTCAAACCCTTTTAGAAATCTAAAAAGCGTTAACTAGCCAAAGAACCCTTGAGGAACTCTTTTATATGAGTGTATGAATCTGCCAAGTTACATGATTATGTTGCACAGACTCAAAGAGACCATTCAAGCGTAGCCACATAGTTTTAATAAAATCTGTATGGGAAAGATGAGCCTTATGATTGGCAGAAATCTTGGTACATTCATACTTTGGACTTCATATTGTGTTTCCACAAGACCAACACTAACCTCATTTGAAAGCACTCATAGATTTAGGTTTCTTTTTACTCTGGTGCTCCTGGTAAACATGAACCTTTCTTTTGGAGTTCAGAGTAAAAGCATTGCAAGGAGGATTAAAAGAAAAATCACTGACATTAATGTCAAGAACGTGGGTGGAAAATAAACCTCATTGTGTTCCAACAGATTGCATTAATGTGATTATCCGGTCTTTTCAAGTTCCTACATCTCATCAGTTGAAGGAAGAAATCTAATAGTGTGTATCTGATATCTGAAGCTGCAACTGTTTGCAGTGAACCCTTAAATACTTCATCCTCTGGCTGTAGAAGCAGTTGTTTGGTATCACCAGACAAGAATGAATGGTAGTTGTTTGGTATCAGGGGAGCAGAATGATATCTGCTGATCAGTGGAATAATCTGGCACTCTAAGAAGCAGGAATGAGCCTGACCTTTTCTCTATCACAATTGCTGGCTGTCACTGTACCTATTCTTATACAGAGCTCTAATTTGCCCTGGCCAGACTCCTCTGGTGTTCCACTTGACTTTCATGCAGTGATTAGTCCTGCCAGAGGCAGCGTATGTGGTTTTTGTTGCTGGGTGGGGTGGAGATCTGGAAATAAGCCTTCAGCTTTACTATTCCGCTCTGGCCTGCCAGGAAGCGTGTCCGCTGTGTGCCGAAGCAAAGAACTTTCATCTCTCGGGGAATGGCCGACTGTTTTTTCAGCCATCTAAGTACCCCTGTCTTTTCCTGAAACCCAGTGTGTATTAGGGTACTTTTTTCTCTAGAGTGAGTTTGTCGGGTTCACTGCAGTGGCCCTTGGAATTATGGTTTGCCTATTCAAGACAGATGAGCGGGTCTATACAGGACCAAAAGTTCTATCAACATGTTTTGCCAATGGTTTAAAGAGTGCGAATTTGAACCAGGCCTGCCTTAATGACTGCTAAAGGGTGACTTTTGTCTTACTCCATGCTGTGCCGTGGCTTTTGTTGCAGTAATTAGGATTGTCTCTCCAAGTTCGTTACAGCTGTCTTCTAAAGTACTTAAAGGCATTAAAGAACTGTAGCACTATTGTTCTTTTTAAACAGTCTCTATACAGAGTGGGCATGTTTTCTTTTAGTGGGTTCAGGAATATTTGTGGTTGCTTTAAAGACGGCCTTAGAAGTTTACGATGCCAGAGGACAACTGTGGCACAGGCCAAGGTCTCAGGAGTTTAGCATAAAGCGTAGAAAAGCACAGTGAATTGCCACCTGTTTTGAATTAACATATAGAAACCAAATGTTTGTGGATGTCCAACTGGCTAAAGGGATGCAAATTATCCACTTATTTTGAGGCAACTGCTAAATTTCCTCTACTAAAGTGTTCCTCCACAACTAGGCCACATAGCAATCTGTTGGCATGTACTATGCTAAAAAGCCTGCTGCTGAGTAAGCAAAGTTTGCTTCAGTGGCAAGGGATACTTAAATGAATGAATTGTAATTTTTTTTGTTTACTCAACAATTTTTTTTGTCCAACTGTTCTTTTTAAGAGATTACTGAACTAGCATGGAACTAGTTTAACCTAGATTGTACCCAACTGTTTTTATCTAATTATGCAATGGGTGACCTTACTTAGATTGTAAGGAGGAGAATGAAAATGAAAATCAATCACATGGCATAATATTGGGAGAACAATTAAACCTCCCATTCATCAATGTATCCTGCAGTTAGAGGCATGACACAAGTGTGTATACTCAGTGTGGAGTTTATTATAGGCAATTCAAGAAGTTAAAGTTTAATGCAGGGGTCCACTCACATGTAGGCAGTATCAAAAATGCACAATACGATTGGCAAGACTTCGCAAAGAGGAAAGCAGACAACCGGGAATAAATAACTGAACTAATTAAGAGCTGAACACAGAACAGGTGCAAACATAAGGGAAGCAAACCAATGATAAGACAAGGGAAGGGACAGGAGTGGACCCAAAGCAAAGGCACATGGTCATAAAATAAGCAACAGCACATAGAGAATGAAAAGCAAAAGCACAGTTCACACTGAGAATGGGGATTTGTGACAGTCAAACTCCTCTCCTCCTCCTCCGAGTTCTCTTCAGGCTGGATTTTGCTCAACCCATCATTTGCCTTTGTCAATTTATATATAAGATTTTTTTAGACACAGTGAAAGATTTGTATGACCATGTTACAGGACAGAAAAGGTAGAGTGACTGTCCTGGGCTTCCTCAAGTTTCCATATTTGGCCGTTGAAACTTTTTTTTCAAAATCTTGGGACTACCAAGAAGTTGATTTTTTTTATTTGTCATATAATGGCTGTTTAATGGCTCTTAAAGTTTATATTAAATTTCTGCTGTTGAATGCAAACTTAATGAGGGTTTAACAATGAGGCAGTGTTACTGTGAGCCTGGGTGGTTTGGAGAGAGAGAACAGGAAAAGAAGGGCCACTGGTTCTCCTGTATGAATAGCTAGCCTGTCTAAAACTTTTCTTATTAGTCCTCCTTTTGGGAATGTTAATGATGTGTAAATGTTAACATTACTGGCTAATATTACTAGCTTGATCTTATGGGAGTTCTGTAGGACTTGCTTTGTTGGGATTTTACAAATCCAGAATTGAAAGATGATGAGTTTTTCATGAGCTTAATTTTAATTGTAGCTTAATTCATCATATTTTTTGTTTGCGCACCAGGCCATGCAGTATATGGAGCTTCTCCCAGAGGAAAGGCGGCCCATGGCGGGCACGGAGGGGGCGCTGTACAGGCGCAGGCAGTTGATGAGGCAGCTCCCTGCTTACGATCAGGACCTGTCACAGTGTCACAGCTTGTCAGAGGCTGAAGTCAAAGCCATGGCTCAGTTTGTAAAAAGTTATAAGGAGGAGGCGCTGGGAGTGGGGGAGGTAGCGCTGCCAGGAGAGGGAGGAATGTCCAAAGACAACGGTGGAAAACAGAAGGATGGGAAAGAACAGCCAAACCCTGAGCCCACCACCAACGGCACACTGGAAGAGAACGGCAAGAAGAGTGAATATGTAAGTTTGACTGACATTCACACGCACATACACATTTGCAGACAGTTTCTTTTATTTTTTCCTTTGTGCCAAGTAGGAAAAAGAAATGCAAGTTCTTTGCTTTCGAAAGGCTGGAAAACTCTTAATTTGTTCAAGATTCTTGGACAGCAAATTTCCCAACATTTATCATTTATCTTCATCAATCTCTCTCTCTTTCTCTCTCTCTCTCTCATTAAATGTCTAGTGTCGGCATCCCAAGACATTCCAAGAACATTTACAGCCAGTGTTTTTCACAGCCCTGTGATCAGGACTTGACTTATGCCATTTACTATGGTGCTCTGGGAATTAAAATATGTATGTGGCTAGACACTTTAAGACAGAAACAATGAAAGAATGGCTAGGGTGTCATTCTGAATGCAAAGCTTGTGTTGTACCTCAAGGCCACATACTATAGGAAAAAAAACATGTAATGTAATCATGTGAAAGAAGTAGCAGTGCCCTGACGTGGAGCCTGAAGTCAGTTAACAAACTTTATATTTTAAAATTAGNTACCTTATATGAAGCAGACACACTTCCATGCTAGTTGAAGCAAACTGGCCTTGTCTTGGTTTGCTAACAGCTATTTCGTTTAACACACTCTTCTTAGCATAGTGAAGAAAGTAAAACAAAACAGAACATGAAGCCAGGTTGACCATGCCAGGATGTTAGTGTATAGAGTGTAGAAGCACACTAACTTGCCACCTGTTTTGCATTTACTTGTATATAAACAAAATGTTACTCCACAGCTAAATGACGGAAAATTCTCTGTTAGCGTGACTTATGCTAAGAAGCCTGCTGCTGAGTAAGCAAATCTTCTCTTTTAGAGAAAGATTGACTTTAAATTGTACCCAGAGAACTGATGCAAATAAGTCCACCATCCCTAATTGTTGAAATCTTATTACAAAAATGCAGAGCTAGCCTGGAACTAGTTAACCCAGATTTTTATCTCAGTGTTCATGACTTATGCATAAGGACTTAGTGACATAATCATCCTTCTTTATTGCTCTACTTCTCAATATTTTTTTTTATTCCAAAATAGGATTTGCTCAGCATGTTCTGGCAGACATTGTGCCTTATAACTGATATGGGATATGATCCAAGAATACAGCTGCGTAGTTGGGTGTGTGTACAGTTGCTCAAGCACCCACCACTGATTTTAACGACAGTCCCAGGATTTGAGGCTTTAATTTAGCCTAAATCTGAGATTTATTTGCCAAGATTTAGCATACAATCACTGAGCTACTGCTCTAGCTTAGGAGTATTAGCTTAGAACAGCAGAGCATGCTCAACGTCTGCACCTAAAGTGATCTACAGTTTGATCTTTACAGTGCTTAGGGTTCATTAAACATGACTGAGTTGAATGTATAAAGAGAACAGAATGTCTCTTAAAAGTTTTTTTTGTTTTTTTGTTTTTTTGGCACAGACGGAAGACGGTGATTTACCATTTACAGTTCTTGTCTAAATTAGTGTGGGTCTTAGGTTTGCTGTGCTAGGGCACATTTATAGGCCTGTAAAAATCTCAGTGGTTCGAAAATGCTACATGGCATTCCTGTTCATTTCCTGCATATGCCCAGATTCTTTGCTTTAGGGAATTACATGTCTGTGAGGTCATGTTTTATGATGGAGTGAACAAATAAAACATTTAAGGTTAATTGAAGTTTCCTGTGTAGATCAACTGTTATTCAAAACACATGCAAACGGCATACTGGATGAACGAGTGCGGGTTCAGTCTTGTCACCGTGATTTTGTCTTCGCTCAGTCTCATTTGATATAAATGAAGGCAGAGGTGTGGGGGCTCTCTGAGGTTCTCTGACTATAAGAGAGCACTGCTACTCTTGGATTTCCAGAAATTGCCAAGTGTTTTTTTTTGCACAAAGCTTTTTTTTTTTTTTTTGTTAAAAAAATAGAAATCTGAGATTTCAGGATCCTGAGCCAGTCTTTTCTCACGAAAAGCCAATCAGCAAGTGCACACTTGTTCAAAAAGCCAGCTGAGCTGCTAGTTGGAGTGTTATGCCAGAACTGACATTGAGTGCAATTTAGTGACTGCGTTGACTCACAACAAGCCACCAGAACGGCTTCAATGCACAGCTGCAAATCAGTGGAACTGTACTGGATGGTTGAGATCTGGTGACTGCGAAGGCTGTAACATATGACTTACCTCATTTTCATCCTCATCAAACCATTCAGTGAGCCCCTGTGCCCTGTGGATGTGGGCGGGGTCATCCTGGAAGAGATCTCTCACACTCAGGATAAAAAATATTTCATCATAGGATAAAGGTGATCAGTCAGACAAACTATGATTTGCAGTGCCCCTTTCCTCAAAGGGCTGAGATATACTTCTCAGAGTGTGTATCTCACACAGGGCGTAACCTGGGCAGGTCCACTAGGGGGTAGTACTGCATGAGTCAGTGTACAGAACATCTTGGATGCCGAAAAAGTGAAGGAGAGTTCCATGTTTCACAGTAGTAATAATACATAGAAGGCAACTATGGGTATAACTTTGTGTTGTAGTGAAAAAAGAAACCTGGTGTGATCAGTTATTCTCACTGAAATCATTTCTGAGGTGTTTTCCCTCGTGTATTCAGCAGCATCATGCGGCTCTTGTATTTGAGCGTTTCAGTTTAACTAGTTTAAATCCACAATTCAGTCAATCACAAAATGATGGCTGCTTTAGATTTTGAGTTGAGATGGGTTCAAAGGGAAAGTTAGTAAAGTGTGTGATCCTACAGGATTAACTTGGCCTTCATAATGAGCTACAGTTGGTATTAAAGAACTTTACATTCACACAGCACAATATAATTTGTTTTTTTTATGATATTTTCTGTTTTTCTGTAAACAAGTCCATTATACAATAATCATTTCCCCATGTGTGAAGCACAAATCAAACATGATACACTTTGGTTATGGAACATACTACTCTTTAAAATATTATTATAGACCTATATGGAACAATATGAATAAAATTATTGATTAAACCTGCCGGATATGCATCCAGCTACATCCACCGCCAACCAACCAGCGCTCATGGTTCATGCACAGAGCTGTACATACACACACGACACACAGTTAGCTCATTGGAGGACCACATACAAGAGTGTCAAAATGTGTCTGCACCCCGCATAACCCCCCCCCCCACATAAATCCCATAAACCCCCTCACTGTGTCTCAAAAAGCAAGTGCACATTAACGCATAAGTATAAACCAGGCCTAAGGGGATAAGTGGACCATAGAAATACAAATTCTCCCCACAGCATAACAGAAATATCAGGTTTCCGTTTGTCATGTATTTTATATATATAAAACCTCACCAGTGCCTAAAGCCTTTGTTCTAATCTTCCTTCCTCGTCCTGATTTGAGGAAGGATTGTTTTAGGGAGGAGGGTCATTTCGGATCTGAAAATAATTAAATCTAGAAGAACATCTGTGCTTGATTTGCGTTTTTATCATAACAGGAATGCTCTGTTTGGGGCCGGTGGGATTTTAGCCTGACAATGTGGCTTTGATTATCTCCCAGGAAATTTGGAAAGAGGACCTAATTTAACCTTTTAAACATACAGATTAACAGCACTTCTACAGAGCCAAGTGGGACTGATGAATAGAAATAATGCTGATTAACCCATGAACCATTATTTCATTCTTTCATTTGTATTTTCTTCTGTGCTCTTCCTGGGCAGCTGCTCTGTATATTTTATATACTTATATGTTCTCACGTTGTACATGTACACCTATTTTCTAGTTGCAGTTTTAAGCCATTTAAGCTATTTATCTCTTTTCTTTTCTTTTCTTTTTTTCCCCTCTGCAGCACTGTAGCGGTTGTGGGCAGTTGGCAGCTCTGGACAGTCCCGTCGTCTATGCAGAGAGAGCGGGATACGAGCAGCTCTGGCACCCTACCTGCTTTGTGTGCGCGGAGTGTGGCGAGGCGCTGGTCGATCTGGTGTACTTCTGGAGGAAAGAGACACTGCTATGTGGACGGCATTACTGCCAGAGTCTGAAGCCACGCTGTCCAGGCTGCGATGAGGTAATCACTTTCTCTCACACAGATTAGAAATGTAATCACACTGATGTTGGTTTTGACGATAGCAGTGCTTACTCAGAATACCGTGCTGGGGTTATGACACTTCATTTTAGTGATATTGTGATTATTGCTATATATGGCCATATTTAAATATAAAAGGTAACAATGTGTTTTTGATTTGATGACTACTAGTACAGTTATTAGATTGGAAAATGCTTCAAATATGTAATATAATTCCCCTAAAGCACAGTTATTTATGTGTTTGGAAAGAACAATTAAAGGAGTAGTTTGTAATTTTTTTAGAACCCCTTCTGACTGTGAGGTGAATTGCATTTGCAATAAAAAACAATGAAAAACCTCCCTCTTCCTCCCAAATCGACCTCACTTCCTTTCAATCTATACATGCTTAATGACTTTATGCCATTGAATCTGTAGTATGACAACGGAAGCCTTAAATAAAGAAATTTCCAAAGCAACCAGTTTATTCCAAAGCAACACTGTACTTTTCTAAGATATAATTTGAAGTGATAGGATTGTTACGAGCCTGAAAACACTTTTATACAAGCAACTAAAAGTGAGGAATTTTTAATTTGTTAAGTTTTTGTCACCATATTTGGGCTGGAATGAGAAGCTGTTTGGCCTTTACCGTTTGACTCCATTTTTTTTATTATTGTAAGACAGGCTGTCTTGTTTTTGCAGATTGAGATAAGGACAGTGGGCCTTGAAGACCTTTAACCTTAGATTAGAAATCTGAGAAAAAATATGAAGCGCTAACCCATGTCCTCCCTTTTCTCTCGCACTCATGTAGCTCATCTTCTCAGAGACATGCCATCAGGAAAGTGGCCAGGCCTGGCATAAGGAGCATTTCTGCTGCTGGCAGTGTGGCCAGAATCTCCGCGTTCAGTGCGGCTGCACCAAAAAACCCCAAAAGTGAAAGCGCCGAGCCACCAAACCAAGCTGCTGAGTGGAAGCAGATGGCCAGTTTGGATACACTACATTGTTTTTGCCAATTTTTCAGGCCTGATGTGCCATCCAGACTGTATCTCCCTACTATATATGAATTCTAAATATGAATAGAAATGACATCACACCATTCATTTAGACCGTGGTGGCAGTTATATCTAAGTAAAAGTGTATGTGGAAAGAGAGTGAACTTTTCATTAGCAGACAGCAAATGTATATCATAAAATTATGTTGTTTTTTTTTTCCCCAAAGCTCCCAAGCCGTTTTAATACATTACTGAGGATTAGTAAACACGACACACGCCCGTCTGTTTAGAGAAAAAACATAGTGCACTAACGCTTCATGTCATTACATAATGGAGTCATGGGTGCAACTTGGCTGAGAACGAGAGCTGATGTGATGAACAGGACAGACCTTTAGGGCTGAGACATGTTTGCATCATATGTCTGGTTAAAGCAGCCCATGTGAGCATACGGATGACTCACAGGTGAGCTGGGGGTTTGTCAGAAACGACAAGGAGTGATTAGACTGTGAGCTCAAAACATAAAGTGACACCGTTTTTCTTCACTGGGTGACACACATTTGAAATGACAGACAAGATCGAAATTTCCAATGCAGCAACGGAACAGAAACGGAGCGAGACGTAGAAAACGATTAGCGCTAACTGTTTTAAGGACTGATGGTGCGAGGCAGTGGTTCTGGACAGAGTGAAAGGTTCCAGCTTCCTCTCTGCCAGCTGAGCTGTCTGGAGTTTCACAAGCAGCCATTTGCTGGTGCTGTCAGAGATAAAACAGATCCTGTCTCGTATAAGCACATGGGTAAGAGTTCATGGAGTGAACGCGGCCTGGGCGTGAGGGCGTTTCATGAGAGTGTGTTTGTAAATATTTCATAACCCTGACACTTATGGCCTGAGCTGGGATTTTTGTAATGGTGGGAGAGTGTTAGATTGTTTAAAGCGCTGTGTCTGGCCCCGCTTTATATTAAGTGTCCTTAAGTATTATATAAATAATTATCTAAGACTTTATGTAAGTGCAAATTATCACATTGAAGTATGTGTATTCGATTTATGTACTTCAACGTAATAAGACAGTAAAGTAAAATGTTTGGACACGGGAGATTGACTACACACTCACCGGCCACTTTATTAGGAACACATCTGTACATCTGCTCATTCATGCAGTTATCCAGTCAGCCAGTCATGTAAGAGGAGAGGTAAGAAAAGAATGGCCAGACCAGTTTAAAGTAACAGGAAGTTTATGGTTAATTAGATAACCACTCTTTACAACCATGGTGAGCAGAAAAGCATCTCAGAACACCTAACACGTAGAGCCTTGAGGCGGCCGTGCAGACTGTAGCCGTGGTCTTCTGCTGTTGTAGCTCATTTCCCTTAATGTGGGATGTGTTGTGTGTTCTGAGATGCTTTTCTGCTCACCACAGTTCTGTTTAATGTGTATGGACGGTTGTGAAATACTGCAGTTTCTGAAATACTCAGACCATGCCACGGGCAACATAAGGCGGCTTTAAGTACATCATCAAGTACTTAATATAAAGTCGTGTAATATAAAGTCGCACCTTTAAAATATAGAACATTTTCAATATTTTCAAATATTTTCATTCAAATGTCAAACTCTGTGTGTGTTGAAGGAAATCTTTATCTCCCTGCCTATGATGTTGATTTCTCTCTGAGATATAAAATCCATCCCAATCGTCAGATGTCTGCAACACCAGCCACAAACAGCAGTCCTGGCCTGGAATTGCGTCCAAGCCTGAGCGGTTTGGATTTCTGGCAGTAACCCCGTATCATTTCGCCGTTGTTTTAAATGTTTATACAGATGTTTCAGTTATGCTTTAGAGAGAAAATAAATGCCGTATATGTGAAAACGTGCCAGTTCCTGTAAATGTGCTTATTTTATTATGAATATTAAGTTTCGTATGGTTAAGATTAATGTGTTTGGAGAGAGCGAATCAAAGTGTAGACGCGAAGAGGCGACGTCGTGTGATTATTTTTCTTTCACAGTGATCTAGTGCACAGTCCCTGAGGGCATCTCGAAGCGGAAGATCTTTGAAACTAGAGAGGTTTAGCTATCAAAGATTGTTTGTGTTCGTATTTATTAATGATGTGAAAACTTACGCTCGCCTTTTGGTTGAATGTCTTCTCATTGGATTTAGGAGAAAGGGGAAAGTGTTTGGTGCTTGTAATTTATGATGATGTTGTGTATGGTAGTTAAAAAGGGACAAATTGATATTTAGAAAAAGGAATGTTCACATTGTAAATTGTAAAAGTAGGACGAGATGTTTCAGGTATGATATACCGGTGGGAGAATCAGTTTATTACCTTTTAAATGATTTTATTACTAGTGGAAAGGGGAGTAGTTGCCTATTTTTGAGAACATTGGTATCATAAACTGGTGATGAATTATTTTGATATTACGTTGACATGCTTACTTTGAATAAATCAACTGGAAGGCTGACCTTAGAGTGGAAAATGGATAAAGGACACTAAGCAAAGTTCTGCTTTATTCTGTATGCAATTATCAGATCTTTTGTTTTTGACTGTTTAAGTATGAAACTTAACTTGATATCTGATATGAATCTTTTTAAAGATTCTCTTCATGTATATTCTATTCTGAAAGCGATGTTTATGTCCTTTGCCAAATAATAATGACTGATGCAGTGATTTGTGTTGTTTGTTTTAAAACGGCATTATATGATGCAAAGCTTTTATGCAACAGTTTTTTTTTTGAGAATGTTTTTTTGTTCATATCAGTCGAGTGCAAAAGTTTGCATCCCCTCATGGCTTTGGAGGAAAAATGAGGAAAAATAAAAACTATTTTACTATTTATCTACAAAGTTCCATACTATATCCACTTCTGAGTGGATCCAAAAGCTGATTCGGGAATATAAAAGATAGAGAAAACATCAAATTTATTAAAGAATATTTATATCATATTCACAAAGGACAGTGTAAATTTTTAACTGGTAGAATTTTGTATGTTTTCACTGTTAATATTTTATCTTACACTATCTGAATATTTATTTGCTACGAATTCAAATTTGTTGTCTTTTTATATCTTGTCCTGAGGGTATACAAACTTTTGCACTCGACCGATTAAACATTGAGTCTTTTTCCTAACGAGTTGACCTGGTTGACAAGTATGCCTTCATATTTAAATGTATTTCCTCGACCTAGGAATAAATACCACAAAATATATTTTGGCTTTGTTGTTTTTCTTTATGTTTCATACATGATTCAGTATTTAATGTATATACTGTATTTTGTTTACTTTCAATTTCATTAATTTACTAATTATATAGCAGTTAAATAATTAAGTCATTGATTACTTTCTTATAAGACCACACCCCATTGGGTTTTAATCCACAGCATCTATTCCACAGCATTTACCAAAGCTAATATATATATATATATATTTTTTTTTTTTTCTTTATTAAAGAATGACGTCATAATTTTTATTCATACTTTTTTATTATAGTTACTTTTAATGTTATGGAACATCCATGAAAGTTCCTGGTAAAGTTCATCTATGTTAAATGACGCTATAACCAGTCATACCCACACCAGCCTTACTTTTTATTTCACTTTCTGTAATAAGCCAAAACAGTTTGCCTTTTTGCCGAGGAACCTCAAAGCACAAAGCCGTCCATCCTGAAGACTTTCCTGTGTCTGACTTTCCTGTGTGGCTGTTACAAAGCACTAACACTGGAGACTCCTTCCATAATTGCTAAATAAACCTTTCCTTGTAGAAAGCTTCACCACAGTGTTTGTGATTGAGTTGTTACTATAGAAACACTATTATAATGAACACATTATTATAAACATTGCAGGCAGTACGGTCAAAGCTGCTGTAATCATTAACACCTTCTAACCAATCAAAATGGAGAATCATCTGTATAATCTGCATCTGTATAATTACAGATAAGTTACACTTTATTTATTCTCTGAAGGTGAGAAAAGACACAAGATAAATTACAAGTTCCTTTACTGACCTCATTATGTCTAGGATCAGACAACTTCCTGACACATGTTTTTACCAAGATAAAGCGTATCTGCTCGATGCCTGCTTGAACATGTTCCTTCTCCAGATGTTTTGTCCTCAGCAGACATGCACACACCCATCGAGACCTTTCATTAGCAAACTTGTTCAGCCTGCTGAGTAACTAAACAGGCTGGCAGAAAATAAAATGGTGTTTTATTATGTTTGAGAGAGCACCAAAAAAAAAAAAAAAAAGCTTGGCACTTCATTAACCTAGCCTTGCAAAAGTGTTTTTGTAATTACAATTCTAGCTTTGATCAGGTGCAATGGATCATCTTGCCAAGTCACTCAATTTATTCAGGATCCCAAACACCTGTTTAGGAAATTGGAGAGAAATCATCTGGTGCTTCATGAGAATAAATATCTGTCTCTCTGTGAGGTCCAGCTTTATGGTTGGTGTTGTGCGCAGAACAAAACAACATTCAAAACAAGTCATTGCTCTGATTATGGAGACGCATAAATCTTTGTACTTGTAAAAAAAACATCTCAAAGGTAATGAGAGTACATCAGAGCTTCAGAGAACAGTTCAGTCCATCGTAAAATTAAAAATATAAAACTGAGCCTAATTGAATACATTAACCTAGAGAGAAAGCTAGCTAGAAAGATGGATGGATGGATGGATGGATGGATGGATGGATGGATGGATAGATGGATGGATGGTTGGATGGATGGGTGCACTTTATTGATCCCCAAGGGGAAATTTGGGAAATGAGGCCACTGAACAAGAAAGGCACTTATTAGTGATGGCATCTGTCAAGAATTTAGTGGTTACAATTTTTGAACTTCTATGAACTATTAACTATCATCTTCATTGTTCAGTGGTAGTCTTTTTCACTTTTAGTATGTATCTCTTGCCTGTGGAAATGAATAGAATGTAGCTATAAAACTCATTTAAGGAACATAATCAGACCTCATGGACATGCTGTTATACCTTTGTTGGTGCATTTACCAACCCATCCTGATGCCCCTTCTGCTCCTCCTCGCTGTTTGACCCATCCTGATGCCCTACTTCTGGTTGGAGTTCTCATCGGTTGAGTTCGCTCGCTGCTGCTGGGGTCCCATATGGATGGCCTGAAGAACCGTGTGGTTGCTGGGGATGGTGCCACCTGGGGGCTGTGGAGATGGTTTGGGGATNAGCAGCTTCGTACTCAGGACTCCATCAGTGGACAGAGGATAGATTTTAACCAACTGGACTTCGTGCAGAACTGTGATAAATTTATTGGTTGCACAATTGCACTACTTGGCCTTGTAAATGCAAACACAGACACGAAGATATATCTTTCATTTCATCAAGCTGAATGCTCACTAAAAACTAACATTCATCACGTTTTCAGGCCATTTCAAGTTTTCATTTTTGATGTGACACAAAGCAGTGATGTCTAAGTGGGTGAGTTGTTTACTTACTTTATAATTAGTCAGTAACGCCATCATTTTGTCCATTCAGGCTGGGAGCTCGCACAAGAACAAGAGGCGGGATTTATCGAACGAACCTATCACATCCAGTCATAACCGATCATATCCAATTATAATGCGATGGAGGCATTGCCTCCTCTCACGTGACTTTCCTCCATTCATTCTCAATGACCCCCCACTAAACCCACGGCATGTTATGGGCTCTCTGTTATAAGTCAATGGGCTGAGGGGTAACTGTACCTGCGGGTGTCACTGTTGGACAGTGTTACTTTATAAAAATGAGTGACATACTTTTAATATCATTTTTAGTAATATTTGCATCGTTTCATTTTTGCAATATTGATTATTTTCTCAGGGAGACACTGCCTCCCTTGCCTGCTCAGAGGAAATGCCCTTGATATATATATATACATATATATATATATATTCTCACACTTTCCGGGAGGCAGTGAGAAGGAGCAACAAGACAGAGTGAGTTAAGGTGCAAATCAAATGTTCTATTGGAGTTTTCACAAACAAAGTGCAGGTTATGTGGAAATACTGGAGGAGCAATGGTAATCTGTGCATTGAATGAGGTGAGGATGGAGCCTGGCGGTGTGAGCAGCAGGGTCAGTGTGACCGCTGCAATGGGCCAGCAGATGGACAGGATTAGTGGCGGCTCCCTGCAGCGTCATCTTCCTCATCGTCTGCAGGAAAAAACAGAAACAGCACTGTTAGTGAGGGGCCTAAGCCCAAAACTCTCCACCTGTCATCTGCCGCCGTCTCCTTTTATACTCTCCCGGGTTTTCCCCGACAGTAGAGAGAATTAATTTCCACAATTACCTGCCAGCCGTGCCTCATTACTCCGCCTCCGGCAGCCATGTGCTCTCTTGCTGTCCAAAACATTCGCAGTGCTGAACTGGCGCTGTCCTTTCAGCACTGCTGTGGCAGTAGTGCGAGGAGCACGAGACAACCCCATAGTGCATACCGGCAAGACAAGCCGTCAGCGTTTCCGTGTTGGACCCCAAGTTGGAAGCTAAAGTCTTGCAGTGATAGAAATCAATGTGTTATTCAAGCATTAGTATCTTTTCCCCTGGCCATCCACTGGATAGGGACATGATTATTCACCAGGACAAAGGAACAGACTGCCAGATAGTACAGGAGTTTTTCTACTGCCCACTTTATGGCCAGGGCTTTCCGCTCGATTTCAGCATAGTTCTTCTTGCCGGGGATCAACATCCTACTTATGTATAATGTACTTATGTACTTAACGTAACTGTTTCTTTGTAGTTGGGAAAGGGTACTCATAGATGGCCTCGATCTACTTCTCTTGCAGCATGAGTAGGCCTAGGCCATTCCAGAGTATCCGGATGAATTCTGAAACACAGTAGAGCTGCTGGCGGACCATGACTCCCAGTGGGGTCTTGATGTTATGGTGGACCAGGTGGGTAAGACCTGGCATGGAGGAGAATACATCAGAGAACTGGTCCACCATTTCCGAAAGCTCCTGGCTCTGGGCTTGGAGAGAGCTCACCTCCTCGATGGACCAATGTGCGTTCTTGAGGATATATGTTAAGGCTTGCAAAGGCAGACATCACAGGCATCAGGTTTGTCCTCTTTTTTAGAATGTTAACATGATATAACTATGTGTCTGCCCTCTTACCTGTTTGCTGATAGTTCATGGGACCTACCCTCTTGAGGACTGTGTATGGGCCTTGCCAGTGAGCCAGGAACTTACAGGACGCATCAGGAAAGAGCAGCAGCACTTGTTCTCCTGGGCTGAACTCTCTAGGTTTAGCTGGGTGGTTGTAGGCTCATTGTTGTTCCTGCTGTGCTGCCTCCATGTGCTCCTTCACAATAGAGGCTACCTGATCAATTTTGTACTGCATGTCCTGAATCTAGTCCACTAGTGAGTGGAATGGGGATGGCTGCGCCTCCCGGGCCACGTACAACAGTCCCCGAGGCCACCATCAGAAGAGCAGTTCAAATGGGGTGAAGCCAGTTGAAGCCTGGGGAGTTTCCCTGATGGCAAAGAGGTCATAGGGGAGGAGAAGGTCCCAGGTCCTCCCTTCTTTGTGTACCCACTTCAGCATCCTCTTCAAGGTTTGGCTGAATCGCTCTACCAGCCCGTCAGTCTGGGGGTGGTAGACAGAGGTTCTCAATTGCTTAACCTGCAACAACAGATCTACCATTAGCTTTGACAAAAATGGCATACCTTGGTCAGTAAGGATGTCTTTGGGGATTCCGACCTGGCTGAAGAGGAGGAGCTCTCAAGCAATCTCAAGCACCGGGAGGTGGCCTTTCGTAGAGGTACATTATGGCATAGTCCATGATGACCAGGATGTATTCATGTCCCCTGGCAGATTTTGGGAGTGATCCATACCTACTAGCTTGAATGGGACACCGATGACGGGAAGCGGGATCAGTGGGTGCGAGTGGGTCAGTGGGGGGGCCATGCGTTGACATTGGAGGTGACTTTGGCATGAGGCTTTCACTTTGGCCTCCATCCCAGCCCAGAGAAAATGATCCTGTAGTTCCTCTAATGTGTTGCAGGCCCCCAGATGCCCCCCCACAGGGTGTGAGTGTGCCAGGTGCATAAGGCCTAGGGTTCGGGTTCAGGGCATCACCAGCACATTGCCGGACTCTATTTGCCACCCTGTGTGATAGTACTCTCAGTAGGAGGCTGGTAGTTGCTGGTCTGGGTCTTGCTGAACCCCTTTGATCACCTGATAAGCTGGGTGTAGTTGGCAGCCTCCGCTGGGTCCATCACATGTTAGGTCAGCTGGGCTTATCTCGAGAAATAAGGGACCAGGATGAGGGCCCAATCTTCCTCTGGCCAGCCCTCTCAGAGCACCATGTGCTCCAACTAGTGTAGGTAAGCTTCCATCGCATACCTCGTCATCTTTGCTAGGAGGCGCTGGGCTTCTCGGCAGGGGTCAGGGAGAGTGGTGGAAGCTGCAGATCATTGTTGTTGTTGCTTTATCAGTTCCTGTTTGTCCAGCTGTAATCCCTGGGCCAAGTTCTGTGTGATGGCCTGCTGCTGTAGGCTGGCTTGCAATAGGTGTTGGAGTATGTCCATGGGGGATTTCCCTGGCCAATCTTTCTGATTGTAGATTCATGCCCTTTGACATCAACTATAGCAAGAGCTTGCTGTAGGTCCTGTGATGATATTTTAGCATCTTGGGGTCTGTCTGCTCTTGGGGTGAATTTGCTTGGACGGCCTGACCTGGCCATGTTGGCAGTTGTTTTAAATGTTCTCCACTTGTAAATGATTTTCTGGACAGTTGAATGGCTGATTACAAATTCTTTTGAGATCCTTTTATTTCACTTACCAGACTCATAAGCATCAACAATCTTCTTTCTGAAGGCCTCAGAGAGCTCTTTGGATCTCACCATGGGGATACCTCTCACTTCAACAATTAAGAGCAAACCAAACTAAATGTCTGAGGTTTAAATTAGGCAAGCCTCCTTCAAAATGTTCTGTAATGATGTTCTAATAATTTGCACCTTATGTGATACACCTGTAGGTAATTTTAGCCATTTTAAGTACAAATAAATGTGAGAATGTCCTTACTTTTTCCTCACAAGAAATTGGATTTTTTTAAAATTACATTTTACAGATCATTTTAAAAAGAATTTTCTTTGGTTTTATTTGTTTAGTTATATTACTTGAATCTCCCAATATTGTTAAAATGAAGATCAAATTTCCATATGTTTAATTATCTTAAAAGAACACAGGCTTTCAGGGGTGTCCTAATTTTTTCACATGACTGTATGTCCAATCGAGCTGAACTTTGTATACTGCATCTCTGTGCTAATCTACAAGTGTATCTTTGATGATGACGTGGTTATTTAAAAACCATGGCCTCCATTGGCCAATCAGTTTTTCAATCAGACAGAGTTAACAGAGTTAGAATAGACTATGGACCCACTACTATCTGAGTGAATCTCACTCAAATTGGCCACTGGGGGTGCTATTTATGTTTTGAAATGTATGTATCTTTTGAAAATAAGGTGTTCAGTTAATTTTTTTGAGCATGATTCTATTGCTAAAACTGTGGGGAAAAATGCCTCTTGTAACTTTTATCTCTGATCACTGAAATATGTAATAATTTGCATAATATGCAAAACCTACATTAGCAAACTAGTCCTAGGATTTTTGGTAAATCTTCGCAAAATTGATGTCAAACTACTCAAGAGAGTGTCAAACTCAAAACATGTTAAAATTTATAAACAGTATGGCCATCACACATCAATCAATTCTAAGAATTAAGCTGGTTTACTCAAACAGCTGTTATTCATGATTAGTGACATGGATTTGAACCAAATTTGAAAGAGCAGGAGATTTTGAGAATGTGTGCAAATTTTGGGGCATTGTCATTGAAAGAGAGTAGGGCTAGGTTCAAATAGTTGTTTCTCAGGAACCAAAAATACTTTTGAGCTGAATTTGGTGTGCTGCATTGTTTTGCTATAACTGAATATTAATCATCACTGTATTACCTCAAAACAAAGCCACCTTTGGCCAATCAGTTTTCAGCATGCTTTTCACACAGCCAGCATTAAGCTCTTGTCACAAAACTTGGTAAGCATGTTCGTCTATGGAGTCTTTATTGTTCTCTGTATCTTGGCAGGAAATGGCTAAAAGTGCTTTAACCCTTTAGATTGCTGCTTGCTGCTATATTTATTATTATTATTATTATTATTATTATTATTATTATTATAAGTTTAACAAAGGCCAATCAGAACAAAACTTGGTGGACTTGCTTGACTCTTGTCCCCAGAGCTCTGTGAAAATTTTGAAACTAAGTGGGCACTGGGGGTGGTATCAAGTTTTTCATGCACATAAATGTTTTTATACACCACAATGTTTCACACAAACAAAAGTAGTTCATACCGTTTGATGGCGCTCCTCATTCTGAACAACTTTGCCTCAAGAACCATTGGAGTCAGGCAAATTGTTCATTAAATATTTGCAATCACTTAAACAATTGTTTGGACTCCTTAGATCAATAATTATCAAAAAAAAAGGTTGAACTCATTTCATCAATTCATTTCCATAATGGCAGGCAAAAACATTTGAAGAGGGCATGGCCACTTTTACTGAAATGGCTATAACTCTTGAATGAAATGAGATACCAAGCTTGGCATACTTATTGTAGGGGCTCAGTCTGAGGTCACATGCACAAAATGGCAGAGCTTGGCCACATGGTGGTGCCATAACAGGACAAAACATCAAATTGTCACTAAATATGGAACCATTGGTCGATTCGATTTGAAATCTAGCACAAAGTGTCTCTGTCCAACATTCCATTAGTGTCTATGAGGACAGTTGTGAATTTTGAAAAGCATGGCCACTATCAGCCAACCAATGTTCAGCAGCTATTAGGCAAGGTTAATGAAGACTGATCAGAACAAAATTTGTTGGGCCTGTTTTACTCCATGCCCCAGAGGTCTGGGCAAAATTTGAAAAAGATATTGGCCACTGAGAGATGCTATCACATTGTATATGTGTAAATTATTGTATATTATGCACAAACAGTATTCATATGTTAGACCTCCTCATTCTGAACAACTTTGCCTCATGAACTACTGCTGTCAATCAAACTGTTCAATAAATATTTGAGATTATTTAAAGACCCACTTTTGTGAATTAGTCCTAGGTTTTTTTACTCAGTCACAACAAAACCAGTGTTGTACAATTCTTTGGACTCTCCAGGTCAATAATTAATCATTAATTATTTAGACACTCATAACATGGTTATTTACAAAAATGAGTGTGGCTCAATAGAGTCAATAGCTCCTAAAGGAGAACTCAACACTGAAATTAAGTAAGCACATGCAACATATAGGATTCTTAAGAAGCATGCAAAATTTAATGGACATCAGATAATAGATGGTGCTTCAACAGTTTAAATGTTTAAAAATGCTATTTCTTTATGATACATTACCATATATTTCTTAAAATTATCTTTTTAAATTAGCTTTTTTTTCTCTGATATCAGTGGTTATAGGCTTGCACAATATTAAGTAATATCTTTTTTTTGCATATCCTTAAAGGCCCTAAAGTGCTTGAAGCCCGATAAGTGCTGCTTGAAGCTGTAGTTATTATTATTATTATTATTATTATTATTATTATTATTATTATTATTATTATTATTATTTGAATCTATTCTTTGTAATTTAACCATATATGTCTTATCTCCAAATAGATTTTGTGTTGCATGCATTTTAATAAGAGTAAGAGTAAGTAAGAGTAAGATATTCCTTTATTTGTCCCGCAGTGGGGAAATTGCATTTAGCAACAGCAGGGGTACAGTACAGAAAGAGTATGCACACAAGAACAAAATAGATTAAAAACTATTCTAACATGAGGTAACAAAATCAAGGAGAGGGGTGTATAGTTTATATAAGGAAAATGCACTGAACTGCTGTGTTGCAAGAGTTATATGTATTGTTGTATTTGACAGGTAATGTCTAATGTAGTACTTAGGGGTGGGGGAAAAATCGATACTGCATAGTATGGCAATATTTTCCGCGGCAATACTGTATCGATACACGGACGCCAAGTATCGATATTTTATTATACTCTTTGGTAGAATAATAAAATCAATTTCTTTACAGTCCACTAGATGGTGGTGTTGAGTTTTTTTCTGGTGAGGTCAGCTGGGTAAGCTTCAGCATGCAGTAAGTTAGTAAAATAAAGATGGCGGCATCGCGGAAAGTTATCAGGAAAGCCCCGTTTGCGTTTAAATCAGATGTATGGATTTACTTCGGATTTGTAAACAAGGAGGGGACAACTGAGATGGTTATGACATGGGATTTGCAAGGAGTGTCATATGAAGGTAAGAATACCACAAACGTTTTACATTTAATTAAGGTGGACTAGACTAGCTTGTAATATAAATAGTTGAGTTTGCCAGGTGCATACAACATTTATGACAGGTTTTCATGAAAGTGAAGTGAGATAAACAAACTGAGAAATGTTTCTTTTTAGTTAAAACAGATGTTGCCAAACTTTTACTCTGGGGACATAATTTGGAGTTGGAAAAATTTAATAAATTGCAATATATCGCAGAATATATTTAAAATCGCAATAATATTGTTTCGTGAAACAAGTATTGTGATAACAGCGTATCGTGGGGCCTCTGGTGATTCCCACACCTAGTAGTACTATATTTGTAAATCAGTATTATCTTTGTGGATCCTATTTTGAATTTGTGCATAAGAAAACCTGAATATTAATGTAAAAAAACAAGCAAACAAAAAATAGGGGTTTGGGATGACTGTGCTGGTGGTCTTGTAAGCATGCTGCTTCAAAACTCTAAATAGTGGGCTGAAAAGAGAATGGGCAAATGGATTCCTTGTTTGCAGCCAAGTAGAGTGGAGGAAAATAGCTTTGATGTTTTTGAAAAACATATGAAATCCATCAGTTCCTAATTATTCTCTGGATGTTCCGTTTTCGTTCACAGTTGTTCCCTCTTAGGTAGTGCCACCCAGAGAAGGTATGCTAGTCACACTCACTTATATAACACTATAATATATAATCCTATAATATATCTATATGAATGGTTTTTATCATTCATATTACACCCCCAAATACATATGCAAGCACCCCCTGCCATCCCCCACAGAAACGGTAATCACTTGCATATGCAAGTGCACTGTGAATGAATGCAGACAGATACACAAGCCATCTTGTCTGTGATATGTCTTACAGTAAACCCCCTGAGAGGTGAGATCAAGGAAGTAATTCTCAAACACTGTAGACAATTAAAGTGAATTTAAATATGGATATACAGATCTTAGTTGGTGATTATTCAATGTGTAGATTAAGTAAAAGTTATTATTAGTTGTGTAAGAGTTATAAATAGGGACCAGATAGCATAATATTAAGTATATACTTTTTTTCTATTCTTGCCGTTCATCCTTTTTCTTTGAAGTATTCCTTTAACTTAGATCAGCCCCTAGCCTGAAGTGTTTACTTTCTGAGATTTCAATCAATGCCAAAATGGAAAAAGCTACAATAAATCTAACAGGTCTTATGGGATACGATGAATGTCCCATACTTTTTATATGATGGGGGTAGTGATTGCACATTTATGGCTGTAGTCATGTGGTTATCCTGTATTTCTGATGGAGAGATCATTCCTCTGACTTTAATAAAGTAGAGCGGGTCATTATGAAACTCAGATGACAGTCTGGATGACCTAAGCAGATGTTCAGCTCATATCTGGAAAAACAACCTGCTCACATCAGATTAAGATATGTCTGTCTGTTATGTCTCTGCATGTTGAACATTGCATAATTGTTTAATATAATTATATATATACATATATACATATATATATATATACAATGGGGGAAATAAGTATTGGACACGTCAACTTTTTTCTCATCATATTTATTTCCAA
>CM074964.1:14638471-14649476 GCA_037577455.1 Pangasius macronema | reverse complement strand
CACAGTGATTAATTCAAGTATTTATAATATATATTTTGTTAATCCATTTATTTCTGTAAAGCTGCTTTGCGACAATAAAACTGAATTGAATTGAATTGAATTTACAGTACGTTGTTCGACAAAGATGCGTTTTTATGGAAGAAGCCCTGGCTGGAAAATATATATACTTGAGTATTACAAAGTTGCAAAATGTCACATAGAAAGTACTCCAAAGTTTCTGGGTTGAATCCAAGTTAAATCAAACACTGCACATTAGCCAGGTAATGCCATCCTTAATTTAAAGCCTGGTGGTGGTAGTATCAGTGGTGTCTGGTTGTGATATTAGATGGAAGGCTAAAATCTATCAATAGCTCAACAATGAAGCTATCAATAGAATGAGATTACACTATGACATAAACTTTGCATTAGGGATTATAGACAATAGACCAAGATTGTGGATTAAATCTCTTGAGTGACTTAAAAAGAAGAAAAATCGCCCCATTAATAACTACTATATTAATATAGGAAAGTGTGTATATATTCAAAGACGTACATTTTACATTAATAAATTGAAACCTCCAATGCACACCCAGTACTAACCCAAGTTAGAGAAGGAAAAAGTGTGCTGTTTGATCAAAGGGTTAAAGCAGTAATGCTTCATTCTGAATGTGTGTTGTTTGGCCGCGTGTTACATTTTTACTACCAGCCCATAAAGACATTAAGACAGAAGAATCTGTGATTTCACAGCAGCTGGCCACGAGCACTGAGCAAAGCCTCAATACTTCCTTCAACCACATTTCTATTTGAGGAAAAGCTGAACTGCGAGGAATAACTGGAGTGTTTACACAAGTCCTGTAAATATCCCAGCTATTTTCATACATTCTTTGCCTATTTTATCATCATCAAAGAACGCTTTTGGGGTGGAAAATGATAACGAGGAATGATTGAATTGGGTTATTTTAGGCAAGGAGCGTAGCACAAAGAGAATGCATGTAATTAATTGTAATAACTTGAAATAACAGTTAAATGTGAATTTTATATGAGGGGATGTGAGGTCATGGGAGTTTTAGATATTGGAGCTTTTTGATAAAATGCTTATTTTTTGCAGAATTCAATAAGCAGGACTTATTATATACCACATCACTGTTGAATTGTTAAAATGTCTTATTGGTCAGGAGGTGTTGATTAGTTTTCTACAACAGCAGATCTGACAGTATTTCCGGCTGCAAGGTTTATATTAATGCGCTTAATCTCATATGTTATTGTTTCTATAGTAACAATTTACACAGATTTAATCTACATAATCTAAACCTAGTAATAACTTCCCCATAATCACTAATTTGGGGAAATTTTAACATAAGTCTTGTAACATTTCTGGAAGGCGTATCCAGTGTGTATTGCACTATTGCACTTTGTAACACTTAGAAGGAAAGCTGTAACTTTATGTTTTTTTGTCGTGGGAAAGTCGGAGGATGTTGTGTTTCTTGGTAACAAGTTGTGTTTTTATTGTCTCATTGACTTCAAGATAATGTGAAGAGATGTGAAGTGAAGTGACTTGTGGCCAAGTATGGTGACCTATACTCGGAATTTGCGCTCTGCATTTAACCCATCCAAGTGCACACACACACACACACGCACTGTGAACACACACCCGGAGCAGTGGGCAGCCTTTTTTGCTGAAGTTGGGGGATCGGTGCCTTGCTCAAGGGTCTCACCTCAGTCGTGGTATTGAGGGTGGCAGAGAGCGCTGGTCATNCAAACCCACGACCTTCAGGTTCACCTTCAGGTTACAAGTCCGACTCTCAGACCATTAGGCCACGACTGCCCCCATGGCTGTTTATACTCTTTAATGTTTAGCAGATGGTCCATAGCATGACATGTAACAATAAATGAATGAACATTGTGTCCTCTTGTTCTTTAATAAATAAAGAATTGTTGACAAATTGTTGTATACAAAGAATAAATCGTGGTATGGGATGTGCTGTTATGGGAAAATAATCAACAGGGTGAGGTGGTAACATTAACCTCCCTAAACCTCGCGTCAGGCCACATCACTCTGTCATTGATTACTTTCCTGTAACAGCCACCTTGTTATGTTTTATTGCTTACTTAAGAAACCTTACTTAAGAAAGAAAAAAATGTATATAGAAAGTCTGCATAAGAGATTTTGGTGTTCACTGGTGCGTATTTGGGATGCTACTATGATGATGTCTGTAGAGGAAATTGGATTGGAGAATACTTAAGAACTTTTGCTGCTGTAATTGCTGATCATGCAGGTTTGCCAACATGATTTAAGACACTCTCAAGCTTAATACCATTATTATTATACAGTATTTTGAATAAAATACTTTAAAATAATAGGAATATGCAATCATGGGCAACCCCAACATGGCAAAATATTATGCTTTTTATGATCTTAACAACAAATCATTGGTTAGAAAATTAGCAAGAATGAAACAAACCACCATTTGCTGGTTTCCTTTTGCTGCAGTGAACTGTTTGGGGAAAAGCTAGAAACATTCACTTATATAGTCTTCTAGTAGGCAAAGGAAAAATCATCATAATGATTAAAATGTTTGATGCAAAATTCAAACTAAGACGTGTCTGGGTGTACAAAATTTTCCAAAAATATCTTCTGGGATGTTTTTTTTTCCTTAAAGGATTAGCCATCATGTGGTTATCTGCCACACCCGACGCAGCCCATCAAGCGCCACAAGGCTTAAACATTTAAAGAATAATGAGGATAATTTAATCCTGGTTTTAGTGTTAAGTTAAATCAAGATTGGTCCATTACCTGAAAAACAAATTTTAATTTCAGTTCAGGATTCATATTAATCTTGAGCTGAGGTAGTTAAAATTTCTGAAATAGCAGCATATATTAGATGGTTTGTGGAAAATGAATGAGCTCCTTAAGTTTTATAGTATTTTCTTCATAAGAGTAGCATTGTTTTCTTTAATTTACTACACTGGTGAATCCATCATGGCGGGTTAAGTTCTGGGTCAAAGTTTTTTTAATCAGAGGTTATGGTATGCTGAGCTTTGTTTAACATTAAGTTTAACATTAATCCTAGATTATCTCTGAACACTGTTTAATTTAATTCATGTTGGTGCAAGCCATGCTCTGATTTATGAAGATCCTTGAGCGCTACATGGATTTCCAACATACATCCTACTACAAAAGCTCGTATTTTATTACCTGTGTCGCTGTAAAGCTAAAAAAAAATAGCCACGTGACTTCAGTGTCACTTTGCCGTTCCCACTCGGGCCTAACACAAGCCCAATGAGCACACGGCCAACATCAACAAGCCCACATAATGCCCAACTTTGTCTGCACTGGGACTGCAACACTTCAGAGCCCAGACATGATCGCTAGGCCAGCTGGAGGACTTGGCCCCAGACTGTAATGTTTTGTATAGAAAAAGCTCTTGGTGAAGTTGGTCAGGCTGAAAGCGTGGTGTTATTGCAGGCTTGTAATCAAAACCCAAGCATGAGTATTTGGAGCGAGGCTCTGAATTGCACTGATTAATAGACTCTGCTGGGTTTTAAAAAAGCAGCCTAGAAATAAAAGAGGTCTTAAACAGCTGCCTCAATGCTGTTGCATAAAATTATTCTCAGAATGTGGAACCTTAAAGGAACCTGTACAAGTAAAAACTGACGCATTTCCGATCTCATCAGAGGCAAATTAATTATATTAAAGTCAGCTAATCATTTCATATACGGTTGTTGATCTAGAGCTGTGTCTTAAATTGCATACTATTATTAGTCTGGAGCACTTCTAAGTGTACATAAGTGTCAAGGCTGGTGAACTGTCAAGGAAGAAAGATTAGATTTGTGCAAGGAGGCTAGTAATGGAACGTAGCCTAAGCTGTAAGGCCAGATTAATGCAAGCATGATTTGGACGTAAAGGGTATCACTGTTTCCTCAGAGCTCCAGAGTCCCTGGTTCGATCCTGAGCTTGGGTTACTGTGTGTGCAGTTTCGTATGTTCTACCTGAGTCTGCGAAGAATAACAACACTAATTCTATTTCTAAAATTCATTTCGCGGTCACTCTTAGTTGTTACAATGTATTAATCAAAGTTAATATTATAAACATAATAATATATCATTTGCTGAAGACTTCATAATCCAATATCTCAGGCATTTATTTTTAAGTTTACGTTTTTTCCCTTTTTTTTTTGGATGTTGGGATAAAATCAGTCATTAGAGTTTATTTTTTTGACTGTATAACACCAAACCAATTATAAATATTGTGGTCCAATATACAATACACTAGACTTTTTCTAAGGCAGAGGGCTGTGAGCTGTGTGTAAACTGGTTAATCTTTTAAACGCTTTCAACTTTTACTTTTTAATTTCAGAAATCAGAAATCAGAAACAGAAAAAAAAATCATTGTTCGCCATCTAGTGGCTAAACCTCGGCATTGCAGGGTCACACATCTGCCCCGCCCCCAACTACGTACTACCGTACCAAACAGCATGGCGACGCTGACGTCACCTTCTGTAACTATGGTAACATGGTGGCATACTACGGCACTATTAAGTACGCTAAAAGGCATTTCATTTGTACAAATTATAAAAGCCCATTAAAAACTTTATTCCTCATTCGCAAAACAGCTTGTTTATTTATTTATTTACTATGTGTTCATCACCTAACGCTTTTCCCGCTAAAAGTTCTCAGTCTTAAAGAATGAAACTAAGTCACAGTAATCAACATAACACACGACCCCCATTATGGCACAATAAGAGTCTCCATTCGCGAAATTCCATTGCCCACAAGATTACTTTAAGTATATAATTTACAAGTTTTTATATGTACAGTATGAGATACGTATATGTGTATGTAAAATTATGTATATATACTATTATGTACTATTGAGGGTTGATAGTGTGATTTTTTTTTTTTACTACAGTCTACAGTACCACAAACAGCGTTGTCGTATGACTTTTAATTTTATGTGGTGTTTCTGTTTCTTGCTTCACACCTCAGCAGACAGTTCACCCCACTGTGAAACAAAAACAAAGGTAATATTATTTAGCCTAGAAACACCGTTTACTGTGTGGATGATAGCTTTCTAGCTAGAAGCTAGTTCTTTAATTAATAACTGATATTCGCAGTGAATGTCGTAGTCAGTTGTTTTATTGGATATTTTATAGTTACTAATTTATACTTAGCTTAGCTGCCTAGCTCTGCATCCTAAGTTTGGAGGCCAGTATTAATGCTCTCAGCTGAAGTTTGGCTTTTATTTATAGATTTATGTTTTGAAAGGAGCGTTATTGACGGTTAGCCGGTCACGTGACCAGAGCCTTAACGGTCATTTTCACACCTCGCCATGTTGGGCTAATGCTGATATTTTACTGAGGTGAAAAGATGAGAAAGTGCAGCACAGCTTTCAGTACATCACAATATCTGCATATAAACTAATAACTAACATTTTCTAAGAGGTGATATTATGTCAGAACAAAAAAAATAAAGACATAAAGAAAAAATAAATAAATAAAAAGAACCTTGGTTGTTTGGTGATTTAGGAAAATAGTCAACACCAGGCCCGGGTGGAGTTACTGTGACCACACCGAAGTTGATTATTTTCCAATAACAGCATGTCCGGAAATGTTTTATTCCTCTTATACCACAGCGGCTTGCCAATCATTAACATTTTTAATTGATTAATGATCAACACGTCATTTTATCAGTTTATTTGTATTGTTACTGCAGAAGCAATATGCATTAATGCATTAATATAAACCTGTGGTTTGAATTACATCAGGAACGCCTGTGAGAGCTGCTGTTATAGAAAACTAATCAACACCTTCTAGCCAGTCAGATTCAAGAATTCATTAGTATGTTATTAATGTTATTTAAAAGCCATCTTTTACATGGAAGTTCTGCTATATTGTGATTTTAATATTTACACGCGTTCACGTCATGCCTGAATGACGGTAATTACAAATTTCCAACTTCATGTTTTTCTCAAAACTTAGACTCAACAACGTTTTACATCACATAAAAAAAAAAAATTTAAAAAAGAGCCTGGTTGCAGCTTCCAAAGGTAAAATGGAGGAACGTCAGGATTTAACTCTATTGCATACATCACCATCAGCTGTTCCTGATCATTTTTTTAGTGATGATCCTAAAATAAAGAGCTTGGGGCTCTCTAGAAGAACAGTTAGAGGTGCTAACAGTATGCTTTAGTAACCCTACGTGTGCATTGTGTGAGTTGTTAAAGAACTGGCTAATTTTCTAATCAGAGGAAATGAATAGCTTGGTGTGGAATTGTTATAAGCTTAAAAATCATAATTCTGGTGTATATACAAATAGTTGATGCTGTAAAAAGCTGACGTGACTTTCTTAAAGCATTACCTTCAAATATGTGTAACTGATAATGTTGAAAGATGATGCTGAGCTGCTCATATCTTGTTATGAAATTATAATCAAGCTAGTTTAACCAGCTAGATTAAAAATAAAAACGTTGGAATAAGTTCAACTGTTCAGCAGCCGAGTCGCAATGAGAAACGCTTGATTTCATTTTCCTAATGTACATGATTAAAAAAAAACATTATATTACGGTGTACCATAATATCAATCAGTGTGTTGTCACACCTCGTGATAGTTCCTTTTATTTTTCGGGTTCATATTTTGCTAATTTTTGTGTTTCTGGTTCTGTTCTTAAAATTGTAATTTTTGTAACCATATTAATCACAGTCGTGATTAATATGGTTACAAAAATGTAAAAAAGTTTTTATAATATTTTCATTGTATTTTTTTTTTTACATTTGTTATTTTAGATTTTGTAATTATTAATCACTGTTAATTTTTTTTTTCCCAGATCTGAAGTGAACAATGTCAGGTATTAAAAAGGAATCTTCTGCCACATCAGCAGTCTTATTCCTGAATGTTAAAGGTGAACCTATGCGCTTCTTTATAAGACCCGGTCCCACCAAAGTGCAGCTTCAGCCTTTAATATCGAACGCTGGAGGCGTGCTCTGTCGGACCCAGGAGCCGAACGCCATTTTGTTAGCGGCTCCTGGTGACATCACTCCTGCTGTTCAAGGTGCCGGCCATTTTTACATCTCCACTCAGTACATTCACGACTGCGTGTCACGGAACCAGCAGTTAGACATCGAAAGCTACAGGTTCAGCAATTTACAGCCCGTCCAGACGAGGGCTGCGTCACGGAAACAGAGGGGTACGGGACGCATGGGTTACTCTCCTGATGATGACAATGCCATCTTGAATTTCATCAGCAAGCATCAGAAAGAAGCAAAAGGCAACCGGATCTGGCAGCAAATGGAGCATCAGCGCATCACCAGTCATAGCTGGCAGTCCATGAAGGACCGATTTCTAAAGCACCTGCAGCATAAGCTGGAACAGAAAACCCATGAGCAGAAAAAGAAAGTTAGCCCGTTGAAAGAGAGCTCATCTTCTGAGGATAATATCTCTCAGCCAACGCCAAAGAAGACGCCCAGAAAGAAAGCGGTGGTGGTTTCGACTTCTGATTCAGACACCACACAGATCAGAGTGAGGGAGGATGAGCATGAGGGAGGAACAGGAGAACAACCAGTCCTCCAACCTTCACCTGAAGAAATCAACAGTCCTCAAGATCCTGCCTCAGAAAAGAGGCAGACGGATGAAGTGAGGAAAGAGACTGATGGTGACGAGTCAGTGCCTGAGGAGGAGCGACAGCATGACATCGAGCAGGCTGAAGTCTCACCCAAAAGAGCCAGAATGGACACGGACTCAGCGACGGACGGCACGTCATCCGGTAATTGACCGAAAATGTTATGAGTCAAACTCTGTGGCTGAAAACTAATTTAGAAAAGACATCAGGTCTCAAAAAGCGACAGGTGAACGTTCGTTTTCTATTTCATCCCCAGTGGCAAGCGACAAAGCGGCAGCGCGAGAAGCGTCATTGAAATGCGATTTTCTCAATTCTTTTCAAATTAGTTACGACACCGTAAAGCGACAGATCCGAACGAATGTCTCGACTGATTCCTTGGACCAATCCTACGCCATGTATGCTCAGACGTTTCTTCAGTTCCCCTCTCACAACTTTAGCAATTACCGTTTGACACACAAAAATGGAAGAAAAACTAACCATGGTTTGTTTCATCTTATCCTGTTATATCCCCCCTCTCATTAAATGTGTTTAGAAGCAGTACGAAGAAAAAAAAAAAAGGCAGCAAAGTAGCAAAGATCGTCGGTGCCTCTGGGGAGTGTATGGAGCTAGTGCAGTTAGCTTCCTTTGCTAAACAGTACAACAGTAACCATCTTAGGATGAGACAGACATGAGAGAAATCTCCTCACAGCGTAACAGAGCCACTGTTTATTTTGTCGTTATGTTGTCACCCGTCTTCTTTACTCGCTGAAGTGAAATGTCCGCTATTGCTGTGATAATCATACACATATTATTATACATGTTATGGATGGAGACTAGGGTGAAAAATACTGGAGTATTCCTTTAATCTCTGATTTACTGCTTTCCTTTTATTTTACCCTCTACATTTATTTGTGTTGCATTATCATTTAATTTTTTTTATTTTTTTTTTTTCATTCAGGACCGAATGATCAGTTGTCAACTACCAGCGAGAAGCAGAACAGTAACAGTTGCAAACCCTCGGCACCGTCTGGGAGGAAGCTCGGCATACTCGAGAGAGCTGCCAGAGAATTTGAAGACTCTCAAGCGGTACAACCGTTACTTCTGTTTTTAAAAACAAAAAATTCTTTTTTTTTTTTAGTTTTCGTAATCTACAGTTGTGTGGAAAAAAGTTTTGGCACCCCTCACAACCTATGTTTTTTTTTTTTTTTTTTGGTCAAGTCAACACGACCTCTGCAGCAAACTATTTACAAAAAAAATGTTTTCATGCAAATGTTAAAGCATAGTTATGATCTATTTGATGAACGTACAAAGTAGAAACATAAATTAGTAATGGTGGCATGTGTAAAAGTATGGACACCTTAATAGCTAGTACTGATTAAGATATCACAGCTTGCAAACGCTTTTTGTAGTCAGCTAGGAGTCTCTTCTTTTCTACCACTCTTCCTTGAAAAACGCTTCTACTTCTGAGATGTTCTTGGGCCGTCTTGCATGCACAGACCAAACTTGCCACATAAAATGTTTTTTTTTTTTTTTTTTCTTTTTCAGATTGATGGAAGTCAAGAAGACCAGCCTCTGAGACAGACATCACCCGTTAATGCCTCAGATACAGATGAGGCTCAGATCATGGCAGCGCGTGAAAGAGCTTTAAGGGAACAGGAAGTGAATCCCGAGCATCCTAATGACGCAGAAGAGCCTGCACCAGCTACCCAAAACCACAGGAGCGCCCCAGGGCCAGACGACGATGACCCGGGTTCCAGCAGTCCCGTGCTACCCATAACGTCCGACGCTCACATGTTCCTCTTCCAGCAGGAGTCCCAGGAGGAGCTCAGCCAGCCGCCTGAAGAAGATCAGCTGTCGCAGAGCCTGTTAGAGACAAAGCAGCATGTAGTTAGGTTGATGCAGGAATCTAAGAAAGACTTGGTTGAGGTCATGAAGGCGCTGTTAAAGGCCAGCGGTGATGTCACTCTGGCGCTGTCGTATTTGCTTGAAGGATATGATCCTGAAGTCCACGGGCCCACCTGGACTCGGCACGATGACGAAATGCTTCTTTCAGACGATTCTCTCGAGTGTGAGAGACTTCACGAGAAATACGGAGCCGAGAGAGTGTCCAAGAGAGCAGCTTTTCTGAAAGCAGACTCATAGCATAAAAAAAAAAATGCTTTCGTGTCAGTAATCCTCCAAAGCCTAAAACATGGAGTACTGTTTTTTTAACCATTGTCATTTGCTATAGACCACATTTCCTCCTCTATTATCAACACTGTCATCCAAATCTGTTGTGAACAAGTGTTTTTATATCAACGGAATGCTTTTTAATGACTGTTTTGCAAACAGGATAATAAAATATATTTTATCATCCAAACTGTTGGAACCTTTATAGAAACTATGGATTAAATTACACAATTTGCATATATATACTTGCATGGAGCTGGGGCTTCTCCCCAGTCTCCCAGCTGAAACCCTTTTCATCACACATTTTATTACCATGTATTACCATGTAACTGTAAAGCATGACATAAACACTTGATTCAGATCACACTTTTAAAAACACTCCCCAGCCAAAAAAAGTCACTGTTTAGATTTTAATAGGCAAATACACAAGAGTCTATGAACGGATCATTATTAGCGTGATTATAATGTTTCTAGCATGTTATATGTTTGGCAACAGTTCTTTTAATCGTAAAAGATGAAGTGTGTAGCGTTTTAGTTCTTTAATAACCATGTAGAAAGACGTATCATGGCCATATTCCAGGACGACACTGCCAAGATTCATCAGGGTTAAAATTGTGAAAGAACGGTTCAGAGAGCATAAAGAATCATTTTCACACATGAATTGGCACCTCTGAGTCCTGACCTTAACTTCAGTGAAAGGCTTTCGGATGTGCTGGAGGAGACTTTAAACAGTGCTCATCTCTTGCATTGTCATTACAAGATCTTGACCAAAAACTGATGTTATTTCCATCAAGAGGTGCATCAGTTTTTGGTGCTGAATAAGGGAGGCATTGATGCAAATACTGAAAGTCCCAGAACGCAACGCAGGGATATGATGATGAGTGTGATGGGGTTGATGATGGTATTAGCATTAATTTTTAAAAGCTGATCTGTTTGAGCAGAGTGTCCAGATGAGGAGGTGAGAGAGCTCAGATCACTAAAGCGCTGCTGCATCACTGTTTGTAGGTAGAGATGAAGTGAGGGAGAAATCCAGTTGCACCAGTATCATTAGGTAGTCGAATGGCATTGTGGGTCATTCACTCTGCATGCCACTGACACTCCGCACACTGCACTTTGCACTTTATACTGTTACTACATGTAACATACTGCATATCGTGTACATCCATTTTCCCCTCATTCCTGTACATCTTGTTCTTCTTTCGGCTTTTCCCTTCAGGGGTCGCCACAGCGAATCATCACTCTCCACCTATCCCTATCTTCTGC
>CM074964.1:14618647-14634005 GCA_037577455.1 Pangasius macronema | reverse complement strand
CACTCCCAAAGAGAACCTCAACATCTTCAGCTCTGCTACCTCTAGCTCTGACTCCTGTCTCTTCCTCAGTGCCACTATTACTATTATCACATTATTATTATTACATTATCACTATTTAGGTGCCATTTTGTCATTTTCATGAGTATAAAGAAAATCAGTTTTACCAAAACATTTGTAGATCTGGTGAGAATTTTTAGTTCAGTTTTGGCGTATGACAAATAAAAGGTTCATAAATGAGACTCAACATCAACATCATGTCAGTTCAACATTTCTTGCTATTTATTTCTACTTTTATTTCATAGACTAAAGGATCCTCAGACCTCAGATCCTCAGAGACATGACAAATGCTGGCAGAGTGTAATTTTGTGCGGTGGTCTCGTTCTGGGTCTAGCGCAGGGCTCGGGTTACCGTTGCGGCTCTATAGATAGAGCATGATGGGAACTTGGAGAAAGCTGAGTGTCAGAAATAGACATGGCTTAGCTGTGTGAAGTCACAGCACCTGATTCTGCAACACAGCTTTGCAGATCACTGTTTAGCTGGTGTGTTACTCGGTGCTGGTTATGATGATGAAAACGTCATGTCCCGTATGGTGCGGCACTTGGCACAAACACGATTTAACCTACAAATCATAAATATTGCTCGCTTTAGGTTGGGTAAGAGCTGCATCTGGTACTCCTGGTTTTCTGGTAGAAAATAAATGGCACATGTCTTCCTAGGATGTGAATTTGATCATACCAGTGCGCTGCTGAATCTTGAATCTGATTGGTCAGACGTTTATGTTAATGCGCTTGATCTAAAACGTTACCTTTCTGTAGCTACTCATTCACAAGAACTTGTATTGTAGATGCTTCACATAATCAAAGACTACTAATTAACATATGAAAAAATTTATGTATGGAAGGAGTCTCCAGTGTCAGTGCTTTGTAACAGTCAGAGGAAAAGCTGTAACTTTTAAGTTTTCTACCATGAGAGCCAAAGGAGGGATGTTGAACAACCGTCATGTTTTTGTTCTTATCACGTAACTTCACGAGAATCAGAGAAGGAGCGACTGTATATAACTGCTGTAATGTACGAAAAAAAACGACGAGGACGTCGAAGATCACAGTGAAGAATAACTTTATTGCAGCGTAGCAGTGACAAAGGACATGAAGGACACTGTGCTCCTGGGAACCTTCAATGCAGCAGAATTTTTTTTTTTATAGCCTTCCCCACATCTGTGCCTCCACACAATCCTGTCTCTGAGCTCTGCAAGCAGTTCCTTTAGCCTCATGGCTTGGTTTTTGCTCTGATCTGCATTTTCAGCTGTTAAACCTTATATAGACAGGCGTGTGCCTTGCCAAACCATGTCCAATCAATTGCATTTGCCACAGGTCGACTCCAGTCACAGTGTAGAAACATCTCAATGATGATCCAGAGAAATAGAAATGTCAAGCGTCATAGCAAAGGGTGTGAATACTTCTGTCAATGTGATATTTCAGTTTTTTTCTTTTTAATACATTTTAAGAAGTCATCACAAATCTGGTTTTTGGTTTGCCATTTTGGAGTATCGAGTGTAGACTGATGGGCAAGAAAACAATCTGAATACTTGAATACTTTCAGAATGCACTGTGGCTATGACCCTGATGACTTTTCTCATCTTTGCAGAAAACCGTTGACGTTCCAGGACCTCGGCGCTCACCTGGAGAAGCTACTGTCCGAGGGCGAGCCTGCTGAGGACAGCACAGGTCAGATCGAGTCACTTCTCGTATATATTATATAATACTAGTGTGTTTTAGATGCTGATTTATTCCATATGAGCTTACATTTATTTTTGAATCACTGAACCAAGTCAATATATTCTTCCTGACATGCTTGTAAATGAAGGAATGATCTGTATTAATGGATAAACAGTCAGGAAACAACAGTTACCACAGAGGAGACTTTCAGTGCACATCTGCACACATTGCAACATTAATTGGAACGTTATTACGGAATGTCAAGCAAAAGTTAGCTACTTAGCTATCGTATCATTACCTAGCATTGCCTGAAGCTTTTTTAATTGGAAATTGTGAAAATTGGAATAAGTAGCCAGACGAGGTTCCTTTGTTGCTTCGGGTAAATGTTTTGGCACCTTGTTTTGCAGAAAATTTTTTAATAGTGTATATTTTATTGTAGTGTTATAATATAGACACAGAAATGTTACTGTAGTTATATGGAAAGTTTCCTTCAGAAATGACAGAAGTTCTTTACAGTGCAGAAGTCAATGTAGATTGTAGTGTATTACAGACTATATACACTCCTGATCAAATCTTAAGACCAGGGAAAATATTACAAGTATTCACACTTCGCACTGGTGGATCGTAACCAGGTTGTAAGAACTTCTTCAAAATGCCAAAAGAAGAAACAAGAGCAAGAGAGCAAGGCTTATTATTGTTTCAAAAGAACCACTTTTTGCACATGAAGTGTTATCTGTGATCAGATATTTTAGGGCAGTTTAACTTGTGTTTTTTTGTTTTTGTTTGCCATATATTCACCATGTTTCTGTCTGCAGATCATACAGACAGGCGACTCGGACCCTCTACCGTTGTCCTGGACCACACCAGTGGATTCGAAGGCCTCTTATTTGTGGATGATGATCTTTTAGGAGTAAGAATCATTTATGTTACTCTGATGACATCACAGGATTGTAAACGAGCCAGGTTTATAGTTATAGTGTATAGTATGTAGAATTATATGCTAGAAAGTTGACATTTTATAGATATCATTTTAACAATCTTTCTTTTTTGAACTCAAGGTCATTGGCCATAGCAATTTCAGTTCAATAAGGGCTACAACCTGTGTATTCAAAGGTAATTATAACTTTACACTGACTCTACTGCACCATCTTACAGTTAAGTAAAAGTTTGTTTCTGTAGTGGAGTAGATATTTCCTTGAAGCTCCTTGGATTTAAACCATTGTGGACACTTTCAGGGAAATGGATGTACGAGGTGCTGATCTCGTCTCAAGGTCTGATGCAGATTGGATGGTGCACGCTGAACTGCAGATTCAACCAGGAGGTGTGTGTGTGTGTGTGTGTGTGTGTGTGTGTGTGCGCTTGCGTTTAAAGACGAATTACAGTAGGGTCCTAAATGAGTGCACTCATTGACCTGTTTATTAAAAAAAAAGATTAAATGGATTAATTTTAGATTAAATGATGGAAAACTCCTGGAATTAGAATATCCAAGTAATGACTAAGTCTATCTATCTATCTATCTATCTATCTATCTATCTATCTATCTAAAATAAACCTTCCATCTCCACCCTTCTTTAGAGGACATTAAGGACTTCATAGGTAATAAAATAAGTTGTTTATGGGCTGTTAAAGCCACTCCTAAGAGACGGAGGCAGGAAAAAAGGGAAGAGATATGAAAATAAAAAAAGAGAAGCTGCCTTTAATAAATAAGACTTTTTATGAGACAAACTAGGTCTTTGTGGTAAACACCATAGGTTTTCTCCTGCAATTTTATGCTTGTTTGTGCTTCGAGAAATGCTAAATAAAAGAAAAAAATCTCCAGGTGTTTAAAAGGTTTTGAGTGGAAGTGTATGTCATCATAGTTCAAATGAAAAACAAAAATTGTGTGCATGCAGGATATTCAGATATATTTTCCAATGTTTCATGTTTTAACAAATGAACAAACAAAGATATAAAACAATAAATAAATAAATAAATTTTTTAGGTAATTAAAAATGTTTTAAATATTATTCCAGTATAGTAGTAAAATATTATTATTATTATTATTATTATTATTATTATTTTTTTAATTTTTTTATTTATTTTTTTTTTATTTTATTTTTTTAGACATTTTGATGACAGTTTTTGGATTTTTTTTTTTGGGCACTAGTTTCTAATAAATATTTACATGTTTTTTTTTTTCTGTTTAATTGGAATTCTCTGCTGCATTTCTTCTGTTTAATTTGAATTCTCTGTTGCAGTGTCTCATGTGCATGAGAAACGTGGCCCATTTTATGAAAATGTATTTAAGCAGCCCTTACAGTATGGTATGCCTCAACATGATGACGGTGATCATAAGCACCTCAGTCTTTATTCTGATCTCAGAGTCATGCGTATTTCTAAACTCTTCCTGCAGGAGGGAGTTGGAGACACTCCGGACTCGTACGCGTACGACGGTAATCGGGTCAGAAAATGGAACGTTACAACCACCAACTACGGCAAAGTGAGAACACACACTGCTTCGTGGAGTTAGATGATTACTTACACACTGTTTCTCCGTGACTGTGGATGTCCAGCTGCACTTCTTTTCTCACTACAGTGCTCTCTAAAATGTTTCTCTTTCCTCCAGTCGTGGGCTGCAGGGGACATCGTTAGCTGCATGATAGACCTCGATGAAGGAACAATTACTTTTTGTCTGTAAGTTGTCTAATTCTGCACGTTTCACTGTGAGCACGATTATTCCTCAAAAGGCGATTTTACATATTATGCAAATTAGCCTATAGTAAAGTGGGTGGAGCTACATAGTCCCAATCGTTTAATATTTCTTATTTAATACATTTAATATACATTAAATATTTTAAATGTTATATTTATTGTGAAGGAATGATAAGTAAAGGTGAACATTGCAGATAAAATGCTGCTTTCTGTTTATTTAAAATAAGAAAATAAAAAATGTGTGATTAAAAACTATTTTGATTTCAGTTTTGAGCATAATAATGCGATTAATTAATTTTTAATTAATTAAAAAATATTAATTATTACCTAATCTCATTACTTACTCTTGATAGTTCTATTGTAATTAAATTATTTTTATATTATTGCTAGTTTTGAACATTTGGGTGAGCGATATGAGCTGACAAAAACATTTAAATGATACACAATATGCATCACTATATATAGGTTTACTCACAAACTGTCAAATAGAAATGTTACATTAAAAGTAATAATAATAATAATAATAATAATAATAATAGTGTTTGTTACTTATTAATAAACAAATTATTATGATTCATTTATTTTTATTTTCAAGCATTTTTATGAAAATATTTAAAAAAATAGAAAAGCTTAAAAAAATCTATATTTTAATTGTATAAAATATATGAATATATTAATTTTATTTTATAGTTTTAAATATTAAGCTGCTTCCAGTCAGGGTCTAATTAATTTAAATAAATAAATAAATAAATCAATAATTCGATAATTAACGGAAACATATTGCGACATAATTTATCATGATCTCGATGTTACACTGCCATATCACCCAGCCCTGTTTGAACATATTGATCATTTGATTAATTTCATGGGTCTGTATTCATGTTTGTGGCAATTTATTTCTCAGGAACGGACAGTCCCTTGGTACGGCTTTCAATAATATCAAAATGGGTCCAGGGATTGCCTACTTCCCCGCGATCAGTCTTTCATTCAAAGAGTCTGTGGCCTTTAACTTTGGCAGCCGCCCACTCAGATATCCTTTTCGCTTCTCCCTGTTTGTTGTCTGGTGTTATTATTTTATTATATTTCAGGATGTCAGTAGCCCAAAGATTGAAAGTTCAAATCCTATTGAGCTCTTGGGCAAAGGCTTTTACCCTCAACTCTGTGCCTGTATGGGATTTTGCCTGACCTCTAAGCCACTGTGGATGAAATGTAAAGGCTTTTATGTGAGTAACATAAACTGTGTAGCTTTAAGACGAGGTTCTTTAACCTTCTGGTCCTTCACGTATCCTGTGGAAGGCTATCATCCCCTTCAGGACCCTCCAACTGCTGACCTCATCAAAGCCAAGAGGCTGCTGGGATACATAAAGAACGTGATGTCCACTGGTATAGACACACAGGTACAACTCATTCTCATCCTCATCCTCATGCCATTCTTCATCAAACTCTTACATTCAAGAGCAAAACGTTGCAATCCCAATGGCTTTTGAATGGGAAAAAAAAAAATTGAAAAACGAAACAAATCGTATATTTGACAGTTTATAGCAATTCAAAACACATGGCAAATGGAAAATAGTGTGTAATGGAATTCATGACCTGGGCAGATTTATGTCAAAGGAAAAGATTGGCCAAGATGGGAAAAGATAAATTTGTAAGAACAAATTACTAAAAGCAAACAACACGTATAAGATAACACAGGAAGACAGAGAGAAACAGCAAAAGCCAGAAACGAGACAACAATACAAAGGGACGGATTATAGTGAGCTAGGAGTGTGATAGTGCTGTGTGGAGAAGTGGGTCTTTTGTTGCAAAGGCACAAATGCCTTAAGTGAATTTGACAGTTCACTTAAACTTGATCAGTTTTCCTTTTTCTCAGGGTTGTTAAATCTCACAAGGAGAAGATACAGTGGGTTTTACAAGATTCCTAGAGAAATACGGTGGCTTGTGTCTTTTAAACCCATTGTAGCAACAGAAAATGAGGTTAAATATAACTGAGTACTCTTTTCTATGTAACTTGTATATAAGTTTATTTCGTTTTGGTAAGGAGGAGAAGCTCATCGAGAGGGACATTGCATCCTGGCAGCTTCAAGGAGAGCCCACCGTCCTGGTAACGCTCGCACATATCTTCAATTACTTCGCTCCTCTCATGGTTAGTATGTCTCTCGATACATCAGATCTTCTTAGGTGGAATTGTACTTTTGCCTTATCGGCTCAGGCAGAGTGTATAACGTGTATGTATGATGCAGTGTAAAGTGTACCTGGTGGAAGACGTCCTGATGAGCTTCCTGCTGGGTATTCTGGAGGGCGGCGGCTCTGTGGAGGAACATCCGCTAATCCAGCAGCTGCTCGAGCTCTTCTGGCTGCTCATGGAGGTGACGAGTGTGTGTTGTGTCTGTACAGGTGGGCTAGGAAGTCTAGGAGTCTAGATATTGATGCTATTCCAGAACTGTAATCTGCATAAAAAAACAAGTAGACATAAAATCCATGAAAAACATTTCATACTCGGTTTCATTCATGTTTGCTTTTTTGTGTTTTCTTTGTGTTTTCATTCCTCTGGCAGGACTTTGAGGTGAACGAGTGCCTGAAGCAGTTGATGATGTCGTTGCTCAGGGCATACCGCTTCTCACCCATTATCCCTGACCTTGGCTTCCAGGTAAGACACAGCAGCCCTTTGAATTAAAACATTCTGCCCTAACTGATAGAGTCATTGGCAGGAATTGTTAATGGATGCAATACAGTACAGGAAGTAGATTATCTCTCTGTTGATTTTGCCTTTGTTTTGAAATTTAAAAAAAGAAAAATTTAAATGTTATTTATTTATTTATTTTTTGCTGGATACAACCACATTTTCTATCTTTTTGTAGAATATAAAATGTGGAGTATGCAAAGACTATGTATTAGTGGCAACAAAAAATGATGGGAAAATGATTAATGTTAAAAATGGTTAAAAATGTAACTACTGGGATGTTATTTTACTTTATTTTCTTTTGTTTGCTTTTGCTTTGTTTTATTTTCTCTTTTATTTTGTTTTTTGCTTTATTTTTTTGTTTTGCTTTATTTATCTTTTCTTTGTTGTGCTTTGCCTTGTTTTGTTTTGTTTTGCCTTGCCTTGCCTTGCCTTGCCTTGTTTTGCTTTGCCTTGCTTTGCTTTGTTTTGCTTTGCCTTGCTTTGTTTTGTTTTGCTTTGCCTTGCTTTGTTGTACTTTACTTGCTTTGTTTTGTCTTTCATTGCTTTGCTTTGCCTTGCTTTGTTTTGTTTTGTTTTGGCAGGCACGTGTGCAGTGTGATGAAGGGGGAGGTGTTTTAATTCTTAAAAGTAAATAAGTACCATTATTTAAAACACTCAGAAAAACTGTTGTCTGTTAAAGTCTTTGCAGTAATGGGAAATAGGAGTCAGATTAGTCAGTTAATATATAAGCAAAAGATTCAATAATCCACCAATAATCCATCAGTAAAAGAATAAAGTTATTACATAACTTTTTAAATGCTTTTATCAGAAATACTGTCTGATAATGTGTAAAAAAACAACTTGCTTGGAAATTGACATTAAGTAAAAGTAAATGATTTACTTACACCAATTAAAGTGTAGATTGTTTTTTTTTGTCTTGTTTAGGCTCTTTAGATTTTGTTTAACAAGCAGAAGGGAAAAATAGTGCTCTAATAAGCCTGCTCATTTTCAAGCCAGTTTAAAGTCAATTGCAGTGTGATTGGATGGACTTAATTCTGAAATGATTTCATGTGTTTTCTTCTAGATTCACTATCTGCGCTTGACAACTGCCATTTTACGCCATGAAAAGTCTAGAAAGTACCTCCTAAGCAATGTGTTATATCCTTTCCGGACCAAATAATATAGTATAATTTGTAAAAGTCAGCTGATAATGCAGGTAGAGCTCTGGGGCAAATCGGAGTAAAGGCAATATGTATGGATGTAGAATTCATTTAGGCTTACACTTTCTGAAACAATAGATGTTGAAAACTAAACTAAGCTTCACTGAAGATTAAAAAAAGTATCCGATAGAGGCTTGAAATACATTTAATGTAAGGAATAAAACACTTGGGGATGTGCTGTTATAGGAAAATAATCAATGATGGGATGGTGTGATGCAGCCTGATAAAAAGCTGAGTTACTATTATCACCATAGTTGACTATTTCCCAAAAATATTTTATAATTTATAGTTACACTTACATGGCCCAAAAATCTGTGATTTAATTGTTACTATAGAAATGATATTGTAGTAGATTGAGCATGTTAATATATACATTCTGCAGTTATAGAAAATTAGTCATCACCTTCTGCCCAATCATAATCGTGAATTCAACAGAGCTGTGGTATAGTACGAGGTAACACCCAGTTCAGAGTTACACTGTTGTTGGAGATAATAAAACTTCAACATCACTTAAATTATAATTTGATTTATTACAGACATTTTTTATCCAAGCACAATATGAGCAAGAGTATGAGCTTCCTCAGATCTTCCTGTTTCATTGAACGTATACTGTCGAAAGCTCCTTGACATGGTTACATTCGACGTGCTTCGCTCTGTGGTGTTTTTCTACATCAAGACTCCTCTGAGGGTGAAGGAGGCCGGTTTGGAGGAGCTCATCCCCACCACATGGTGGCCAACACACTTCGACAAAGAGGTGAGGACTCACAGGTGGAGCTGTTCACCCTTTCTTTGGGAATTTGGCTTGGTCATGTAATACGTTTCTTTTTTTATTATCGGAAGTCATGTGCAGTGAGGTAGAGTCATGCTCCAAGCACAGAGCTGACCAGATGAAGGTTAAGGGACTTGCTTAAGGAGAAAGTTTTGGGATTTGAACTCACAACTTCTAGTGAATAGCTTAAAGGAACAGTTTGGTCAAAAAGTTTTTCCACTTACATCAAATGTAATCAATCCGCCAGTACAACAGTGCGTCTTAAGGGCGATTTCACATGGTTTCTATTGATTGATTGATTGATTGATTGATTGATTGATTGGGCCAAGGCACTTACAAGTCCTAGCTAGCTTTGGCTAACTAACTAGCCTAGCTTACTATCTACGTTAGTTTTATTATTATTATTATCAGTAATAAAGATGAAATAAAGTTTTTTTTGACTGAATGCAGCCACAGTTACTCACTTTCTGCTATAAATGGCCCAAAAATAGCCTTGCACCATTGGAATTAGTTTTGATTCATTTTATTTTTGGTTGAAATAACAAGACAAATTTTCCGACCTGCACTTTGTCCTCCAAGTTTATTTGTCTTGCTCACCCTTTGCTCAGGTTATGACCTCGTTGTTTGATTGTTGATGTCACTCCACTCTTTTCTGATAAACTCTTTCCTTAAAAAAATAAAGTTGGGACAAAAAACAACAACAACAACAAAGCCAGACAGTAATGCTTTTAGAAATGTCTGTATTTTACCTTCCTTGTGACCGCTTCTTGTAACACCTAGTGTGAAACCAAACATAGTTTTCACTGGAGTCTTGCAGTGTAGGTAACATGTAATGAAAGGATGCAGTGAGACGTACTGTTATTTCTAAACATGAACAAAACTTGACCATGCAGCTGAACACTGGAATGTTATGGCGGCCATCTTTGACGATCCAGTTTGGTGACACACAGGCACAGTCCTACAGAGTTTGCTTGGAAGTTTGTGGATGTCAGTACAATCCCAATTTTGTATTTTGTTGAATTTTGTACTTTGTGTGTACTTTGCTGTTTTACTATGTTTAAAAATAAACTTCCATAGCCTAGGGTTGTCACCTTAATCCAGTTTATAAAGGTTTGGGCAGGCATATCATGGAACAGAGTTTAAGATGGACGTATATTACTCGTTAGCTTCTTCATAGCTCAAGTGTAAAATTAAAGAAGCAAATGTTGGCCATCAGTCATCTTTTGAGGTAAGTGGAAACTGTGTAAATGAGAATTTTATTTATTTAAATTTTTTAAGTGTTCAAACCATTAGGCAGCCTTAAAGTACTTACTTTAAGTACTTACTTTAATGTTGCATTAAAGTACTCCTAAATCTTACATCCTTGTTTTAAAACCTGCTGTAAAACAAGCTTTCTCCTCATTAGACATGTAGAATTGTTGATTTATGTATATATGGTAGAAATTGTTTACTCTAAGCTAGCTGAGATGTTATTGTCCTGTACTGTTCGGTGTGTATGCAGGGTAAGGACGAGAAGGACCCGAGACATGAGAGCGCAGAGGAGAGACTCCGGCGGCGAGCGTACGAACGAGGCTGCCAGAGACTCAAAAAGAGGATCGAGGGTATGAAACACACTTACACCAAACATAGGATGTAACATTCCTGTTACCTTTTATCCATTTTAAGCCTTTTTAGGATTTTCGTTTTCAGTTTGGGATTTTTGCACATATTGTAAATGAAAATATACGAGAGGGCTATTCTTCTTCTTCTTCTTCTTCTTCTTCTTCTTCTTCTATTTTTTTATTAATTATCATTATTTTTATTTGTTATTTTCAGTGCCAGCTTAAATCACTATTCTTATACCTTATTGGTGTCACCCTTTCTGTGTGTGCGTGTGTGTGTGTGTGTGTGTGCGTGTGTGTGTGTGCACAGTGGTGGAGGAGCTGCAGGTTCAGATCCTGAGGCTGATGCTAAATAACAAGGACAAAGGGACGGTACGTGAACCGAGCAGCCGTGTTTATTACACTTAACTGACGTCAGCCGTCACAGCTGCGCTTTTTATGGAGCGTCATCTGTGACCTTGTTTAATTGTCCCACATCTCGTTTAATCACTTCCGGCCTTTGTTTAATCATCTCATCTCACTCCTTGCTCATTATGAACTCAAAGTGTTTTTGACATGTTGACGCATGACACATTTATGACCAAATTATTTTTATTTGAATTTTTTTTGCTGTTTGATTATATTCACATGTCTCCACCACAGGGCGAAGCCTCTCGGTACATTTTCCTCAACAAATTCCGCAAGTTCCTGCAGGAGAACGCAAGCAACCGAGGGGTAAGAAAAGCTGCGAAAATCCCTGGAGCAGTAACCGTACAGCCCAGTAGCACTGTTTCACTATATATCATATCTGATAATATCTCATGTTATACTGATATACATATTGGGCAAACTGCTAGAACATTTTAAAATGGATGCGTTCCTCTCTGAAATTTATTAGAACAATGTAGAAATACTTTTTTTTTTTTTTTAAATCTAAACCTGTTTAGCCTTATGACATTTTCATATAAATTACATCGTTAAATTCTATGGCACATGTAATTTGCAAAGAAATCACAAATATTAATGCACTCGTTCTAATGCATTATCGTTTCTATAATATTCGACGCTCCACATAAACAGATTAAAAGTGTGTGTAATTGTCAATATGGTGAAGTTTGAAGAGAGAAATAATAAAGCCGGTGAGGGAGCGACTGTGTACAGCTGCTATACTGCAGTTGATAACAGGAACTAAATATTCTGCAGATGTCACACAACATTAAACGAGGCTATTAACGAGTAAGACACGCGACACGTCTTTCTTTAATGAGTTAAGAAATTGCAAATTGCTGTAGTATAGGAGGAATAAAACACTTTGAGTAAAAGTTGATTATTTTGCTATAAAAGCACACCCCTGCTTTATTGCTTACTTAGTTCACAGTCGTACCATTTTTTCTTTTGGAATATCATGAGCAATTATGATGTTTCTGTTATTATTTCCATCTCTGTGAAGAGCTTCTGTCCTGAGGAAACATTTTAGGGCATTTTGTATGACACCACAGAAAACCTGTTAGACTCTCTAAAATGGTCTCTTCTTAGACTGTGTCCAGCTCAGGGTTGTGGTGAAATTGAACACTGGTCCATTTGTACACTGCAAATGACTCAACAAAATGATCAGTATAGTGTGTTTGGGGGTAATATAAAAATTCTTTGGCTTACGAGTCAGTTCCTGATCTTGTAAAATCTCACCTCAGCAACTTCTGTTTTTTTTTCGTTATTTTGAAGTTACTAAGACGAAAAAACATGAAGCTTGTCTTGTTGCCAAGAAACCAGAAAGCCCTCCGTCCTGAAGACTTTAATGTGTCTGAAAACTTAAAAGTGCCACCACTAACTCTTATAAAGAGCTGACACTGGAGACTCATTCCACAAATGCCAAATAAACTTCTCCTCACCGAAAACCTCAATAATTATCAATTGAGGGTGAGTTTGTTCTAACACTGTTTATCAGACCTTGTACACTAGCTGACTATGTCTGTGGTCTTCCTGCTGTATTAATGTCACGCTGTTCTATTACACCACATACACAGTGCATTGCAGAGGAATTAACCCTCTTGACACTTCCAAATTTTGGAGTGCTACTAGTCATGATCAACACAAAATAGCCTATAATGTTGAAGCTGGGGTTTGCCAAATTATTTCCAAATAAATAAACTCGAAAGTGGATTGCGTAAGCATTCAGCCCGTTACTGTGAAATTGCTAATTTATTTCTGGTACAACCAGATTCCATCAACGGTCACGTAATTAGATGGTACACCTGTTAATACACCTGTTAATACACCTGTTCCTGGAAGCAATCAGCATCATTAAGGCAGAGGAGGTATCAAAGCATGACTGAGATGTAACCATAAGGCCAAAGGTATCACTCAGCATGATGCTACCACCACCATGCAGCGATCACTACGGGGATGGTGTTCGCAGATTGACGAGCAGGGTTGGGTTTCTGCCAAATATAGTGCTTTGTGCCAAGCATCATCAAACCAGATGTGTGCTGAGTCTTCCCATGTTTTTTGGCAAACTGAATATGTGATTTGATATGGCCCACTCTTCCATACAGCTCAGGTTTGAGATGTGTCTGGGCTATAATTGTCCTGTGAACAGGTTCTTCCATCTGAACTGTGGATCACTTTAGCTCCTTTAGAGCTATCCTTGGCTTCTTGTTTGCTTCTCTGGCTAACATCCGGTCACAGCCTTTTGGTAGACAGCCTCCATGAGCCAGAGCCATGGTTGCAATTCTTTCCATTTTTTAAAATAATGAATATAATTGTTCCATAATACAGTTGACACTTTTCTAGAGCTTGCTGCTGTTTGTTTAAGTATGTTCTCTAACAAATTCCTGGGTCTTCCAGGAACAGGTGTGTTTATATTGAGATCATGTGACTCCGATTAAACCCATGTGACCTTTGATGGAACATGATTGCACCAGAATTATGTTAATGGTTTCACAGTAGGGGGGTGAAAACTTATGCAATCACAATTCTTACATTTTTTTTAAAAACTACATTTAAATCCAAATAAATTTGTAAATAAGTTGGAAAATGATTTATTTTCAGTATTATGGAATTTTGTGTAAATCTATGCCATATAATCCCAATTAAGTCCATTTCAGTTCCAGGTTTTAACACTAAAAAAATGTGGGAAAGTTCAAGGGGGGAGGGAGTGAATACTTACGTAAGGCACTGTTTTTAGAATCTTAGAAACAACCTATTTCTGTCTGTGGCCTGTGAACATTTGAACGCTTGATGCTTGAATATTCCACCTCTAAGACAATCTGTCCAGTTATGATTTCGATGAATATTCAAGATGTTTTCAGTCGCTCTCATTTTTTTTTTTTTTGCCGTGCTGATCATGTTTTGATGACTAAAATGCTCCCACTGCTGATTCAAGATGTTTTTTTTTTGAGGAGTATAAAGCTGAGGTGTCTCATTCCTGCGTCACTTTCTTTTGCACCACATCTGCTCTCCGTAGGCTCACGGCAGCGTTGCATTTGCTGACTTGCGTGTGATTCACTCGTGTACGAGCCTTCCAAAATAAGATTTCACTGTAGATTCTAAAATTTCCACAGTTTGTGAAACATAATATTTTTAATATTGTTTAATCCTACACTAGGTAATCTCAGATTAACCACTCATGGAGTTATGGGTCATGTGCAGCGATGTGGTATGTTAATGTGTCTTTCTTTATCTCTGATTAGAACCCAACGGTTTTGTGCCCTCCGGAGTACATGGTGTGCTTCCTGCATCGACTCATAACAGCAGTCAGGAGCTACTGGGACGAAGGGAAACGCAAGAGGCCAGGAGCCATTAGCAGTGAAGGTGAACACGCCCATCCTCCTTCTGCGTGCGTTAAAGTCTCAGTTATGGTCTGGCATCACTTCTACTGTCCAGCCATAATGGTTGGGTTGGAAGCCAAATTCAGTTATGCTGCTGTTTTAGCACTGTAAAACACAGGAGAGCGGAAAGCTGAGATGTCGAGAGGAAGCTTCTATTCATTCGGTCAATACTACCTGACGCCTATTGAGGCTATATCTGCTGACCTTAGGTCCTACTTTCCTGCCTTTACTTACTTACTTACTTATTTTGATACTCCTTTTCTGCTGAGACAGTGATTGTGAGCCTTAAGAAACGCAGCAAACTTTGTTAAGAAGTAGCTTAGGTTTCCTTAAGTTTAACATCCGAGCCATTACCCAATCAGACGTAAGAGTTACCTAATGAACGCCATGACTTTAAGAGCAACCATGGATATGTTGTACTTTATGCTTTTCAGAACATATTATACCATCCAAAGTCACAACTGTTAACAGACATGACGAAGGCATGAAACAGAAAGTAAAACACTTGGTGCTCTTGTAGGAAAATAATCAACAACAGGGTGGTGAGGTGTGGCTTACGTTAAATACTTTAGCTTTGCCAGCAAAGTTGATTATTTTCCAATAACAGCATGTGTTTTATTATTGTAATACCACATCAGTTTGCCAACAAGTACAACTTTTATTTATTAATATATGGCACATTTTATGAAAGTTTTGACACATCTGCGCAAAAAGTTACTAAGACAAAAAACATGAAGCTTGTCTTGTTGCCAAGAAACCAGAAAGCACTCCACTAACTCTTACAAAGAGCTGACACTGGAGACTCATTCCACAATGCCACAGCGAATCATCACTCTCCACCTATCCCTATCTTCTGCATCCTCAACACTTGCACCCACTAGCTTCATATCC
>CM074964.1:14594905-14609925 GCA_037577455.1 Pangasius macronema | reverse complement strand
GGTTCATTGTTCCCAGTCTGCAAATACCATAAGCCATCTCTCGAGCTTTATCGAGATCGTTTTGCACTTGAGAGAAATCTATTTTTGTCAAATAGCACAGAGTAATAAAAAAGGCTTAATGTCACTGGTGCTTACATTACCCCATGCCCCCCCCCCCCCCCCACTCCCAATAAAACCCTGTCCAACCCCAGTACGCTGCAATTTCCAGCCCTACAAAAGAAATCAGCGGGAAACCAATTAGCTAGGCTAGGATTGGAAGGAAAAAAAAAATCACCTCTCCTGAGAAAAAGGTGCGTTTGTGAAACCTTGCTGGTGGATAATTTTTTTTTCCTCTTTAAAACTCCTAACATCTTTTTTTTTCCCCACTCTCTCCTGTATACCTTCACCCCTCCATCTGTAGTTGAGGGAAGCCATGGTAACGATGGGCTGTTGCTGGGGCGACCGTTGGAAGAGCCCGAGCAGCCAATCACGGAGAAGTCCCTGCTGGAGATCCTGGATGGGATTGTGATGATGTACAACCTGAGCGTTCATCAGCAGCTGGGCAAGGTGAGGTCGCGAGTCTCAGTGCGCTTCAGACTTTCCCTGGAGCACAGTGCTGGTGCATTAGGCATCACGGAGGAAATGTTGTATCATCTTGCATGTTGCTTCGTGGCTCTCGAGGCTTGATGTTTCACTCACTGCTTATGTGTATATCGATGGATTGTGAATAAAAAAATCGATCTGATGTGCGCCAATTTCACGGCGGTGCTCAGGGCTGGGCTAGAACGAGGCTCGGGACTAATGTTGTGAAAAACTTTATAGTAATATAGATTTGTATTTCATCTTTTTTTATACGGAATGCAGCTGAAACTGATTTAAAACAAAAATGGTAATGTGAAATAAGGAGAATGATTGACAGGACAAAAGAGACACAAGAAGCATAGGTCAAGCAACACCAAAATCGTAAACCGCACATGAGCTTGGCTACTTTTTAACTTCGACTAAAAGGGTTTGAAATAAAGTCACGAACGGTTTGGAAAAACCTGGATGCCCAGAACACGGTCTAATAGTATGGCTAGTCACTCAATTTGATTAACATTTATTTATTTCTGTGTGCTGAGTAAAACTGGGCTGAAATCAAAGGAATTACACCTAAAATCTAAACTTGCACAGCAATTAAGTAACCTTTTTCATAACACAAAAGCTGCATATCAAATAAAATCAAGTTTTATGAAGTAGAAAATGATGAGTAGGAAATATTTTTATTGTTTACTCTTTTTTTCTTGTGACCCCACGTATGTTTTTGTCAAAGATGAAATGAAAGGTGAATGAGTTTCTGACTGGGAATTCCGAGTTGAATAGTCCAATCGCACTTTTCCGTGTTGGCGGTGGAGTTTTCCCCCCAAGTTCCAAGTACAGTGGATTACAGCAGTACAGTGTGGTGTATTTATGTCCAGCTTGATTCTTCTAGATAACATTTCTGCAAAAATAAGCTCCTCATATGGCTTTGGCTCTTGTGAGCTGTGCTTACCCAAAAAAAAAAATCTCCCAGAAGTAAATAAATCACCCCTAACCGTAGCATGGTGGTATATTCAGGAGCATTGCCACCTCACAGCTCCACGGTTTGATCCTGAGATTCTTCTGGATTCTACAGTTTCCTCCCAAGGGCTGAAAACATCCCAGTAGATGAAATGGCTACTTTAGATGAACCCCTCTGGATCCACACTGACTCTGACCAGGATATGGTGTTACCAAGACACTGCAAAGAGCTCTGTCCTGAAGACTTTCCCATGGTGGAAAAACCCCACCTCATTACCGTCATTATCTCTCAGTGTTATAATGCTCCTCTTTACCATACCTACAGCTACATGGCCCACTGTATAAATACTGGCAGTGTGCATAAACTGATGTATACAATAAATAAGCTAAGCAAGAAATTATATTTTGAGCTTTTTGAGCTTATGCACACAACACTGTATATATCGGCACTGTATATTTTTGCTTTAGCGTGTTTTCAAACGTATTTTTTTTATGTAGTGTAATTCTTTGCTACAAAACATTGCTTTCAAATTATCGGCTACAATTATCATTTGGTAAAAACCGCTCTGTGCCTCTTCCTGTGATGGACCACTTGGACCATTATTGCGCATTATCTCGAAAGGGGCCAAAAGGAGTTTTGTGTGTGTGTGTGTATTCAGAGGCCGTCTGGTGCTGGGCGGAGCTTTGGCCAGGCCGAGTTGGCCGAGTTCTCCCACACTGGGCCGAGCCAGTTTTTTTCTTTAGTACGGCCGCAGTGAGCCTCATGACCCCATGGCGACCTTTGGACCCACCTGAAAAGGTAAAAAGTGCGTACTCTGCCTGACTCTGACCAGGATACGGTGGTTAATCAGGATGAATGTGACAATGAAGGGACATTCAGAATCTATAAAGCCTAACTTTAGCATCATGGAACATTTACAGATTCTTTAACAGTGAAACAATTAAAAAGATATCTCTAACTATTGAAATAAATAGTTTGCGACTGAATGAAAGTCACGTCAACAGGAACTCTCAACGTGAAATGACGTACACGAGGGAACATCTGTGTAAGAGACACAAAATGTCAGAGCTGTGAGCGACCAGGTTCCTAATTGAATCTTCAGTTGAAACGTTCAATCTCACTGACCTTAGGAATGGCATTAAACCTCACTACACACACCTGGCCGAGTAATTCCTTTCCCGAGCGAGAGTAGATTAGGATCTGACAGCAGCTTCGAGATATCTTTTATGTAGTCTTCTCTGACATACTCTGTGGCAGGTGGACGTGATTCTTGCTCTGAGAAGTGCTTTGCTCGGCAGAGCTGTACAAAAAACAGCTCCATCACTGTCGACTCGGTGGAGCATTGTTTTACCCGAATGGGATCCTTACTTCAGCATATTTGTGCTGCATGAAGTGTTTTACAAGAAGAGGAAATTTTAAGTTGAGCATCAGATGGATGTGTTTTTTTTCCACTTGATTTGCTTTCACCATTTTGGAATTTGCTTTCGCTTTATGTATTTCTTTTATTAGTTAACCTTCTTCTGCAGCTCTGATGCTGTTTCTGACAGACATCTTGTATATGGAGCTTTACTTCACTGAGCTGTGCCATCTGTAGTGACTCGAAAGTCATTTCTGATCGAAATGCGTTATTATGAAGGAAGGATGTGTGAAAGATGACGTTCGCACAGCACACCTCGTTAACGTAGCTGTGAGTTTGCCTCCGTTATGTCATCTACTTGTACGGGCGTTCACAGCAGTTAAGTCATATTTGATGATTAAAAAAAGCCACACTATCTATACATGTTGATGGCTAGTTTAATGTTTCCTGGCATTACTGAACCGCTTCAATCTGCTCCGCCAGTGTCACAGGGTAATACAGAAATCGCCTGGGCTCTTGACATTTGTAATGCTGGGGGTCATTTAACGCAAGTGCTTTAAGGAGGCTGATTGCTGGCCATGTAGTTGCTAAACCAGCTATGAATTTCCCCATGAAGGTTAAAGTGTTTACAAATCGATAAAGGTGGCTGGGAAAACTAAACTGGATGATTATTATTATTATTATTATTATTAATTGAAGTATATTCATAATAAGAATTATTATAATACAGGTGAAAAAAATGTACCTAGTTATATATAGGTGATATAATATTTACACTATATGGCCAAAAGTTTGCCTTTACACACATATGAGGGTTTTTCCCCCAAACATGGAATTGTGTAGGATGTCTTGGTTTGCTGTAGCTTTACAATTTCCCTGACCTCAACCCCACTGAACATTTTTGGGTTGAAATGGAACCTTGACTGCACCCGAGGTCTCCTCTCCTAACATCACTGAGATTTCAATGGAACTATGAGGCTAAACCATGTTCACGCATGGCAAGCGAGCATGGCAAGTGAGCTCCGTGAAGACATGGTTTGCCAAGGTAGGAGTGGAAGAACTCGAGTCTCCTGCACAGAGCCCTGACCTCAACCCCACTGAACACCTTTGGGTCGAATTGGAACCTCGACTGCACCCGAGGTCTCCTCACCTAATGTCACTGAGATTTCAATGGAACTATGAGGCTAAACCATGTTCACGCATGGCAAGCGAGCTCCGTGAAGACATGGTTTGCCAAGATTGGAGTGGAGGAACTCGAGTCTCCTGCACAGAGCCCTGACCTCAACCCCACTGAACACCTTTGGGTTGAATTGGAACCTCGACTGCACCCGAGGTCTCCTCTCCTAACATCACTGAGATTTCTTGAATTGTGGCTGAATTCAGTCTCAATTGTTAAGCTTCACTGAGTTGGAAACTTGCTTCAGCAAGTATTTAGTGGGCTAGATGCTGGGGTCAGCACAGTCAAGACACAAATCTCCAAATATAATCAGCTGTGATATCGGTAAATGTACCTAAAATTAACTAATTGGATAATGTTTTAATAATCCAGATCAATAAAACATGAGCTCTTTGTTTCGGGATTACTGTTTTGTGCTTCTTGATGGTGGTTTTGAGCTGTCCATGGTGCTGAAGTGCCAGAGTTCTTGCAGCAGGAATACTGCCATTTTTCAAGAGACTGCTCATGCACAGGATTATGGGATATGTAAGCCAACGTTTCATACACATGCACTGCCTTCAAAAATCAGCACCAGGACATCATCAGGCAGTATTATGCGGAAGCACTTGATTGCATTCCTTCCTGATTTCCAATACCGTTCTAATAGGCAGCATTTTTGCACGTTTTACCTCAGAAAAGTCTAAAGTGAAGGTCAGATTTTACGATTTCCGAGTTTAAATCAGTAAGAGTGTCTTTTTTTTCCAGGCATCTTGACTAGACTGTCTACAGCAAAACAATGCATCTTTTTTATTACCTTGTTATTTTCTGACCACACAGTAAATATCTGCTGGCTTTAGTGTTAGTATTACTTTCCATCTGCTTTCTGTGACCCCTTGACCTTTTCATTCCGCCACATTACTTCAGCTAGAGAACCGCCGCCTGTTTCTATGGTACGGAGTTCTGCTGATGGCTTGCTAATGGTGACTCGATGACTTTTCATCAAAGGAATTTAAGGAATGTTTAAAGCTTGCTTGCATGGTGACTGTGTTTTTGTGTGTCTCCCAAAGATGGTGGTTGTGTCGGATGACGTCCACGAGTACGCCGTCGCCCTGAAAGACACGGAAGAGAAGATAGCCCGATGTCCAGGAAGAGTAAGACATTTACAGTTAGCTCTAATCCACCAAGCTGAATGTACGATCTACGATTTTATCCGCAGAATTCTTGTCGTAGATAATGACGGGGAAGAGAAACATCAGAATTATATACTGCTGACAATATCAAAATTTCAGTTTTTCCCAGGCACTTACACATATCTCAATGGTTTAAAATGACACGCTCAGGCACACTGTTCCATGTTGTGTGCAGAGAGCAGACATTCTGGAGGAACTACAAAAGAGCCAGAAGGTGTTTGCTGAGAAGCTCGACCACCTGAGCCGCAGGTTGGCCTGGATCAACGCCACCATTTACTCCAAGGTACACCACCGCACACCATGAGGGACAGAGAGAACGAGAGAGTGAGAGCATTCTCTCTTTACTAAATCAACTTCCAAGGTACAGTGACTGATCCTTGTGCTCCATCAGGATATCAGGCTCCGACTCCCCTTTCTGACCTGTAGGATCATTTTATTGATGTTCTCTAAAACTTGAGTTGCTGAGGTAGACACTTTAATTCGCCCTATAAAGAAAGGCAGACGTTTAAGCTGCAGCTGAGAAATAAACAGCCCTTGTCAGTGGTTATACTACAGAGGCTCCAGGAGGTTGGCAGTCAAGGTGTGTGCTGTAAATGGCAATGCGTCAGAACAGACATTTTTCTGTAATGTGTGAGTGGAAGGGAATAAGCAGGAATCTGTATACAGACCTCTGAATAATTTGTAGTTTGAGAGTAGTGAGAAAACTAGAGGTGGGAATTTAGGTGCATTATGATCTGGTTTTGTTTCAGCTTGTGTTTATAAAATTATTTTTTTCCCCCCAGTTGGATCACTTGCAGCTTTGAAAATGTAATAATAACATTTTCAGTCATTATGACAAGAATAGGATTAATGTACTAGGAATGTATCCTTGTATCTATTAGGGCTGAACAAATTTCACTTTACAAACATTATTTGAATTTTCTGCATATTTTAAGGCAAATACAATCCAAATTAAAATGTTTAGGATCCCACTTTCTAGTAAACAAAAATTATGGGAAAACTTTTTGCCCAAATGAACCTCGACAAAGAAGAAAATGGCATGCTTCATGTTTACTAATTAGCATCTTTAGCATATTTAATAGTTAACAATTCCTATCAGGGACCTGAAGTCACTGAATCCCTGAAGCCATCCTATTGGTCATGCACTATGTACGCTCTATAAAGCCATTATTATTATGTTATACCCTATGTATTGAGCATACATAGTAAAGAAGCCATCTGGAATTTGATCTGTGTATTGGAGGGGGTGTAAGTAATTTAAATTTGAATGAATATGTTGTAAATGCAGTGTATAGGGTTAGACGTCTTTAAAAACTGGTATCTTTCCTGTTGTAGGAGAAGATGCTGGATGTCTACTGGCTCTTGCGTGTGTGCATCCGTACCATCGAGCACGCCGATAACACGGGCTCCTTGTTTGCCTTCTCCCCTGAGTTCTACCTCAACGTGGCCATGAATAGCTACAGTGCCCTTAAGAATTACTTCAGCCCTTCCAACAGCATGGAGGAGCTCCCAGGTATAAACCCAGTGAACAGCTCAGTGCCGACTTGCACAATGGCGCTGGATAAAGATGTAAATTCCCTGAAACCTGCTAGACAGTGAATGATCACATAGCATGATCTAATGTGCATAATAATTGTTTGTTACTAGCGTCCCCAGCATTTGTGTGCAAATTATTCCTTCAGAGCCATACAAACATAGTGGAACAGCTTCTAAAATGGCATCCTGAGGCCACTGTTACAGTACGTTTGTGTGTGTGTGTGTGTGAGTTCACTTGACTTCACTTTTATTTAGTAAGTGTGTGTTTGTCGTACAGGTTATGAGGACACGCTCACTCAGCTTGCTGCTATCCTCTCTAAGCACTTTGCAGACCCGCGCATCGTGGGCACAGGTAAAGCCATGGCACTGCAGTAGACATTAGCTCAGTGTTATGCTTAGGGATAAAGATTTTTAAAACAGAGCTGCTCTTACCTGTAAGTAGGTGTTTGTGTGGGGTGTGTGTACATGTTCCCTTGTGAAAGCCCTTCATATTTTCTAGCCTCAGTTAGGACTCAGTTCATTACATCATCGTAGCCCACACTCGGTTATAATAAAAGCAGACCCATTATGATTTATGTGGCAAATATTGAATTAGAGTCCTGGCCTGCATTCGCCCATAAGCTTCCTCTCGTACTTAAGTTAATGCACAAGCCTCTTTCTCAAGATCTTTCTCTTTCTCTTTTTCCTCTCCATCACGCTCTCATCACCTTCACCTCGTTCTCTCCCTTCGTCCCTCGCTCGCTCTCGTTTTCTCTCTCTCTCTCCCCCCCCCTCCCTCCATCATTTTCCTCTTATTCCCCCTATCTATCTCTCCTAATGTCCCATCTATTTTCATTACCTGCAGCGAAGAGTACAAAAAGAACCTGAGCCAAAAATGTTCGGGTAATCTGTTAGGCAGCTATTTTAATGGGAATTTTTAAAACTCTAATATAGTCTGTTCTTTTTTGTGGCCTATTTGTCACGCAGATGAATTTTTCATATAAAATTCTCCTCTTTGCATGATTTTCTGTAATTCCGTCCAGGCCACTTGCACTTCTGTATCCAATCACATCAGCTCAGAATAAATGCAGTTGTAGCCTAGTGCCAGTGTAAACTGGAAACGTAGATTCAGGCTCGTAATCTGTTATTAAAGGATAAATTTATTACATCAAACCGGATAGTTTTAACGTAGCATGAAAGGTACAGTATTTATTAGTATGTGTATGTAATGTTAGTGTTTCTAATCGTATAATAATCGATAGTTTCACAGAGACTTGAGAGAAACTAACCTACACCTATGCCATATCTGTATATTTAGGTACAAATAATAAGAGATGAATCACTTTGCGTACTTGTGTCTGCTTATGAAAAAATATCTACTGGTTTATTTCTGAGCAATTAGTTACCCAGTGATTAATCTTGGTAATTATATTCTTAAGGGACTAGCTACTGTTGTAGTTGATACTGTACTGTACCGTCGTAGAGAAAATAGCAAAGTAAATCATTGTGCCAAGGTTTGAAATTCCACTCGTGTTGACCTGTGACGAGTGTAAGCTAGCGGCTAGTTACTTAGCCTGCTAATAGCTAATTCAGCTAATGTTAGTAAACAGAATATTGGTTGTTATCCTATGTTCAAATTTGGCTGATGTCTAATAAATTGATATTTATTAAGAATAATAACAATGCAAATTGAGAATCAGATGTTAAAATCGCACTCTCTGTGACAAGTACGAAAAGTTAGCTAGCTGCATAACTTTATTTTAGAGTAGGTAGAATGGTGGGAGGACATGGGAGCAGTGCAGGTAAGAATACGTGGATTTTTAAAGGCAATTTTAGAAATTTCTTGGGTACAAAAATGCAAGATTTTTATTCTGTATTCTGTAAATTTACGTACTTATTTATTTACTTAAATTATTTTACTTAATTTACTTACTTCCTTCCCTTCTTCCTTCCTTGCTTAATTATTTACTTTTTTAACTTACTTTTTTTTTAACTTACTTTTTTTACATTACTTAATTATTTATTTGCTTAGTTACTTTCCTTATCTTCATTGCTTCCTTTACTTTACTTTACTTACTTACCTTCCTTTTGCTTTACTTACTTACTTTCTTTCCTTACTTACTTTACTTACTTTACTTACATAATTTCTTAGCTTTGCTTATTTACTTCCTTACTTCACTGTCATTTCCTTCCTTCCTTCCTTCTTTACTCCCTTACTTCTTTAATTTACTTATTTCTTTTCTTATTGACTTATTTTCTTCTTTTACACTATATGGCCAGAAGTATAACCTTTTGCCCATGTAGTGTATTTACTTACTTATTTACTGACTTATTTCTTTACTGATTGACTTCTTTACTTACTTACTTACTTACTTGTTTATATTTCTAATGAATTAATAAAAAAATCTTCTAACTAAAGTTTAGCTGGTGCATGTGGCTACTTGTCCACTTTATAACAATATCTGTTTTGCAGTAGCAGATCTGTTTTCTCGTTTTCACATGTGATAAACAAGCATCCGCGAGCTTGGCTTCTATCAGTGTGGGGGAGAAAATTGATCCCTGAAGCTATTTGGCACGATGCGCTCGTGCGTGATCAGATATGAATGTTAATAGATGTGGAATTAGATACCGTATAGCTTTTATACTCGGCTCCCTGGACGTAATGTATCTTATGAGCTGCCCGTTATCGATGTTATTGATTTAATTTCCTGTGCTTCTCAGTAAAGTCCATTTTTACACCCAAAGTGCAACATGCTCATACGGTAATCAGTCCAGGCGAGGATTAAACGTAATCATTTTGCCTTGAATCTGTTGTTGAGGTGAGCATGCCATTAGTTTGTGGCTACAAACGCTAGGTCCGGGTTATAATTAAAATTCTTCTTAGGTTTATTTCAACTTTGCAGATTGTCTTGATTTCAAACTTCTGTTCAAACACCTGAGTTTTATGCAGTAATAAAGTGTAAATGACGGTATATAGATGGACATGCATGTTTTTGCTCATCACCTTTTCCTCTGCAGACATTAAAGATTCACTGATGCAGGCTCTGGCCAGCTACGTGTGCTACCCACATTCACTCCGAGCTGTGGAGAGGATCTCTGAGGAGCAGTGAGTACATTACCCGTAATCCCCTCTGAGATATACACACACACACACACACACACACACACACGCACACACACACATGCACACACACACACACGCACACACACATAGCTCCGGCTAACCTCCGGAACCTATTAAAGCAGAGCTTCACCAATAGGGTGCTAGCTGCTTTCTACATTATCCTGCTGGGAATTTCAAATTAATGCAGTGTGAGAAGTGAATCTGGCATTTAGGGAAATGTCTTGGATTGCGACATGCAGAGATTCTCGTGGTGTCCGAAACAGAAGGCCATAACGCCCTGATGTCTTGCTGTCTAATAAACCAGTTCTGTTATAAAGCAGTGTTTTGATGGCTGTAAAGGAATCTGTAAGGTAAAGGTCTGAGACGGGCTTTGATGGCAACGTGCGTTATCATGTTGGGGAAAATAGAGAGAATGTTCTAATAAATAATCATCTAATAAATAGAATAAGCGGCTCCTCGGCTTGTCCACCGTTTTGTACGGGCTGGATGGTGCACAGGATTATGGGTAATATGTTGGACAGTGAGGGATGCTTGTATGCTGCCTTCAAAATCCCACAAGATGAAGGCAGCATTAACAACATTATGTTTTCCACTTTTTAGTTTTAGGGTCAGGAGATGGAAAAAAAAAACAGTCAGATCCAAGAGTTTGACTCCCCTGGAGAAAACCTACTTCTGTTTAATCCATAATGGAAAATCTTCCCCAGCAACAATAACTAGTATGACCTTTGACCTTTGTGCAGGCGGGTGGCTATGATGCGGAACCTGTTGGCGCCGTATGAACAGCGACCGTGGGCTCAGACTAACTGGATCCTCGTCCGCTTGTGGAGGGTGAGATCCCTTTCTCATTATCCCTCCTTTCGAATCCCTCCTTCTTCATCCTGCTTCCTTAGCCTTCTTCCTCATCCCTCTTTTTCATCCCTTTCTTTTCTCTTACTTGCTCCTAGCTCACCCCTCCTCCATTTTCTTTCCTCAGCCCTCTTCCTTATCCATCCTCTCATCCCTCCTTCCCCATCCCTCTTTTTCATCCCTTCTCCCCGTATTTCCTCATACCTCCTTCCTCATCCCTCTTCTTCATCGCTCTTNCTCATCCCTTTCCCTCACCCCTCTCTTTCTTTTTTCCATAACACCTTCCTCCTCCCTAATCCCTCTTCCGCATTCCTCTTTGTCATCCCTTCTCCTTTTTCTCTTGTCAAACCTCTTTCCTCATCCCTTCCTTCCTTTTCCCACTTATAACTCCTTCCTCCTTTCTCATCCCCTTCTTCCTCATCCATTCTCCCTTTCTTTTCTCATACCTCCCTCCCTGTCCTTATCCTAATCCCTATTCCTCACACCTTCTCCCCCCTTGCTCTCCCCTCATCTCTCATCTTTCTTATCCCTACCCATCTCTCTCTCTCTCTCTCCTTATTTTTTCCTTCACATCCTGCTGTCCGTATCCATCTCTAAACCTCCATCCCTCCTCACCTCTTCCATTACCATCTTCCTCATCCCTTTCTTCTCATCTCTCTTCACACATTCTCCCCACTTATCCATCCTCGCCTCTCTGCTCTTCCGTCCTTTCTCATCCTTCTCGGGCTTCTCTCTAATTCTAAACCCATTATGTCATTATGTTGTGTGTAAGAAGGTGATGCAGTCGGATGCAATTATTTTGTTGAATCCCTGTAGCCCTCAGCCCTCAAAACAACCGAACACACTTTTATGCTAGGAGGAAAAAAAGCCTCGCAGCAAAATTGCAGTTATTTGGGATTTACATTTAAAAATCTTGACAAGGTTAAACATGCATGATTATAGCGGATTTACATTATTATTATTTCCATCCAATCAGAACCCAGTTAAGGATTTTTATAGTAATTTCAGTGCTATGCTTTAGAACATACATTCCATACAGTGAGTGGACAAAAGTACTGAGGTAATGTTTCAAAGATCTTATGCAATTAAAAGTGGAGGTCTCCAACTAAAAATAAACCCTCACAATGTTTAAATGTACTTGTAAGTGAATGTCACGTTTTCATGTGAAGAGTAGCCGTTATTACGTCTATAAAACTCTTAGCTGAGTTTTGTTTTAAAGCAGCTAGACAAAACGTCTGAAAACGTCATTCAGTCCCTGTAAATCTGTTGATCATATGCATGATTAATCCTACATAGTTTGCTAATGAATTAATCAGAAGTACAATATCATGATATTAAATAACCAATATTTACCATTAGCTAGAATGTGACTTGCTGCCTAGCCAGTTTAACGTAGCTATTGGAAATCGATGCTAGTCGAGCCTGGCATTAGCAAAGAACAACAGGCTAACTAAGGTGAATATAATCATGTCGGCAATGTTAGCAGTTCATTCTTTTTAGGAAGGCAAAATTGATGCTTCATCATCTTTATACGAGTCTTTGCTTTCTCTAGCGTATTGAAACTTGTTACTGAGGTAGGGCCAGGGACACTCTTGAGGGTCCTCAAGTTCAAAACTGCCGTCTGGTGGCTTATCCATCTTCATACACACAAGGATAACTTTAGTGCTAACTACATTGCGTAGGACAGAGAGAGGATCACTGCAGATGATGAATTGGGACGATTCTTAATAGCGTTTTTCTACAGTCACGAACTCAGATGCTAGAAAAGAGTTTGGTGAGAGAACAACGCTTTATAGCTGCTGTAACGTAAGTGATGAAAGGAACGAACTTGTTTCACGGACATAGGTATCGATAACTATGCTTCGCATCAGGCTCTATCACACCACCCTGTTTTTGATCATCTTCCTATAGCAGCCTGCTGCTGAGTGCTTTATTCTTTACATGTTATAATCCAGATCAGGCTTTTAAAGGTTCAGCCTAATGCAGTTCCATCTGACTGCATCTGGGTTTTCATGATGATCACTTGTTATACTCTTTTACAGGGCTGTGGGTTTGGCTACAGGTACACACGGCTGCCTCACCTGCTTAAAACCAAACCCGAGGATGCCAACCTTCCCAGCCTGCAGAGTGAGTCCCTCTTGTCTCTTACATGGTGTAAATCCATTTTCTTTTTCCAACTGGATCATCTGTCTGCTCTAACTCGATACTGCTCTAACTGTTTCCCCAATTTTTTTTTTTTTTAAACTGCCCCTACTCACTCTGTATATCATTTCGAATATTCTAGTCTATTGTCATATGTAGACTTTTGCAGTATACACTATATGGCCAAAAGTTTGTGGACACCTGACCTAATCACACCCATATTTGCTTGTTGAGCATTATTGAGGCCAGGCACTGATGTCTGGGGTGCAGTCAGTGTTCTAGTCCATCCCAAAAGTGTTCAGTGGGGTTGAGGTCAGGGTTCTCAAGCCACTCGAGTTCTTCCACACCATCTTTGGTGAACCATGTCTTCCTGGCGCTTGCTTTGTGCACAGGGGCATTGTGATGCTGGAACATGTCTAAATTCCACTTTAGGGACATTGTAATCCTACAACATACAAAAACATTTTAAACAATTGTGTGCTTCCAATTTTGTGTTAACAGCTTGGAGAAGACGAGGACATGGGTGTGATGATCAGGTGTCCACATACTTTTGGCTATATTGTGTACTACACCATGATGTCTAATGACGTTTACTCTGATTATATCATATTAATAATTGTGCAGATTTGCCAGTTAACTCTTGAATGTACTCTTTTTTACATTTTTTACGTGATGGTAGTGCTGAACTCTGATAGCAGAAAGAAGCTAAGCTGAAAGAAAATGGCAGACAATGAAAAGGGTCACGCAGTTAATCAGAATGAAGTGACTTGCAAAATCTGTAACAGACAAGTCGTCACAAAGGATAGTAACACTGCGAGTCTTTGGAAATGACCTAAATAAGGTTCCTCTGCAGGATTGCTGTGCTTAATCTCTGCAACAAGGGGAGTCTCAACACCTTGTCAAAATCACCACTCCATGGCTTAAAAAGTGTTTTGTATTTAATATTTTGTCTGTTGTGGATGATAAAAAAAAATCTTGATTAATGATTTAGTTATAATAAATTGCGATCAGGGAAAAAAATATATATATATATCATGCAAGCCTAGTCACATGTCCCTTTTTTTTTTTTCCCCTCAGAAGTGCTTTTCTAACTTTGGAATAGTTTCCTTTTTCTCCTTTTTTTTTTTTTTTTTTTTTTTTTTTTTTTTTTTTTTTTTTTTAAATTTGTATAAACCAGGTCATTTACTCTGTGTGTGTGTGCGCGCGTGTGTGTGCGCGCGCGTGTGCGTGTGTGTGTGTGCGTGTGTGTGTGTGTGTGTGTGTGTGTGTTGGGTATGCAAAATGTGTCAACCTCTCATGCAAAATGGCATTCTATTAATCATGCCAAAAACAATGCACTAAATCTTTCTCATCAGCATTGACATGTGCAGCACAATGCGAGTGAAGCAGTCTATTAATAGGAATAAAAAACGAATACTAGGTACAGCTGTCATCCATCATGTTCTGTAGTTTGCAGATGTGCTTTTATGGTACTTAAGAAAAAAAAAATGTCTCACAGGCTGAGAGAGAATTCACCTTGAAAGGTTTGTATAGTTTTACACACAAAAAGAAGTGAATTTAAAATCTCGTTGATGCCTGGACCTCAGATTTTGTGATGAACAGCTGACATTCTTTCATCAGTCTTTTTGATTCCCAGCTGTACAAAAAAAATACACTAGTGTTATAGAAATGGCACAAACTTCCTGCAACTGGCGAAAGTGAACATAAAAGCGCTTGTACTTCTTAAAGGGCCAGTGTATCATTTTTGAAAACTCTACTGTCTGCAGGATGAATTGCAATTTGAAGAGAAAAATATTGACACGACTTCCTTCTTATAGCCAAGTGACCCTATTTAAAAAATTAAGATAATTTCTGGGTCATAAATAGAGTATACTATTCAGACCCCCTGCATGGTAATACTGTGAATCACAAATTTTGACATTATTTAGTACCTTTGAAATTGTTTGATTATTGTAGGTCTAGAGATGAAAATCTACTGATTTTATACTACAGTCAGTTATACTAGTTTTTAAGAAATAATAAATAATGATAATTAAAAAATTAAAAAAAGCAAAAAATAATAATAACAAAAAAAAAAAATGGGAAGGGGTAGTGAAGTGAAGTGAATTGACTTTGTGGCCAAGTGTGGTGACCCATACTCGGAATTTGTGCTCTGCATTTAACCCATCCAA
>CM074964.1:14553294-14567652 GCA_037577455.1 Pangasius macronema | reverse complement strand
GTGTGTGTTCACTACTGTGTGTGTGTGCACTTGGATGGGTTAAATGCAGAGCACAAATTCTGAGTATGGGTCACCACTCTTGGCCACAAGTCACTTCACTTCACTTCACTTCACTTTTATTTTGGTCATTAAAGAATCACATTTTCTCTTTCTCTATCTCAGACAAACGGTGTTGACTGTAGAAGTGCTGATGTCTGTCATCAGCCTAGTACTTAGATCCATTTTCACTTTCCAGTTTCATTTTCTGAGCTAAATTCACAGCTAAAGTGGAATTGAATTTGACTCTACTGAAAACAGGGGAATGTATTTTCCGGTGTAAAGCATTGTTATTCATTATCGGGGATGACTTTCTGGATTACTGATATCCAAAGTGCTGGAGAAGTGAAGCAGAATCCAAGCTCAGCTCAGCACAGAGCAGCTGAACTTACAGGTTAATGAACTAATTCTGGCTTCAATCTGTCTATGTCTAAAATGATACCAAAAGTGAGCAATTTCTTTTGTTTCGTGAGCAACCGAACCGATAAATCATCTTCTCGCAACACGTCGTAGCTTCAGACTTGTTGTTTTCTGCTGCTGTGTCTGTGTGAGTCGGTCATTGGCCTCTTCAGACACTGTTATAATTGGCTGGTGCTTTCTTTTGATGGTTTTTTGGAAGGTGTGAGGAAGGTGGGAGTCAGGGTGGCAAAAGGGTTGCCATGGTGATGACTGGTGCTGAACAGAGTGCAGGCAAAGATAAAATTGTGTGGAGTTTGCAGCTCGGAGCTGGCGGAGGCACAAAGCCGCAAGAGTTACGCATACCACAGCCTGAAAGAAAATGTAATAATTGCATGTGCAGAAATTCTGAAAGTGACCACCTTTCATGGAAGCGTGGTCTCATCACTGTTAGAATTCACATGATCTAACTTGAATTAAAGGTACATCGGGTTAAAGTGAGTGCATGGTTTGCCATTATGCATAGTTTTTATTTATTTATTTATTTAAAAAGCAGTTTAATTTAAGTGAAATCCTGGAAGTTCACTTTCAGGTCATTACATTCCCATTTTACGTTTATTCATGCTTTTATCTAAAGTGACCCATAAGTGAGCCAGAATTTAATCTAGAGCTGTTAAAGGGATCATAAGGCTGAAGTTATGCTCACGGACCAAAAACAAGTTCAGGATAGTTGTAGAATAAACAGAGAGAATCACACCCATCTCTATGAGGAGCTGCTATTAATCTATACATCACTATACTAAATTCTGAAAAAGCAGAAGCCTTTGTGCCCAAACTAATTCTAATTCTAACCTTAACCATAATACCCGAAGATGTATTTTGGTTATTTTAAAAGCTATAAAAGCTAATTTGTTCATGGGGACTAGCCGAAAAGGTCCAGTATTCATATCATTAACGGGACATTTGGTCATCACAAATGGATAAAGACCCATGTAGACACAATAACAAAGGTATGTGCTAGTACTCAGGAGTACCATAAATCACTATACTCCTTAGTTCTATCCATCATCCTAAATCTTCACTCTGTCCGTATGTAGAACCGAAGAACAGGTTAACCATCCCAAGGAATTCACAGAGGAGCACAGATAGATTCCTTCCTTCCTCCCTCCCTAACATCCTACCTTCCTCCCTTCCTTCTTTCCCTCCCTCCCTTCCTTTCCTCTTCCCACTTATCAATCAGCTATCCCTTGAAGCCAGCCAACCAACTGCTCGCTCCCTCCATTTTCTCTCTTTTCTCCCTTTTCTCCCTAATTTTGTCTTGGCCAGTTCCTACCCATCAAGCAACTCTCCATTTAAGCCAGCCAACCACATCTTTTTTTAAAACCGCTACTCGTGCTACGTCACAGGCTATGTCAGAGGAAAGCGCTATCTACCCTCTTCCATATACCAACACCTATGATTGGCTAGTTTGACAGGGGAGATAGAGTACGTCCCCAACCCCCTCAATTTTGCTGTCTTGGCTCCCAGCCGTTGATGGCTGTAGCATCGTCTGGATTCTCACTCAATCTCCAGGAGCTAGATTCTGTCGTGCCGCTCGGGAACCTGTAGAAGAATAATTTACAGCTTACTTTCCTGCATTAATACTTTGTTTCAAAACTTACTAGCATGTATTAAGCTGGAGTTTGAGAACCACTATGTACAGCTATTTTTTTTTTTATTATAATTATTTATGATTATTTTCAGAAATTTCGCATACAGACGTCACGTACATCATCTCATTTAGTCATTTTCAGGGTTACATTTTTTTTAAACAATAATAAGCCAACTGCAAAATCAGGATAAATGAGTTGTTTAGATGAACAACAGTTAGGTTCAGCATCTTTACAGTGTTGGAGGCAAAGCTTATTAATGTAGGCACTGCAGCATTCATCACCTACAGAACTAGAGCAAGACACGAAGGCATGTCAGATGTTGTAGAAAATGGCTGTAGCATTTCTGGCTACAAAAGATATTTTTTTTCAGTAGAGCACTAATGGCACATTATTGATCTCTTACCATTTCTTACAGCCTTGCTCTTTTATTTTGTATTGATATAGCAATAAGAAGGCACTAAGAGAAAACTGCAGCCACTTGATTCTGCTGAAAATTTCATCTGAACACACACACACACACACACACACACACACACACACACACACACACACACACACACACACACACACACACACACAGACGCCAGATGTCAGCTTTGACATATTGAGATTGAGATTGAGATTGATAATTGGGTTACATTGGGCCAGTTTAAAAGGCATGGTCAATGTCAATGTGGGGCATCAGCACCTCAAATTAAAATGTAATATGCATAATCTAATAAAATGAGCTGTGTTTTATGCGTTATGAGATTTTATTCAGTCTGCTTCTCATCGCTGCGTGGAAGTCAATACCAAGCTTTTCTACCCTGATGTGAACTACAGTAAAGATTTCTTTTAGCATACAGATTCAATTTTAAGCCTCACAATATTACTGCTACTGTGATTTATTTATTTATTTATTTATTTAAATTTTATTTTAAATGTAGTATAACAGAATATGAAAATCTATGACCAGTATGCGAATATGTGTGTGTATGCCCAGGATTTATTTATTTATTAAGGATTTATTCTCATGTTAATGTTACTTTCTAATTTGATTTTAAAGATTTTTTTTAGGATTATTTTCAGTCTGTAATAAAATATATCATACTCTATTAAACTCCATAAACTATCAATATGACTTTTTTAAGTGCAATGTATTCTCATAAATAGATCTAGTATTATTGAGGTTTTATTTTAGATAGCCATAAATAGAAATAAAATTGCCTTGATAAAATAAATAAAATAGGATTACTTTGTTTTAATAATTTTGCAGCCTTTAATATCACCTTATTGTGAAGCCTTTTTATTTTATTTATTTATTTATTTTTATTCATATATCTATGACATCAATTAATCAGGGCAGGCTTTCTGATGACATTATGATAACATCATGATATTAGACCTTTTTTTTGTTAGTATTGTTCTCTTAGTCTAATTTAGTAATATATGAAAATATATATTTATATGTTTACTGCAGAAATATGTTCATTATATATATACATTATATATGATTTTATAATAATAATAATTATTATTATTATGCAATAAAACATGGCTGCCCAAAATGCAAACCCATGTCTGGCCTTCCTCCTGCACCGTGCCATAGCCTACATGCTCTAATTGTGTGCACCTTTTATACGAGGTCAGCTTTCTGTGCTCTCGGAGCCTGGGGAGCTGAGCTCATCTCCAATTATCCCATCACATCTCTCCTTTTCTCCTCCCATAGCGTCTATAATTATTGGGAAGAGCCAAAAAGCTTTGCAGGAATCATGCCAACATGGCCCTGTCTGATTGCTCCGATGTTGCTTCTCTCTTTCGTTCTTTCTTTCTTTCTTTTCTCCTCCTCGGAACTGGGCTGGAGCTGGCCCGAGCCTGAGCAGTGCAGCGCAGAGGCAACGCGATGCTCCGGCAATTTCAGTGGCTCTGCTGATTAACTGTCCTGTGTGCTTAGCACGCATGACGCATTGCCTCAGTTCACAGCTCTCATTATTCACCTTCAGGTTTCTGCTGAATGGTGGAATCAGGACTAATGATTCATGACTCGTAGCTTCATCATGTAAAATGTGTGTGTGTGGGGAGGGAACTTCTGAGGTTATTAAAATCTCTGAAATTGGTCGTTAACCCTTACATTGTGTTTAGGTCAAAATTCAATTTTTTCTGTGATTGCAAGTGAAGAAGGTGACACAAGGTGAAAATGATGTGTTAGTGTTTGCAAATACAAAATGAAATGGCAATGGCAGTTCCACCATCTGTTACTTCCACACACACACACACACACACACACACACACACACAAACACACACACACCAGCTTTCAGGAACACCCCAACATTAGAAAGGGGTTATACGTGCTGATTTACATCAACTTTATCTTTATATTGCTGATAACTGAGGTAATATTGTTAATTTATTTCGTTGTACTCTCAAAAAGATGCTGATCTGAAACTAAGGACACTAATGCACGTTATTTATGTGACCACCACTGGAAAAATATTATGAGCAATGTCTGAGGATTTGAAGACTAGGGTGTTGCTGTTGTTAAAACTAGAATAAATAAAAGAAATAAGTAAAAGAAAAAAGTGAATTATGATAAGAAAAGATTTGACAAAATATGACAGGCAATTGTCAGAGGAAAGACAGTAATGTAAGTCTGACCATATGCTTGTTTTTTTTTTTTGGATTTTCTTCCCCCTATTTTTCCTCCTAATATTGGTCATTTAGCAATTTCCCACTCCTACGCACTAGCTAATATAACTCCTATCACATTACTGCTACAAACTGGGAAGGGTGAAGCTAGCATGTCCTTCTGCCAAGACACATGAAGCCATCAGATCTTTTCAAACTGCTGTTCATGCTATCTCATAGAGCAGTGAAACACACTAAATGAAAAAAAAAAACCCGCTAATCACCCTCTTCTGCATACATGAGCTCACAGACAGCAACGTTTGGCTCATCTTGCTCTGATTGACAGAAGAGAGAGAGTAAGTCATTCCTCCCACCCAAACCGCATGGCCAGTTTTCCTCTCCCAGTTTGGACTCCCAGTCCTGCATGGCCGTGGCATCATCGGGATTCTAACTTACGATCTCCTGATGGGTTTTGTTCGGCGTGTCGGTTAGTGTATGTTCTCAGAAATTAACACCATGTGTGCTTGTGGTGCAATGTTAACATAACCAGCGTTCTGTTTCTAGTTGAAAATATGCATTTTTGCTGCTGCTTTCTTTATTTTGTATGTTTGACTTTTGTGTATGTTTTATGTTCTATTATTTAAATGTTTTGGTCGTTGGCTGTGTTTATTTTTTTGCCGATTGCTGGTTGTGGCCGAGCTCCACACCCAAGCTTGGGCGACAAATTTCATTTTGTCTTGATCTTCCTTGCATCATTTGGTTGGATTGGTGCCATTATCTGCAGCTCCGTGGATCCCTGGAGCACCGCTCGGAGCGGTGATGCCCAGTAGCCATGCGCGTATGTGACAGTTTCAGCCATTTTCATGATTTGATGTGTGTTCATGAAATTGATGAAAATTCATAGTTTGCCATAGTTTTTGTGCCAGGCTTTTCCGCTTCACTCCCACATTAACCACACGTTATCTGGATCTGTTCTGTTGGCTTGGCTTGATGAAGTTCTGCCAAAAGTGTGTCTGTGTACAACATTTTCATTAGCATAATTCCTTCCTACTCACAGTCACAAAGCTTAGGGTGGGCAAACAAGTGAGACATTAGTGCTAGCTTCAGCCTCCATTAACATGACTGGCACAGAAGTGCTTCTTAATTTTTGTTTGTTTTGGGTTGATGCCTTACTTATGGGTGTATGAATGTAAAACCTTCTGTACATTAGCAAATCTAGGGGGGAAAAAAATCATAAAATCATATATCTATAGTGAAGCCTCATTGGATTTCTTATTTTTTCCGCTGTGGAAAAACACACTTCGTTTTTGTCTCACTTTCAGGGATGATTCTGAAGACTGGAGATCAGCTAGACCTAACCAAGGGTACACTGATTGCCAGCTTGCAGGCAAATGGGGCCAGTTTGCTGACTAATGCAGAAAAACAGAGCACATTTTAATGGAACTTTCATCGAGTGATGGAGTATATAGATTTAAGAAAACTGTGTCATCACCACTTCTTTTGTACTGAATGTTAAGGCTTGGACTAAACAATGAGCTCTATTGGACACTCTATTTAGGCCGACCTCTTGCAGAAGAATACATGACAATTTGCCTCTGTTACAGTTGGTTAAAAGGCATTCGGTGCACTTTGTGGTACCGCACTAATTGGATTGTGATATAGAGTAATCAGTTTAGCAGTGTAAGTGGAAGGGAATGGTTTGGGGTGGAAAAAAAACCTGGGATTCCTTGGCGATTTAAGTTTTTTGATTTGGTTTTTCCATCATACATTGTTGTTAATTGGCAGACTTTATAGGCGACATCATCCAGTGATGCCAGAATTGGCAGTTTGATGGTTCAGTGGCTGTTGTGGTTCTTACAACTTCGTTCATTCTCAAGATTAGAGTCTTGTAGATAATTTGCAAGGTTGTATCTAGTGGCAACCATAATGGACATGGTCATGGTCAGAATGTATAGCCACCCTGCAAAGATCTCTGGCTAATTAATGCAATCTTGATGCAACTTTTAACCTTCATATATTCCAGACATGACTGAACTTTGCAATTCTAAGCAGTGCTTTTAATGATAATTACAGTGAGGCTAATTTCAAAGGATTAATTATTTGGAACTAGGCTTGGTGTGATTCTTTTTATTTTTATCAGGTACACTATATTGAAAAACCTCTGAACAACAATTCTTTCATTCCGACGCTATTTGCAGTTTCTCATTTTTGGTAATTATTGTCTGGAAATTGCTTTTTTGTCAGTGAAAGAGGTTTTATTCATGCCCTTGTACATTGCATTTCTTCTGTGCTTGGAGAATTGAAAAAATGAAAAAAAAATGGCTAGTGCAGGCACACATTGACATTACCCAGTCAGAAGTTTAGACACACTTACTCAGAGAACTGTTTTCCTTACTGTTATGGTTTTCCATATTGTAGAATGATTTTCCACACTGTAGAATGATAGCAGATACATCAACAGTATCACTTCACTGATTCAGTTTATACCCATTTTCCTACCTGTCTTCTGAAGAACAAATAGATACCATTAAACAATAGCTTCTGGATGCAGAAAGAAATCAACAGAAGGAATAGTCAAGCGAATAGTCAATGAATAGTCAAGCTAATATTATTTACCTCCATCAGTATAATCACTGTTCCAGAGATTATATTATTAGATAGTGATTGATTATATGGATATAAACTGAACCATTGAAGTGATACTGTTGATGCATCTGCTATCATTCTACAGTGTGGAAAATCATTCTACAATATGGAAAGCAAGTGCGTGTACACTTTTGACTGGGTAATATAAATGTGTACTTAACAATCATAAATTCATTAGCTAGGCCACCAGACAAACAAAGACTCTGTTGCTGCCCAGCAATGTTTTGGTTGTCTGGAAACCTAAATGACTAAGTTATAAAGTGGTAGCTAATGTAATTTAATAACACGTCATTAATACAGACTAAGAGTATTGAATGAGTATATGATTATTATCCTCTGTTAACAAGTTTCTAATGTAACACATTGTGTTTGTGGCCTAAAGGAAAAAAAAAAGAGTTTCAGCTACGAGCTGTGGTGTTCGGTCCTCACATCATAAATAAAAGATATTATTTGAGTCTTATTAGCGTCTTTATTTTATCTTAAATGCGAGATGATGGCTCAAATTTTGTGTCAACAGTTTACTAACATATCCTGCTTCATATGAGATTCCAGTCTAACTGATTTGTGTAGTAAAAGTTTTTCCTCTTAATATCAGTCTTAATGTTAGGTGGATTGTGAATGTAATCCAGGCGATGGTTTGAGAACCCCAACACGAATTTCACTAAGCTGTTGAAATGATTATTTATTTATTTATTTATTTATTTTTTGCTGACACTGTGGTATGTTGCATCTTCTTGCATTTATGTGGCTGCTCCGTTGATTGATGAGCAGTAAACGATATTATTTATGTCCACCGCACTAGCCACTCTTTCACAGATTGAACCTCACTATTGGGAAATACATCACCTTTGATTTGTGCTCTCTTGAAACCGCATCACTGGGTTTGGCAACCGCTGAAGCTCGCTTTAGGCGATGGCGAATGCTTCCTATTGTGCTCAACTTGCATCTGTTTTCTTTGTCCATTATCTCCTCATCTTGGTCATGTTTGACAAAGTGTTTAATATAATGAGTGGTGTTTATCTATTAGATGAATTCATTAGCGCTTTGATTTGTTTCCTACGAAATGTCATTCTTATTACTCAGTATTAAAATGTCATTCTCGTTACTCACACATCAGTAAAGTCACTCACACTACAGAAATGACATACTTTTGACACATATTGTTTTATTGTTTAGACTTTATTATTGTCCATGCCTTATTCTCAACATCATTCAGATCCCGTGCTGTCAATCCACACACATTCATGACACTCGTCTGACATCAGCTGGACTACCTTACTTCATTCCTCATTGCTCTAAAGAGCTTTTGAGAACCGTGACAGCTTCAACAAGGCATCTCCAGTATCACTAGTTTTGCCGTGGCATTTTCATCATGGCTTCTGCCAATGAATACAGCGTGGGCAGAATCCATTCCATCTGTTGTGTCTGAAACTGTGTCCCGTAAATTCATTGTTTGATCTGAGAGGAATTATCAGGGCTAGGCAGACTTTTCTTGAATTTTCTGGCCTCGCAGTTGCGTATGCACGCCTCTCAGACGTTACTGTGGAGTCGAAAGAGTGATCCATATGTCAGGAGTGAGTGAGTGTTTGCCAGCTGAGCGAGAGAATTGACGCACCTGGAGAGGAGAAAGAGAAAAAGAAAAAAACACAGAGCAAAAAAAAAAAAAAAAAAGGCTTGAAGCAAAAACGCTACACAATGGTGATGGCTTTGTGTCCTTGTAATGCATTTAGTGTTCTTCATAGTCGTATAATTAGTTTCTTTAAAAGATTCACTGCTCAATATATTTAGTGTATTTACTATTACAAATAATGAGAACAACACAATGACATGTAATTATCAATACAATATGATCGAAGTAAGTGTTTCGTAAGGCTGACAGAAGAAGTGCTTGAACGAAAAACACCGAAACATGCTGGACTTCTTGGTTGTGTTTACATCCTTCCTGTCAGTCACGTGACATACACACCCTCAGTTTTACTGCTCACGAATGCAGACATGGATGAATAAAGTGCTAATTGCTTAAGCAGTGTGAGATATTGTTCCTGGTAAAATTTGTAATGATGTTAAAAAGAAATAAAATTTGGAAGCTGGTTTTCCAAAATGGAGATACCTGCTGACTGGACAGTAAATTAGCTACATTTCTCCTGGACACATAATGCAGTCATTTAAGTTATAAACTGGTAAAGAGTTAAACCAGCCTAAAAAAAATAAATAAAAAATTAAGTTATTGGGTGTGTAATTTTTTTTTAAAGCCAACTTTGTCATAAGTAGAATGAGTGTAAGATAGTTAGCTATATTTGATAAACCATGTTGATCCAGCAGCCTAAAACCAATGGTTTTGTATTAAAAAACATCTGCATGTTGCTTAGACTGGATGCATTTCTCTGGAAATTGACAGATAGAATGTTTCTGTAGACTTCTGTATGGTGTATCGGTGCCCAGTAGAATGAGGTGGACCTAGCTGGCTTACCCAACTTGGAGATTCTGGTAGGTGGGACTTTGAGAAGATGGTCATGGGAGGTAGGATCAAAGACTGCGAAAAACCATTCTAATGTTTTTGGAGTTCACCTTTCAACAGACGAACCTAGCAACCCAGTGCACCTTTAAACATGCCTAAATAGTCCAACTGAACAGAATTTCACAATTTGTTCCATTGCACACTTGCACATTTGTGTTGCTAACCATCTGAGCAGCTCTGTGACTTGCTAAGAGTGACAGCTTTGCTGTTTACATTTTACCATTAATGAAGTGGCTGTCCTTTTAGGTGATAGGGAAGTGTTATGATCAGTATGACTCGATAAACCATTACATTCAGTTGTTTCCAGTGTGCATGTGCAGTTCCGGCTAATAGTATTAAACACCAGAAGAAGACTTTGAGAAGTCGCATGTGGTACATGAACAAGCATTTTACTGTTGTGAAATGTCATTTGATGTATTCTAACTTATAGTTTGTCATTGTCTATAAACAGTCTTGATACGCCTCTTTCTTTTTGATGATGAACCCATTCTATTTGAAAATAGTTAATAACTTTGCAGTATTTTTCAGATCTTAAATACGGCCACATTTATACCTGTAACTTGGTCTTTTTTTAATCTTGTAATTTTCTAAAACAGCGGCTCTGACAGTAGTTCCGGCTCAAAGCACATTATATTAATGCAGTATTCTCCATTTATCATTATGTTTTGACATTTTTGCTTAATAATCACAAGTAAAAGTGGCCTACTAGTACATTTTAAAATATTCTAATGACAGAATCAAATATATTATTAATGTATGTGTCAGTCATTCACTCTTTCTTTAAATCATTCATCCTCAGTACCTGCTTTAGCCTGGTCAGCATCACGTTGGATCTGGAGCTTATCCCGGTAACACTGAGAATGAGGCAAAAATACCCCCCGAAATGGGACGCTGCCATTACAGTACAGTACAGAACGTGCCACTTTATTACAAGTATATATTATTCCTCTTTGTGTAAAAAGAATATATTTAGAATTAGCAGCCTCTCTATTGGTTTCCCCTCAGCAGGTGACCAGTGTTCCCAAGCAGCAGCTACTGGTTCAGTACTGCTTTTTTTAAAAAAAATTTTTTATTATTTTTTTCATTTTAAACACACCAGCCAAATGGAGCTCTGAGGGAAGGCAGTACAAATCTGTGCCTTGCTGTGTGAAAAGTGAAGTGAAAATAGGGGCCAATATTGAGAACAGCTCTGAGCACATCCGTAAGTAATGTTCAGGTCTACTGAACATACATCTTAAAATAATAAATGTTGATGGAGAGTGATGGAATAGGTACACTATATGGCCAAACGTATGTAGAAACCTGACCATCACACCCATATGTGCCCATATAATATGTTATTCCAGATTTAGCCCCCCCCCCCCAAAAAAAAAATACAAAATAAAAAAAAAAAAATCTGTAAATAATGTCTGCTTTTCTGAGATTTACCCATTCAGCCACAAGATCATTAGTGAGGCCAGGCACTGATGTTGGGTAGGGACGCCTTGTGCATAGTCGGTGTTCCAGTTCATCCCAAAGCTGTTCAGTGGGGTTGAAGACAGAGCTCTCTGCAAGCTACTTGAGTTCTTCCACAGCAACCTTGGCACACCATGTCTTCATGGATCTCACTTTGTGCATGGGGGTATTGTCATGCTGGATCATGTTTGGGCTCAACCCTTAGCTCTAGTAAAGGGAAATTGTAGTGCGAAAGCATACAGACACTCTAATCAATTGTGTGCTTCCAACTTTGTGGCAACACTTTGGGTTAGGCCTACATATGGGCGTGATCGTCAAAGTGTCCTCATAATTTTGGCCATATAGTGTGCATTGAGCCTGGGTTTGGACCCACAGAGTCTCGACAATACAATTCATAAAGAGAAAAATTCTGTCATTTAAGTCCATAAAAACAATCTCTTTGTCTGGTCCCGTATTTAGCTGGTGTTATTCACCCAGCCTTCATCTGTTTTGAATAGATATCAATGGCAGCCATTATCAGCGTGGGTTAATGGTAGAAGGTGATCTTGTGTTGTGTTGACACACTCGCCCGAAATGCTAATGTTTTATTGACTTTGTGACCATTGTTTGGTGCAGGATCTCATTTTCTGAGCTGGTCTTTGTAAATTAAATATTGTCAAGCCTCCACTCATCACCTGCTGATTTCGCTTTCCTGTTTAAGAGAGTTTAAGCGAGTACACAGTTGTTGGATGGGATCATTTTTAGTACCCTACCGCCCTGTCATCTGCAATGACTGCCCTGCTATTGGATCAGAATGAATCCATTCATCTTCAGCAGCCCAGCAGTTGGCCTGCTTCAGTTATCTCTTTCAGCTGAGTTCACAGTAGACCATCCGACCAAATGTTTGGGGCTCTGAACATCTAAATATTTTGTCACCGCAGAGATTTATGTTAATATTCTCCAAAGCAGAGCATATAAGGCAATGGCCTTGGAACATGAGATAAGCTACATTTTCTTTTCTTTTCTTTTTTTTTAAACTGGTTGTCTATTTTGAACAACACTGAGCAACACAGCTGGAACCATGTCACTGGAAAAGACCCCAGATGGCTTCTCAGTAGTGACATGATTTAGTCTTGGCTCTGAATTCTTATTAGTGAGATCAGATAATTAACTAGTCTCTAGATTCATGTCTAAACATCCTGTTGGGCTACATGTCAGAGACTACACACACACTGTGTGCCTCCCTTTTAGGAAGTCCCCAGTACCATCACTATGTGTCACGACTCGTTGTTTATGTCTTCTCGAAGTTTAGCCTCAGGTCAGTGATGTATTAGCAAGAACTGGAACTTAATATGTCGATTTGGAAGGACGTAGTCCAGGAATAGCTGCCTTTATTGAGTCGGTATAATGGATTCAGTATGGAGCGTGGTATAAAGCGCCTACATTAATGATGAATATAAAGTGACTGATAAACCAAGGTTTAGCTGAAGTGGGGGGGTCTTCATTTGTTTTGAAATCCTGTTGAACTAACACCAAGTGGACTAGTTAGCAAATACAGGTAAAGGTATTGTGGTCGACCAAATGCATGTGTATTTTTCAGCACAGCACATTGATATTGGTTTGCTGCTTGTTCTGCTGAGAAGTGAAGTTTGTAGGATTTGATGAATTCTTAATGGAGGCAGCCCTCAGGCTTTCACTGGGAAACCATTCATTATGGAGAGTGTCCTCTCAAGATATACTCGCTTTACTCTCAAACACATTAGAGCCCTGGCTAGGGCATGCACAGCGCATCGCAGTCGTGTTCAAAACACATTTAAAATCATCTTTTTTAAAGATAACACAATAAATGAGATCAGATTAATGTTAACAAAAAGGTTTTTTTTTTTTGTTTTGTTTTGTTTTTTTTTGTGCTGAGTTGGACTGCATGTGCCAATTCAATTAGCATCAACTTTAAAGGGCAAACCAGAGGCACTGTGGCTGATTTATCTCGTGTGAAATTTATAGTCAAACACGTCCAGGCGTTATTTGTAGGGGTCCGCTGACTGTCCTGAACCCGTGTGCCTGTGTCTACCCTTGAGCACACATTGTAACAAATATAAGTATGTTCTTAAATACAAATACTCTTGAGTGATGATTCCTAAACCAGCCCTATAAACTAGTAATAAATTGAAGGGCTACATACAGACATAGATGTAGTATTGTTTGGAAAAAACATAAAACAGAAAATGAGTAATGCTGACGTGTTCTGGTTGTGGATGGACCACAAGAGGTGTATTTTTGTGTGCATATATGGGCATGCGGTGTGTCCTCAACTGTTTGTGTGTGTGTATATATACTCACCATACACAATAATAGGAACCCTTGTACACCTGCTTATTTATGCAGTTATCCAATCAGTCAATTATGTGACAGCTGCATAAAATAATGCAGATACAGCTCACTGTATGTTTTTTGATTTTATCGGCACTCTATGTAAACTCTAAAGACTGTGTGAAAATCACAGGAGATAGTAGATAGCAGTTTTTGAAATGCTCAAACCAGCCCATCCAACAACCATGCCACCATCAAAGACATTGAGATCACTCGAGATTTCTGATTTCTGATTTTTATAGTAATATAAAATAATTTTTCATAAAGGCCACTGCTAACACTAGCCAGTGAGCTAACAGAAACTAACCTGACAGGATTTCTGACAGGATTTTTAAGTCATATTAATACACATTTGACTAGCTAATAAAGTAACCTGACAGGATTTCTGACAGGATTTTTAAGTCATATACACGTTTGACTAGCTAATAAAGTAACCTGACAGGATTTCTGACAGGATTTTTAAGTCATATACACGTTTGACTAGCTAATAAAGTAACCTGACAGGATTTCTGACAGGATTTTTAAGTAATATTCAAAAATTTTCAAAATCTTCACTGCTAATGCTAGCAAGTGAGCTAACACGCTAAACTGACAGGATTTATAACGGGATATTTGAGTCATAATAATATGTTTATATTCTTTACTGCTAATTTTAGCAATTAACAGAATCTAACATGACAGAATTTTTAAATATTATTC
>CM074964.1:14539541-14553194 GCA_037577455.1 Pangasius macronema | reverse complement strand
TTAAGTCATATTAATACACGTTTGACTAGCTAATAAAGTAACCTGACAGGATTTCTGACAGGATTTTTAAGTCATATGCACGTTTGACTAGCTAATAAAGTAACCTGACAGGATTTCTGACAGGATTTTTAAGTAATATTCAAAAATGTTCAAAATCTTCACTGCTAATGCTGGCAAGTGAGCTAACACGCTAAACTGACAGGATTTATAACAGGATATTTGAGTCATAATATGTTTATATTCTTTACTGCTAATTTTAGCAATTAACAGAATCTAACATGACAGAATTTTTAAATATTATTCCTAAATGTTAAGAATCTTCACTGATGGTACTAGCTGGACTATTTTAAGGTAACTAGACCTATTCAACAATGTTTGAAGCCAATATATGAGCTCAGAAAGCAGTTTGTCTGTGCCACCTGGCCTGTAATCTTCTGACAGACTCTTCCTGGATACATGCTTGTGGAAATTGTTCTATTTTGATGTGATGATGCCAAATTAGATGACATTCATATACAGAATTGGGAAAGTCGCAGTTGATTCTCAAAATGTCACTGCTCTGTTTGTTCCTTTAAACTAATGATGTTTAACATCACAAACCTATCTTTGTATTGCTTTTTTCCCATCTGTTAGAGATTCCAGTTTTAATTAGTTAATTAAGTTGACATCATTTGCATCTTTTGCCTTCTTCTGCAACTTTTACATCCCATTACACGCTAAGAACTAGCCAATAAACACAAGCAAATCAGTTACGCATTCACCCGTTCATGGTCACAGACTGTTAAGCAAATCTAATTGGATTTCTCCAGTAGAGTGTCTTAACAGTGAAAAGCTTACTGAAATGTTATAAGATGAAAAAAAACGAACCACTTTTGCCACATTAAGCGAGACATTTTTCATTTTATCTACATCTATTGCATCCCGTTGCGCAGATATTTTTTTTCTGAATGGTGATGTCTGTTGTTTCTCATAGAGAATAGGAGGGAAGCCCCTTTTTTTTTTTATTAAATTGAAGTTATGTAGTGGAAACCAAAGAACGAGTAGGGAATCTTAACAGCCATGCTGCCTTCTGGCGCAAAACTGATGGGCGCTATAAATAAAATTAAGCTATATGTGACAATAAAATCTTGACTATGGGTTCTGTTCTGTTGGTTTTGAAAGCATGTGTCTAACAGAGAGACATAAATGACAATCCCAATGTGTCATCTGTCTTTCTATCTATCTAAATGACTATTCATGTGCAAGGAGATTTTTAGATTGATTTTGGAGACTGTTTGACTTTACTGCTAATATAAGTGCATATTTGATCATGTTGATCTGCACTTGAGGTGAAGGAAAGGTCAATATTGTGTGTGTGTGTGTGTGTGTGTGTGTGTGTGTATTCCTTTCCTCTTGGTCTTGAAAATCAGCCTCTTTCCAGACACACAGATGGCAGAGTCCCTCATAGGCACAGACGTTATGCAAATGAATCAGGGCTTATCATGTTCAGCTGGCAGGCCTGGCTTCCTTGGGCTGTTATGGCTGCCATGGCTAATTGGGAGAGATTGGACCTTTTTAAACTCAGGACCATGCATGCACAATCACACACACACACACACACACACACACACACACACACACACACACACACACAAACACACAAACACTCTTGTGTGACCTTCTATTGACGTAATTATTAATACAGCTAATCAACGCTATGCCTACACCTATATACATCAGTAAACAAAACAAAACCTGTTGGCTCTTTACTTTTTTTCCCCCCTTATGAGGACCTGATAAATGACCAATTAAGGTCAAAACTTTAACATGGGGACATTTGGTCCTCACCAAGATGTAAAAACACATTCACACATACAGACACACACTCTTGTCTCTCTCGCTTGATACTAATTGCAATGGATTGGCCACATGCATCCACCCTTTTCATGTGCGTTAAAGGTAAAATTTCTCCTGAGCCCTATGACATTGATCTGTATGACAGTTTTAACCTGTATGATCATGAAGTAATCAGGCCAGCCTGACAGAGTTGCAAACCGCTCACAGACATGGGGTTGAAGGCGTCACCTGCCTCAAGAGCTGCATACAATCCCCTGTATCTGATTTAAATCTTACACGGTATGAACACAGACCCTTGAAAGAGCTAAACCAAAGTAATGTAAAACTATGGCTATAAAAGTAAACATCACATAGCACAGTGCTAAAGGCAGTGATGACGATGATGGTTTTGTTAATGATGTTGATGATGCTTGTCATGCATTTAGTGCATTTTAATTCAAAATAGATGGAGGAGGATTTAGTATGCAGTTAGTCAGGAGGGTGAGGGCTTCGGCACTAGGGTAATATTCCGTAGTAAATATATTTTAGTTTGTATGTCACAACACTAAAGCAAATAATGCAATTTAATTTTTTATCTTCCACTTACAGAGCACTTTGGAGGCACTGTCTTAAATGGCCAGACTGAGTTGCCTGTGTAGTTTATTATGTGGCTCCACTGTAATGTAATTTTCCAAAACAACACAGTTGAGCCAAGCTTTTTTTGCCGTGACCAGAAAGATTTGTTTATTACACATATGTCCTTTCCCATACTTCATATTAATCAATCTTTGTGACCCTTCTCTTGTTTCTTTGAAGCATTCATATGCTTATGTACAGCAGTGTTGCAGTCATTTAGACCCAGAAAAACAGTTGCCAAATAAATATTCCATTTATCTGTTGATAACCTTTGTAGTAATGCTAATCTTTACCAATAATGAGGAAGTCATTTACCTCTGGAGTCGAAGCACAATGGTTTATTAAGAGTCTGATAAAGAAGGCATTTGTTTGGGGGTGGGGGAAGTGGGGGATGGGGAAGGGTGGTGGAATGTCAAGGGGTATATTCCAGTACACAGTTAGTTTGCTTTAATCCAATGTATGGTCCATCTGTAACAAGCTTGGTAAACAGATTGACCAAAAACATTTACAAGATGTAAATGATTCCCCACAGCCTTATCCACAAACTCACAATTTGCCAAAATTCCTATAAGGGGCACATATATATAGAAAATCAGATATGGATATATATTTTTTTAATTTTAGACTTCTTGTTAAAAAAATTAATTACTACCACATTCCATCCTCTATAATACTTGTGCTATTTTTGTAGAATAATGGGTTACAGTCCAAAGCAGAGGCATATGAGCTCTAAACAAGGCATCTACTGTACAGCTGTCATTCTTTCAAGGCTCAAGCAGGGTTAAAGGGCATCCAAAGCATCATGCATACCTTTCCTTGTACCACTGTGCACATTTCATTTTAAAGCTTGATGTACATGTTCAGGGCAGTGTTTGGCTACAACTGTTTTCTTACCTGTCCTGTGCCATTTTTGCTTTCTACTCTTTACTTTCTTGGGTTTGCTGTGCTCCCTGCCTTGCCAATTGGCTTGTCAAGCCCTCTCCCTGCTCTGTCCTGAGAGGCAGCAGAAGTTGCAGACTGCCACACTGAAAGACCCACTATTTTAGTGGAATGAAGGTTTGGGGATGAGGGCAACCTCATGCTATGCCACAATAGTGGTGTCTGAAAAGACTGAGTTGAAAGAGTCAGCATTGTTTCGTAGTACGTGCACCTTTGGATTCTCGGAGATCAGTGCCTCCTTGGGCCTCCCATTTTGTACCTCCTTGATGGGCTCCAGAAAGACCACATGCTTGCTGTTACTGACCTTGCGGCCGGGACCCTCCGTGGTGGCAGGTGGCGTAGGTGTCAGGATCGAAGACTGGGCACTGCATTCATTTGCAGGGCTGGGTGTGGCAGGTAGTGGCTGCTTGCGGCACCAGCATCGGCAGGGTGTCAGATAAAGGTATATAAGAACCAGTACCAGGCTAACCACACATCCCAATAGAGTGGTAAAGCCGGTGTTGAAGGGCTCGGGCTCATGGGAATGCATCGTCACTGTGATGTTTACCTCCCATGTCTCGTTCCGTAAATTTTGGCGGTCCAATGCCATGCACCAGTACACACCAGAGTCCACCACTCGCACTGCAGTAATCTCCAGGCTGCCATTTGCATACATTCGCATTGCATTATTGTTGCCTGGTGGGACAATATATTCCTTGTGAGGTGATACCCACTGGTAGGTGAGATGTTGCCCCTTCAGTGAAGTCTTACATTCCAGCAACACTGACTCTCCCGCGTCCACTTTCAAATTATTCTCTGTTTCCCACAACTGGTTCTGTCCCTTTACAGTGCAGTTTTCAAAGAAGCGAGTGTGTTCAAGAAACTGTACTGAGGCACGAGGTTCTCCATATACTAAGCATGTATGCTCCACTTGGTAATCCTTGACTGAGATGAAGTTTTTTTGCTCCCATTGTTTGAACATGCTATACATTGCACACTCACAGATCAAACTGTTGTTGTGCAAGAATAGTCCACCTTGAACTGAAGCTGGCAGAGCTGCAATGTCCTCAACAGGTAGCTTGGGCATACGGTTAGAGCTTAGGTCCAGTGTAACAAGGTAAGGATGGCTGTGCTCCTGAATGGAGAAGAATGGGAAATCGGTCAGACGATTATGGCTGAGGTAGACCTTATGCAGGTTGCTCAGGCTGCTCAATGCTTTGCTTTCCACTCTAACAATATGATTATTGTAGAGAAGCAACTCCTCCATTCCCACAAGCTCTTGGAAATAGTGATTTTCCACCTTGTTCAGCTGATTGGAGGAAAGGTCAAGGTGGCGCAGACTGCTTGTGTTTTGGAAGGTTCCAGGGGAGAGGCTGCTCAGGTAGTTGTGGGCCAGCCGCAGCGTTACGAGATGGGGAAGTCCAGCGAAGCTGCCTTCCTCTAGCTTGGTCAGATGGTTGTGGTTGAAATCCAAGGTGGCGGCCGTTACCGGTAACTCTCTCGGTATCCACTTCAGTCCAAGATTGCTGCAGCTTAGGATGTCTGATACTTTAAGGCAGCCAGCAGGTAGGCTAGCCCTGGCGAAGTGCAACAGGAGTGAGCTAAGCATCAGATGGGTGGCCACACCCTGAGCGCACAGCATTGTGCCGTCAGGATGCTGCTGGAGGTTGGCAGAGCAGCCAGAGTGCTACAGGGGTAGATGCCCACACATTAAGAACACAGTGGTTTAGATGGGATGGCAAGATGGAATCTGAAGCACACTCTAAATCTGATGGGAAAGAAAAACTGTAAGTAAACAAATTTCAAACACTGCTTCAACTAAGGTAAATAGCCAAAGAGGGAAAGACTGATTTATCAAGATGTTATACTTGTAATTATTACCAGTGACAACCACATTATTTACCAAGGTTCTAATTTANAGCAACAAATAATTTTTCACTTACCAAATGTAGGAGTTTTCTCCAAACATCCCGTTAGTTCCAGCTACTAGTAGTGGCACTTTGCTTGTTAATAGGGCTGTTTTTTTTTAAGCACACTGATTATGGGAGCTGCTCTAGTTTTGAGTGTGGTGGCTCTCACGGCAGGGAGCTTTCAGGAGTTCAGGAGCCAGTAGAGAGTTGTAGTTTCTGCCCCATGCCCGAGACAGATATCACCACTTCTCTGCTCCCTAATTTTAAAAGTCTGTGTTGTCTTCTTGTTGTGGCATTTGATAATGGCAGGAGAGCCTTAAAAAAAGATTTGGTTGGCTGCTACAGATTTGGATAAGATCTTGAAGAACGTCAGCATTCTGTCCAGCTTAGTTAAAATAAGTATGAGCTGAGTGCAGCACTCATGGCAGTTCAGAGAAGCAATCTGTTTGCTTTACGCAAAGGATTTATGAGTCATTACTTACAAGCAGTACCATGTCGTTTTTGAAGAAAGCAACAGCATCTCTTTATTTCAGAAGTAAAAAAAGCATCCTCAAATTATTTTCCTCAGTTCCAAACTGAGCATTGCACTCTTTCAGTCCTTTGTTTCCACACTTTCTTATATCCACGTGGCATCGGGAGAACTGATGTTTATCGGATAAGTTGTCCACCTTTTTTGCTCTTCTGGTGCTTCATTTAATTTCAGAAATTTACCATATCCCTCTCTTTTGTTGAGCCTCAGCCTCTGCTTTTCTTCCTTTGTTTTGTTTTCTGCGCTTTTCTTTTTTTCTCGATCTCTCCCACTCTCAGGCTGTCTCATACAGAGCCTGTGTGTAGTCCATGCTGTCTCGCTCCCTCTGTCTTGCTGCCTCTCTCTCTCTCTTTCTCTCTCTCTCTCCACTCTTACAGTTTCACAGTCCTAGAGGAGGGGCATCAAGGGGTTTCTTCCCAGCACTGATTGGTTGGCCCTAGGAACTATGAAAAGAAGGACTGTGCACTGTTTTTTTTCCTCCTTGTATTCTTTCTGTTCTATTATGTATTTCTCTTTTTAAAATGTATTTCTCTCTGGCAGGTTATTTCTTCCTGGCTATGGCTCCAGGACTCATTGGTTTTGTTAGTGGTTGTTGGAGTCAACTTTAATTAGCAGGAATAATGATATTAATGCCAAGCAAGGGAATAATTTTGAGCCGTGCACTTTTGGCAGCAATTAAAATTAGAGCTTTTTAGCAGATTTTAATAATGTATATATCAGATTTTAATATATAATAATATTAGGCAAATATTATAAGCCAGAAGCATAAAGACATGATTCTATTATGCATTTATTAAAATGAGGGTATTAAGGGTTTGTTTGAAATAAAGGGATGTGGATACTCATTTTCGATCAAAAGTTTATTGGGTTATATTGTGACTTAAATACCAGAAAATAGAAACTGGTTAGCAGTGGTGCAAGTAAGAGTTTTGTTTGCCATCAAATGGAATTATAAAATCCTTGTCTACACAAACTGAGCGGCATTGTCACAATCTGCTTTTAGTGAAGTTTGCTTGCAGTAGTTGAGCAAGGTTTGAGAATTTTCCTTTGGCTTGGATAAATGTAGGCTTCTACAATGTATATATTCACACTGCATATTTTTATTCAGACATTTCTATGCATTTTTTACATTCAATTTTTTTCTTTTTGTCTTATGTATCTAAAATGTTAATTATAAATGTTCTGAGGAAGTCACAAGGCATTTTCTTTTTAAATTGTAATATCTCTAAAATCTTTTTAGCATGTTTCTGTGTGCTGTGTACTTAAATCCTTGTGATCTGTTTGTATGTGTGTATCAGTTGACCAGGACCTTTCTTTGCCTTTAAGTCATAATTGCACCAACCGTGACTGCTGTCATAGTTCATTACGCTCTGTGTACCCACAGCTTCAGTACACTCCCACGCACAGAAACAAGGTCCTGCTGACTTTTTCACCATAGCAGCTTCTCTGCTGGAACTTATTTGAAAAGTTATGCACAGCTATAAATGAAGGAATGAAGGCAGCGTTTGCAGGTTAAGTTGTGAGCGGATCTTTGGTCAGCTGATTTAACCAAAAAAAGCTCAGCTACAAGAATAAGGCCAGGTGTGCTGTGTGATGGTCAAGCCATTATCTGTTCTTGAAAGTGTCTGGATCATGTGATTTTTCAGAGCTTATTTAATAAAGAAGACCAGACTTTACATCTTGGTTATGTCTCTCTTTGGCCAAATTGATTCGCAAGTCTTCACACAGGCCATTTTTTCAGAGCAATACAGTCTCAATTAGAAAGTTTGAAGGTCAGCTTGAAGCTGCTTCTATATGCTTCCTGGCAAGTAGCAATTTGCTCTTTACATGTAGCGTTTTTTTCTGTGTCAGGGATCATGAATAAATTATCAAAGTGCTAAATTATTATATCTCTCCTAACATCACAACATTGCTGCTTACAGCTTGACACATCCATCTGAATGGGAACGCATACCTTTTGCGGCATGTGCAAACGGCTGGCACAGTCATTACATTTTGGCTAGCAGTGCCTATATTTATAGTGCATTTATAGTGCTTTTAACAATTGGTATTTTCACAAAGCAGTGGGATGTTCATTTAGATCCCTAATGAAAAAAAAATGAGGTGACAGTGATAAGGAAAAACTCTGACATAAGCAAGAAACCTTGAGAGGAACCAGATTCAAAAGAGAACCCATCCTCTTCTGAGTGGCAGTGGGTAGTGTTAGAAGAAAGTGTGTTAGAAGGATGTTCAGTATGAGTATATTGTGAATAAGAGTCCTTGGTGAGCACAGGACAGGTTTTTTGATTACAGCAGCAGTCTAACTCTTATATACAAATCAGTATCTAGGAGAGTAATAGGTGTCCATTACCACTCTCAACCTACATTTGACTATAACCCTTAACGTCATATATACCATAGGTACACCCTGAACATTTAGAACATTTATAACATAATTTTTTTTTGCCAGTCTTGGAAGTGCAAGGTCTTAAAAAAAATGAACCAAAAGACAGTTGTGTCAAAAAAATGGTGGGACTGAAAATGGCCTTAAAGATCTTTTATTATTTGATGAGAAGTACATTCACAGAAAAATGGAAACACACCATTTGTGAGTGTGCATGTAAACCACTAAAATCAAGCAAGCATAAACGATTAAAGGATTATATAAATAACTAGTTCAAATCATAATTAAATTTCTAAACTGTAACCAGCATTAGCATTTTGTTTCTTTTTATGTTCCAGTGCTTGAAATAACCATAACACAGTGCTAAACTGTCTTTTGGCTCTCACTTGTCAGTTTAGGAGCTATCATCTCAAAAAACGCTTCCCTTAACGCACAACACGCAGCTTGTTTAATTCACTTCCTGCAGTTGGGCTGAATCAGGGTCAGATCACATTGTTAATGCATTTAAACTGCACTAGGGGTCGGCTAGAAGCAAACCAGTCATATTGAAGGTGATTGGCTAACCAAACCAAACCAAACGAGAAAAAGTGCGAGAGCTTCATGCATATGTTATGAACACGTCCTTAATCTAATCTAAGTTTCACAGTAATGTTTATTTGTGTGACATCTAATATTGACAGCTGATTTTTTACAGATATAAGTGGAGGTAATAAATATAAATCATAAGAAACCATCGGCTATTTTTTGGCTATTGAATGGAAAGATACTAAAAGTTGTGACTAATACGAGTGATCTGTTTTCACTACAAATGACAGGAATGTAACGTATGGAAAGACTAAACACTTTCTTCAGAGACGTCGAATTGGAGAACAGAAAATGGAAACGCACTGTAATTTTTTTCCTTTCAGAAGCAACTTTTTTTTTAAGCTTTCAGGAGAACATTGACTCACTCAACAGACAAAAGGATTCCTGAGTGGTCTCTCAGCTGCTGCTGTCACGCATTAAACTTACAATGGTAATTATTCTGACTGGCATTCGCTCACAAATCAATCTCTCTCTGTTGCACTCGGAAGAATCTGTAGAAAAATTAAAGCTTTCTGTGCTGAGCTGACACAAGCGCCACAAAAGTGAGAAGAGAGGGTCAGCATCTTGTGGTGCGGAACGTGCCTTGGAAGATTGACCTGTATGGCCTGTTCTCACAACTCAATCGAAATGTGTCATATGTGTAATTTAAAACAATTATTTTCCGCCAGATAATTGGCAGCAACTATAGTAGACACAAGCATAAGAGGTACTTTAAAACAGAACAAAACAAAGGAAGAGTCTGAGGTGCGCACGTTTTTATTTTGTATATTAAAAGGTCGAATCATCCTTGCGAATTAAAAAGCACAGAAGATGAGATGGACGAGATTATTTTCTGTCATCACTCGGTTTTGAGGTCAGTAGTCACAACTTGCACTTCGGTCATACAGACAACGTTTCCTTCTAAATTTAGTCATAATTTACTAAAATAAATAACAACCTTTAGTGCCACATAAATCACCAGACAGAACAGTACAATAACACTAAATGGTACATTACAATATAAAAATACAATTCAATACTGTTGAGTACAGAAATGCTGTACAGTGGAAATGATCATTATATTATAAATATTAAAGAATTACAAAAAGCATACAGTTAAGCACTGTGAGCACGCAGCAAGCAGCGATTGTTTAGTGCATTTATAATGTTACTGAAAGATGCAGACAGTGAGGTTACATTACATTGTATATTATATACTATGTAAGGATAAAACAACCTGATTCAATGCAGAGTTACTTATTAGCACCCATTTTCAAATAACATTATTTTCAATAACATGTCCCTTCCCCCCCCCCTTTTGTAACGCACTTACAAGTCCCAAGCTGGTTCTCTTGTAACACACCAATTTGCCAATGCTAACATTTTTTAAAATCCATTTATAGTTAAATTTAATGTTGTGGAACATTCACTCATCTGAAGACTTTCCTGTGTTGGAAAGTTTAAAGTTACAGCTTTACCTATAGCGCTGACACTGGAGACTTCTTCCAAAAATGCTAAATAAATATATCCTATAATCCTATAATATCCTATAATATATCCTATAATCCAAATATACAAATGCCTATGCAAGTTGTTACCATAGACAGATAATGTATTAGAACAAGCACATTATTATAAACCCTATGATTTGCCTTGGAGCCAGAAATACCTTGCAGCTGCTATTATAGAAATTTAATCAACACATTCTGACCAAACCGAATTGAGAATTTAACAGCACTGGGGTATGTTTGCGTGTTATTCTTAGGTATGAGTCCTCTCAGGGATTAACCTTTAGTTAACCATCATAGTCTAGATTGCCTGTCTTCCTAATTAGCGAAACAGCATGCTACCTCTGTGTTCCTGTTGATAGGGCCTTTGCACGTGTAAAGTGTCTCCCTTGTGAATCGCAAGGTGCGAACATGCCTGGTGAGAGGGGTGTGTGCTGTGTGTACGTGGCATGTGGAAGCAGGCCCGGAATGTCTTTCCCACAGTTAGCTGTTATCATGAAGCCTAGACTCAGAATGGTGCCTGTGACTGTGTGTATGTGTGTGTGTGTGTGTGTGTGTGTGTGTGTGAGTGTGAGTGTGATGGGGGGGTTGCAGACCCTCTTCAGCCACGAATCAGACCACTGCTTTTAAAGGACTCCATCTTGGAAACACCTGGTAGTTTCTTGCCATCACAGTTTTTATGAATATTTTAGCGATTTTAATGTTAACTAGAGTGCAACATGTGGTTGTGTGGTTTTGTGTGTGTTTGTGTGTGTGTGTGTGTGTGTGTGAGAGAGAGAGAGAATATTTTAGTGCCAGAGCTAAGAGATGAGTGGGTGGGAAATGGTTTACTCTGACAGCTGTAGAGTAAGAGGTTTTGTGTGTGTGTGTTTGTGTGTGCATTTCTAGTAATGCATTTTGGAAAAACCCCTCCCAGCTACATCCTGCCTCTTCCAGTTGATCAACAGGAGGGCAGCCAGGTGTCTGTGTGTGTGTCTGTGTGTGTGTCGGTGTGTGTGTCTCTGTCTGTGTCTTTGTCCGTCTGTGTGTATGTTTCAATGTGGGAGACAGTGTGATTTGTAGTCACTGGGGCCATGCTGACGTTTATTTGCTTCAGTTGTTTATCTGGGTCACCTGTCCACCCCTGGGGCTTTAATTCAGAGTGTGAGTGTTTGCATATCAGTGTGAGTGTGTTTACTAGTGTCTGCACGAAAGATTACTTATATCTGAAATACTGAACATGTTTCTCTGAAAGTAGCATTGATGCCTCCTCTGATTGTTCTCTGATTGTCGTTTTCTACCAGTGATTAATCTCAAAATGCTCTATACACTTTTACCACACAATTGGCTAACAGAATCGGTTAACGGGATATTTTTGGTCATTGGACTGTCTCTCACCCCATTAGAGACATAGAAGTGTTTAAAACCCCTTGATGCTCTCACTACCTTATCACTCGACCGGGATACCACCAGAGAAAAGGCACCTACCTACTCCATTTACGCAACTCTTTGTTGTCTACCTGATGTTAGTATAGTTATATAGACACCTGACCATCACAACCATATGTGCTTGATGAACATCCCATTCCAGACTAAGTCCCCTGTTTGCTGTTATAATAACCTCCACTCTTCTGAGAAGGCTTTCCACTGTGGAGATTAGCCCATTCAGCCGCAAGAACATCAGGCACTGATGTTGGGAGAAGAGGCTTGTCAGCGTTCCAATACCCATAGGTGTTTGTTCAGTGGGGTTGAGGACTCTGTGCCGGCTACTCAAGTTCTTCCACTCCATCCTTATCAAACCATGTCTTCACGGAGCTCACTTTGTGAACAGGGGCAATGCCAAGCTGGAACAAGTTTTAGCCTCTTAGTTCCAATGAAGGGAAACTGTAATGCTATATCATACAAAGACATCCTATACAACTGTGTGCTTCCAACTTTGTGGCAACACTTTAGGGAAGAACACATATGGGTATGATGGTCAGGTGTCCACAACCTTTTGTGTACCTTCAGAGTGACCTGTATGTTAGCTTCCCAAATAAAATGGTCATTATAGTGGACAGTGTGCATATAAACAGTTGCTGCACTGCTAATTTTAACGCTAAACAATCCTTTTCAGGAGCTACACACTCAGGAACTAGATAATAAGACAATATAGATATGCATACATTGTGCTGTATGTAGATATGCTTTTGAATGGTAAAATATGTTCTCAAGGCCAAAGGTAAAACAATCCCCTGTGCCATATTATACTCTTACATTTGATTACTCAGTGGTTTGCTGGTTTCCTGAACTATTACCATCTTCATCACTGACACCATGTTGGTGAAAAAGGGATATGATTCATTACTGCTATTAGCCAACCGATTTAGCAAACAGATGGTACTCTAGAAATTAAAATATCAAATGCCATCTACTATGGTTAAGTAATGAAAATGCTTTGATCATCACACATCAGTACATGAAAACCTCATTTCCTGAGCACTTAGATTAAGAATTAGGTGAATGTAGGTGTTGAAAAAGTGTATGCAGAAGACTGACAAAGGGAAATTGGGTGTAAACCGCATGGAGCATGTGCTTGTGTGGGTTAATCGCTGTCTTCTCTTCCTCGCTCACTTTGTCCTTGGTCTTGGATGACTGTGTTGATGGCAGGAGAAGAAGTGAAAGAGCATTGATGCGCTGTCCTCAGACAAAGCTGTGAGGCTCAGGACTTTTGTTTTTTTTTCCATCTTTGAAGCAGTAATATGTTTACACTCTGTGCGTATCAGTAGTGGCTGAGAATGCACCGAGAAACAACAACAAGGGGTCTATTCTTAGACGCATGTTTGTTTTTCACTGAGGTGTTGTGTCTGTGTGCTGTCAGCACAAGTACGCTGCTGGTGTTGACCTTCATCACATGTAAGCAGTCTATGACAGGCTCTGTGTTTGTCTGTCCTTCTGTCTTCCTCTCTGTCTCTCTTTATCTCTCTCTCTCTCTTGTTTTTTCTGTCTGCCTTTCCAGATATTCTTCTTTTTTATACGTCTGGAAGGACTCTTTTGTAAAAGTTGAACACATCTTTTTTGTTTTATGTAGCTGTCTAATAAATGTCGCTGCGATGTCTAATGTCATATATGGTTTGTCGTCTTTCTCTTCTTCCTGTGCCTGCAAAACACATTATGTATTTACAGTTGCGTGTAAACCTTTGTATACCCTTAGACTGAAATTAAGAGGACAGAAATATAATTTGCCTTATGATTTTATTTTTGTGTATATGTATAACAGCTCTACAAGGTAACACCACTTAAAAAAAAAACTGGTAAAATTATATATATATATATATATATATATATATATATATATATATATATATATATATATATATATATATATATATGTAACCAGGTGTTAAAGGAGGGACCACACACAACGCTCTG
>CM074964.1:14528877-14539441 GCA_037577455.1 Pangasius macronema | reverse complement strand
ATATATAATAAATTGCAATTGTAATTTTTTTTTTTTTTTTTTTTTTTAAACCTATAGAACCCATGGGGGATGAAAACATTTGCACTCTAGGCTGTTATAACCAAGGCCTTTTTTTTTAAAAGGACGTTGACTATATATGTATCTAAAATGGAGTTTTCAGCATTATTTTATACCCTATGTAGTGAGCATATGTAGTGAATAGAAAACCATTTGGCATTCAGCCTGTGTGTTCAAAAAGTTAGTTAAGGATGACAAATTTTTTACCTGAATCTAAGGTAGCCTAAAAATGTACAACTATCAATAACAGGAAAGTAGTGCGTACTGTGGGTGAAACATTAAGGTTTATAATAAAGTTTATGATTCTTTCTTTCTTTTTTGATGACATCAAAATAATTTGAAACTTTCTTGGTTTATGTGATACAAGCACATTGTGTAGCACTACTGATATTCAGTCTGTGTGTGGCAGTATATTGTTACACGCTCGTTGGGGGTCGCCACAGCAGCTCATTGGTCCATATGTTTGATTTGGCACAGGTTTTACGTCGGATACTCTTCCTGATGCAACCCTCCCAGGCGTGGGACTGGTATCCAGGCGTGGGACTGGCACTGAGAGTGCACTCCCAGTGGCTGGGTTATTAGTAATTGGTAGCACTAAGTTTGAGTGTTAATTTTTGGACAGAAATGTTTAATACAGTTGACATTTTTCAATGAAAAAAGTATAATCCTACCTAAATATCTGATCAGCAATTTTGAATGTTGTATCCAAAAATTTATATTTTCCCTATTCCTAGTTTGTTGTAGATTGAAAGTTAATGCTTAGATTATTGTTGGACACTCATCCATGAAGCCATGAAGTTGATTTCTTTTAATAAAATAAATGAACCACACCCATTACCAGTCTGAGTTTCTGTTTTCTTTTGGCACTTTGTGAGCCTGTTAGTCAGTGTGTGTTGCAGTGGCTGAAATTGCATATACTGATATTGTGTGTGTGTGTGTGTGTGCGCACAGAAGTGTGTTCCTGTGGCTGTTAATGGTTGCACTTGGTTGCATCGTGTCTGTGTGATGTAATATGAATTCTTAATGTGGGATCATTAAGCATGTGCATATCACTAAAGTCAGATCTCGGTTGTGTGTTACAGGATCGCTAAGGCTGCCTCGGTGCTGCTGGCAGACCCGTGCTTCCAGCTTCACTCGATCCAGCACCTGCTGGGACGGGGAGAGGCCAGTGCTGGAGCAGATAACAAACACTTCTCACTACACTCTTGTGAGTTTACTCGTACAACTTTACTTAACACGTCTTAAGGAAAGATGTCTTCAAAAATAATGCAGTTAATCTTTTTTTCTACATAAAAAGTTTCTAAAAAAGAGCAGCGAACAGCAGAAAACTAAACAAAGTCAATATTAGCTGTGACTTCTCTTTGGGTTTAAAAAAAATGCATCAGTAGTCTCAGGTACATTTTCATCCTGTAAGAAAAGTTGGTAGAAAATGGGGAAGCAATTTGGAAGAGTTAGGATCTATTCATCAGGAAGAATGTGTGATAAGTACAGATAAATGGTATTTGTGCAGATTGGCGAGTTTTTGCTAAGAACATTCCTTGAAACTGTAGCACTAAGTGCTTTTAATAATCCCAAAAAGCAGTTAATAATCATTATCTTAGCACAGCCCAGAAAAATTACAGGTATCTCTTTGATCGCAGTCATGCAGCTCTTCTGTAAGTCCTCCTACAATAGGTTAAAAGCCTATAATCATCGTCAAGCAATGTGAATTGCCAGGATCCTTTAAATAATTTCTGTTCAGCCTTATTACATAATGAATAAATCAAGGTTAATTAGGGACCTCAGATATTCATATGCAATCTATAAACTCTGTAGTCGTATGTAATCCATTTACAGTACATTTAAGCTGTTGCTTTCGCATTGTTATTCAGAGGAGTTAATGGAGTGTGATTAAAAAAGAGGAAAGGTTCGGAATTAGAAATTTTGTTAAAAAAAAAAAATGACCGTTGGAGTAAAGTAAAAAGAAAGTTGCCTTAAAGGAACAGAGCAATATTTTTCCACCCTAACTCTAACTAACTCTAACCCTAACCCTAACCCTAACCCCAACCCTAACTTTAAATCTAACTAACTCTAACTCTAACCCTAACTCTAACCCTAACTCTAACTCTAACCCTAACTCTAACTCTAACTCTAACTTTAACTCTAACTCTTACCCTAACCCTAACTCTAACTTTAACGCTAACTCTAACTCTAACTCTAACCCTAACTCTAACTCTAACTCTAACCCTAACTCTAACTCTTACCCTAACCCTAACTCTAACTTTAACGCTAACTCTAACTCTAACTCTAACTTTAACCCTAACTCTTACCCTAACCCTAACTCTAACTTTAACGCTAACTCTAACTCTAACTTTAACTCTAACCCTAACTCTAACCCTAACTCTAACTCTAACTCTAACCCTAACTCTAACTCTTTTTACCACATATCTAGCATATGTGTAATTACCATGGACAAGAATTCCATGTTTTTCGAAAAGAAGAGAAAACCTGTTTACTCAAAACTCATCTCTAATGCAACTCTAAGGGCAGTTCAGTTCAATCAATAAACATTTATTCAGAACACATATTTGCTGAATACTTTCAGGAATTAATCAGTCAACTGTATTTGTAAATGAAGCTCTAAATCTGTAAAACTTTCACAGTCCATTCACAGAAGGAAATACTTTTCCACAGAGAAGAATTTGAGCTTGTTACAAGCACAGTTTTGTGGGTCTAATTGCACGCACCACAAAACTTTTACAATCAAATAATTCATTTGTACTCTTTTGCTTCAGTGCTTGAAAATGAACCATATGAACAGTTTTGGTAAGATTTTCTCTCATTTCTTTCTCATACGAGTCGAGTCTAGCAGTTATAGTTTTTAATTCACATTATGTTGCTGTGTATTTTAAATGATTTGAGACAATTCAGACCCTGCTCTGCGATTTCTATTATGTGATCTTTGAGTGAACAGGTTTTCTGTTTTTTTTTTTTTTTCTTTCTTTTTTCTTCTGTCAAATTTGGCGAACAGTATGATGCACAGTGTAATAAAAATGCAGTCAATGTGGGGGAAGAATTAATTACCCCCTTTAGCAAATTCAGCCAGTTGTTTGAATAATTAGGGTTAGCTCCTTCAATGCTTTGATAAATAGGCAGGATCTTAATGTGATAGACCAATTCATAGCAACATTAAAGAGACTATCTGCTTCTGAGCAAAATTTTTAACTTAATTTCGACTTACATTTAAGAAAAAAACATATCAGTGTAAAAATTTGGGTGCTGGAATCATTTGAAGGTCTGACTGAACTTGATGCTCCTGTATGTCACCCGTGTTCACGTCTATTATTTAAAACTGAAAGGAGATTGATAATCGACATTAAGATACCTGTCCTGCACTGCAGTGCCATTGATTGTTTCCAGTCTTGCTTAGCTGGCCTTGTGGTGCAGAGCATGTTACAGACGTTAAGTCTTCGTCACCCTGAGCTGTATAGTGTCTTCATAAATTATTTAGTCTAAACAGAGTTGATGCATCTGCACTCCATGTAAGGCTTGTGCATGAAACAGATTTAGCTCGAGAGACTTGAACGGCAGAGAGGTCTTTAAGAGATTCCCGAATCAAGCTGCTTAGGCTTGAGTGCTGCTTCAACCCTCAACATCCAACCAACATCATGATCATCTTCAACTGGCATTTCTTTTCTTTTTTTTTAAGTTTACAAAGGGTAAAAAGAAAGAATAATTTAACAGGGAAAAAAATGATTTGTGGTGCTCATGAAAGCCTTCATGAAAACTCATGAAACTTTTCACATTGACCAATATGTTGTTCTCTATGTAGAGAACTAAAGAGAAGTAAAATATTTCACTATGAAGTAGTCAACACACCCATTTTTTTTTACCTTTAAAAGGCCCATCATATTATCATTTGACTGTTTTTGTTTCTTTCGAATAAAAGGTCATGGCATAAGAAATGTTACCTACCGGAAATGGAAAAAAGTACAGGCACTTTTTGTATTAAAGTCATTTCATACATAATCTATAAGATTTATTTATGTAATTCATTGAAAAATTAAATTGCCCCAATGAAATGCACTTAAAGATGGTGACTAATGATGACTACTGATTGTGTCCCTTACATAAGACTGATAAGACTGATAAGACTTATTTCTCAGTATTCTACAGCTGTATGACAGTTTATCAGATGACTTCAATTTCCAACTCACCATGAGGCCTGTGTAGCTTGGCCTCTTACTGAGCTGTCCGCCTGTTGGACAAGGACATGCCTTGGGCTGCCTGGTTCCCATGGGGACTGTAGGGTCGCCATGGACACCATGGCCAGTTGCCATTTGCTCCCTCCCCTCTTTTCTTTTCTAGCCCCCTCACACTCTCCTCCCTTGCTTGGCACCCTTTAACTGGCTCGTTGGGTATCGGAGGCCATTTCTAACGCAGTGCCAGATGTTTGCCTGAAGCTTTGTTTTTACGTCTACAGTTGCTCATTTGCATTTTTTCCAGCAGGACTTAGAATTGAGGTCAGATCCAATCTGATCATAGAGCTGCTAACACCACAGCAAAAGAGATCTAAAAATGAGAATATTTTCACAAAAAGTCACATAGTCTATTATTAATATGTTATTAATGGATATCAGTCTAAAAATTTTAATATATATCTCCAATCCTTTATGGCCATGATTTGTCAAATATTGAGCAAATATTGAATTCTCTCAACTGTATTATTCTTCCTGACATAGCTATTCTAGAGTCGCCATATTGTTATGAATCTTTGTCCATTCTTTCTGACATATCTGTCATACACTGCCTTCTTCAAATCAGGTCTGCAGGACAAGATGTTCATGACAAAACCTTGCCCCTTTTCTTTTGGTGTTCTTTTAGTTTCAGACTATTTTTTCTCTTGATTTTGCTTTGTATTTTGGATTGCTTTGTTGCAGAATAGAATTTTAAGGATAAACACAAAACAATCTCTAACATGTCAGACTCAACCTCAGACAGAGAATTAGGATCCATGCGCCGAGGTACTTTAATACAAAATCCATACAATGCAAACATTCAAAATGAAATCACTGTTGAGATCAAAGATGGTAAGCAGTCAGTATGCAGAAAACAGTGCAAACAGGCCAGAGGATAAACCAAAAAACAAATCAAGACCACAAACAAAGGGTCAAACGGAGCATAAACGATCAGGAGAATAACAAGATTCAGTACTTGCACAACTGTTTGTCAAGTCTTCCCAGTGATTGAATGTTCTTTGTATATGTTTATATACTAGGAAGTCAGGACGTGAACTGGAAATGGAATGGCAGACGTTGCATTAGAATTCCGGATACTGTGGTCTCTGTTGTGTTACACAACCTTAAAGCGTTTTCTGCATTTGTGGGAAGTCAAACCAATTTGCCATCTTTTTGTTACCTGTCAGAGATTAAAGTAATTGAAAGTCCTTTAATGATGGTATTCACCAATCACTGATGATTACTTAATTGAGCCGTTTTGTTAGAAGGAGCTTCCTGCTTCCTGAATTCAGAAATTGCCTACAAAACGTGATTGTGTAATATGGACTATCAAAGCATTATAGGTTATACTGAGAAGTTGAAAGAGTGCCAAATAGATCAGGTAACTGCACCATGAGTTCTAAGATGATGAAACCTTCACAAGATGTTTTTCATAAAATGGGTGTGATCATAGTCCATTGGTTCCGTGGTTCACACAAATGGGAAACCTTTGGCTGTCTTCCAGCTGCCAACTTAGTGGAGAGTATGGATTGATCCAGTTGCAGGGAGTTGCAATATGGATCTTTTAGAGTGATTTGAGAAGCTAATTAATGCCTTGATGGCATGGGGGTGAGCACGGGCTTTCCTTTTGGGCAAATGCTGGAAGAAAATATTAGCTAAAAATGTCATTATCTTAAATGCTTGTCTTTGCATTCGCATCATTAACGAATTTGCATTATGCTGTTAATTTTGCTCATTTGTTTTCTAGAACTGTTGAAAAGACCTCACAGTTAATGTTTCAAATGTCTAATTTCTTCCGAATGCAGCAAATATTTCATTGACACAATATTTTCAGAACCACCTAATTAATATGCAGCATCAATCTCACATCTGCATATTGAAGTTACCAGATGTGACATGTTCCCATCTGCTCTATCTCAGCTAACACATGTGGTCTATGCAATTCTGGTTAAAGTCACTGAACAGTAGAATATTGGCTTTCACTATATTTATAAATAGCCATATCACAACCTTCATTTTTTCACAGAGCCTTCAGCTTTGACAGCCAATAATTACAAAAGCATGGATGCTGAGCAACAGGAGACAGAACAACCAGATTGAACATTGAACACATTTAACAAGTTAGAGGTTTAGCACTGTTGTCTAAAACAAAATCAAAGGAAGTTCTCACATTGGGGGACAATTAATTACTCTTAAGTATCAATAATTAAAATGAGCCTGCCCACGTCTAAGCATGCAATGGTAAAAAACGAGTAGTCGGAGGAAATTGGGCCACCTGCCAACAAATCCATCACTTCAGAACACAATACAATGCTGGTCACGTCAGCGATGATTGCAGATTCTTTCCCTCTTGACATCTCGCCCATCAGAATGCTCTGAGTGGGTTAATGCAGTTGTTATTCAATTGGGATATTTATTAGTCTCATGGTCCATCCTCTTGTCATTGAGATAGCTGCTGGCATCTTGCTCATTAGTCCAAAATGCATGGCAGGAGCAATGATGATTGGCAGTATCAAGGCCAACTTATGAGCTTGCAGACTAGACAGGCATGAAATTGCAATTGGGGAATGAAACCGGAGAAAGCAAGGGAAGACTACCAGAGAGATGGCTGGCTTCTCTCCACCCCACACTATAATCATCAAGTTAATCTCAGTGTCCAAATGCATTTGTGATGAGTCTGGCTGGGGCCAGAAGCACCCAGGGCTCAAGCTGTTGATGGATGGTGTAGCAACATAAATGAGGCTCACAAGACACTGCCCACCCCCCCTTTTTCCCTTCTGTTCTGCCAGTCAAGGCTGATGTTGATGAAATGGAAACCAACAAAGGTTCTAATTTTATATTAATCTTTATATACTATGCTTGTATAGAAATTATACGGATTTGGAATAATACACTATGCTTGTAGTATATGGAATTATATACTGTGCTTGTATACCTGATAAGAATATGTAATCTGTTGCGAACCTTTATTCATAGTTCCTCTTAAGGATCGATTGTCCAACTGTGGCATCCATCCATCAAATCCTGCGTTACCTGCAAGTCTTATGATGGTGTTAATGTATGAGGACTCACACAGACTCTCATTAAATGCATTTAAGATATGCAGTTGTATATGAAAGGAACAAACATGACAGGGTGTGGTGTTATAGCAAATAATGAATGGTGGGGATTTTGTGGTGGTGCCCAACGCTAAACAGAGTTACTGTTACCACCCAGAAGTTGATTATTTCCCCAAAACAGCATGTGCTCAAGTGTTTTAGTCCTTTTATACCATATTAAGTTGCCAACATTAAAATTTTTTAAATGATTGAAAAAGACACATCATCACTTTTAATCCATTTATAGTTACATTTAAGCAGCTGCAAACAGTTTTTCCCTCATCAGTCTGTTTTTTTTCCTCTATTGAAGTTAATAAGACAAATGCAGATTGTTGTGTACTAAGAAACCTTAAAACCCTCATTCTGCATGTTTTCAGATGTCAGAGAACTTGGGTTACAGCTTTACCTCTGACTTTTCCAAAGCACTGGTACTGGAGTCTCCTTCTAAAAATGCTAAATATAAATGTCTCATTTATATATCTCATTCCTTATTTTTTATTATTATTATAAATCTGTTTCTGTGACGAGTCCACCAAGTCCTCTAAGTTGCCACTGTAGGCTATTGATGGATAAAATATATTAGAACAAGAGTGTTAATATAGAAACATTCTGACCGATCAGATTTGAGAATTAAGATTTCAGAATGAATTCTTTTAACATCTTCTGTCTGACAGAACCTTTTTTGGGTAACATTTGTGAACCTGGACTGCAAGGTCTTTGTGTAATATGTGTCATGTCCGTGTTTTTCCCTTAAAGATACAGACTACATCACTGCAGAAGAAGCACAGAAAGTGGAAAAGATGCTGGCTTTTCTGACCGAGGAGTCCAAGCAGGCTGCAGCCACAACAGCGGTGAGTACATAGATATAAACCAGTACCTGTATCAGGATCCCCATACAATTACAGCTATGAGCACGCTGCTCCAGTTAAGGAGAGAAGTTTTAATATACATTGAACTCTTCAGTAGTTTCATCTTGCTTTTTTTCTGTACTTATTGATGTATCAATAATTAGTAGGGGTGTAACAATACACTCCAATCACAGTTTTGATTCAATTCACGATACTGGCTTCACGATTCAATTAGATTCAATTTTAATGACGAAATTGATAAAAAAAAAAATTCCTTTTTATGTCTGAATCATAAACAATGTGCATTTCTGTATGTATAATAATAATGCCTGTGAAATTGCTAGGTAAAGCACATTTATTAATAAGGATATGCATATTAAGCCCATTTTACACTCAACTTGATGTTTTTCTAATTGATGTTGTATTGTATGTTCTATACAATAATTATATAATAATTTGCATTATTAGCTGTTGTTACAATAGCCTGTTTCTCTTTGTCTCTCACTGAAACTTTAACAATTATTGTACAATTTTATTAACTTTTCAAAGTAGCTTATTACCCCAGCCCTACAAAAAAGTCTAAAAATGGTGACTAGAATAAACTTAATTTTTCCTTAATATTTTTCGCCCTGTGGTTCCTTCATGGCCTTTCAAAACCCTGAGTGGTGAGATATCTTCATGATAATATAACACAAGTCCTGTTGAGTTTCTACTATTGAGTCACTTAAAATGACCTGAGGACTGAAAACCTTTATAGACACTAGAGCTGCAGCACTCAAGTTCACATCTTGGATTCTAGTCTGGTCTCAAGATGTTTTCTGTATTGAACTGGACTTGTCTTGGAATTATTGGCATTTGTACTTGGACTTGTTTCTGTTTGGCATTGATCTCACTAAAAATGGTCTTCATCCCGACTGAGAGTTTGTAAAAAAACATAATGTTTGTGTTGTCTTTTCTTTTCACAAAGTTTGAAGTGAAGGAACCCAGTCTTCTAGAAAAGAGCTTAATCACTGGTGTAATGCACAAATGAAGCCCGCTAGTTGAAGTAAAGGCTTGGCCTTGAAAAGAATTTAATGGTTTTAACTCTCGCTTTCATTTGGCCTCAATCTTGACTTGGCCTCAACCCCCTTAACTCTCAGTCTTGACTTGATCTGAGCTAACACTGGTCTTGGACATGTCTTGGATTTGACAGTGGTTGTCTCGTCTGCAGCCCTAGTACACACATTGCTTAACCTCAAGCAAACATGATCCTAGATAAAGGCAATTTTTTTTAAATGACCTTATTTGAAAAAGCACTCATAAATATCATGAATCCAAACACCTGAACTTTGTTTCAGATTGGATAAAATGTCCATTTACTATGCCCTATTTGCATTGTATCTCTTGTTTCTAAATAATTAACAAGTCATTAGTCATTATAATGCACTATAGAGGGTTTAGTAAAAGCCATTAAAGTGTTTTTGAGGTCAGATTAAAGAGATACAGGAGGATCCTGTGGCTTGGCTTTAATGGACTGAGTGTGTATTCCATGTTGGGGCGTGCACATTTGCTGCTCCCAGCTCTGAGAGAATACCGCATAGTTAGACTGCAGAAAACAGAGCCGTCTGCAGTATGAAATATGATCTCCGGTGCCTTCTCTTCCTAAGCAGGCTGAGGCAAAATCTGATTTTATGTGCTCTAGATGCATCCATGATTCAGCCAGAACCCTCTCTTACATTAGAAAGTCAGACTGGTCTTTAATGTAGTGTGGTGATAGGTGCAGGGCCATTTCTCAAATTTCACATGACTGCATTTTGGAGTATGAAGTTTACGGTGTGTTAGAGAACAGCTGCCAGTCTGGTCAGTGTCAAACCCGGAGTCTACGCTGCATCATACGGCAAGCACACAGTTCTCGTGATATATCATTAGAAGGTTGAGGAGATGAAATGAAACTTGGTTTGGTTTTGAGTTTGCACTCCTATGCAGGTGTTAACTGAGGATATTTACACTCATTGTACCTAGAGAGATCTTTGTAAATGACTAAAATTGATAAATCAGTGCTATCACTCTGGTATTTTCCAGCCAAATAATGTTCACCATATAGGTTTATGGTTTTTGTTTCAAGGAACCATTGTAGGGTATGTTTGTTCTCATTAATATAGAAAATTACCATTAGACGTACAGCCGTGTACATACACACGTACATGCCATATACACTTACACGAAGAAACGTTTTTTTTGTTGATATTAAATTTTATTATTCCAATCACTCTTTTTTTCAATTATTCTTGCAATATTGTATTTAGGTCCAAGGGAGCATTGTGTAAAATAGACTATATGTCCTATAAACTCTTAAGTAAGATTA
>CM074964.1:14508008-14520609 GCA_037577455.1 Pangasius macronema | reverse complement strand
GGGGAAGAATGGGAAAGTTACTTATCTTATTATAGTGTGTAGTCCCTTCTTTAGAATAACCCACCTCCCTTTTTTTGGGAGTTGACAGAATATCTAAAAATAGCATCATATGAACACCCTTGATAAAAAAATACAAATAAAAGCATCAGTAGATTCATTTCAGCTCATACTCAAAAGTATGTGAACAGCTGACCATCACTGCTATATGTGATTTTTTTGGACATCCCATTCCAGATTTATTCCCTCTTTGCTGTTACAGTAACCTCCACTCTTCTGGGACGGTGTTGAGTGGGGTTTGGGCAGACTAGTGGGGTTCTTTCACTTCAGCCTTGGCAGACCATGTGTTCATGGATCTTGCTTTGTGCACAGGGGCATTGTCATGCTGGAACAGGTTTGGGCCTTTTTAGTTTCAGTGAAGGGAAATTTATATGCTATAAAATTGTGTGGTTCCAACATTGTGGCAACAGTGTGGGGGATACCCACATATGCGTATGATGGTGTGAAGTGTCCAGATACTTTTACAGTATTATAGGATTTGCTCTTACTGTAACCAGCTGTCTGTTTTCCGTGGTCTCTCAGATCGACATATGGTGCAGCCCTGAGCATGTGATGTTTAATAAGGATGTACCCTTTAGTTAGTTTTGCTGTTGTTTTCTGATATGCTGTTTTCTTTTTGGTTTACGAATGTGTTTTTCACTTACGGGTCACCGTACATGAGTGATGAATGCAGTATAAATAATTGGTTTCTGAGCTATGCTAGTTTATTTTCATTTTAATATTTCATATCTCATTTGCTTTGAACCTCAGCATTTAGAATGGTGTCTCTTGAAACATGTTTGTCTAAGGTGATGCAAATTGTGTATGAAGAAATCCATAAATTACTTTTGGTCGTAGCTCAGCTTGAAAATTTGTGTGGAATATTCATCTGTGTTACATCTACATTCATCATTCTTGCTCTGTGGAATCAGAATCTCCAGCCTCATGCTGTGCTCAGTGCTGTAAACACCTCCAGTTCATTCTGAAATACCACTCTGTCTGTGTCAACTAGGGCACATCAGAAGAAAGGTCACTTGTCAGATATGAGCCAGAGTTCTGTGGAGAGCTGATGGTCCTCTTACTGGGTGAAACCTTCGAGCAGCAGTGTGATTCCTCAGCTGGAAATGCCCTGGTTTCCAGAATCACAGGAAACTGATACAGCACTAAGGACTGCTGATGCAGCGCTGCAGCAGAGATTACAGCTGGACTAATGAAGCAGGACAGGCAGATGTGTTAAACTGTATTCAAAAAGGACCCTAAGTGGACGATCACGGAACCCGACCATTTATAACTGTGTACTTATTTCTTTTTTTTACAACCTTTTCACCCGTGAAGGTTTAGTGCAGGAGGAATATCCATTAAAAAAAGCATGTTTCCTGGAGGAAAATACTGTGCATGCTGAGCGTAGTGAGTGATGAAAGCAATAGCTCTCATAGGGGTTACAAAGTTTTAATGCTCATTATTGGAGAAGGTGAAAGATAGGAAGAAAAAAGAAAGGTAGAAAAGAGAAAAATAGAAAAAGCAAGAAAAATAAAGATAAAAGGGAAAGAAGAAAGAAAGAAAGAAAGAAAGAAAGAAAGGACATGTGGGTGGAAAAAAGAAAGATATATAAAGAAAGGATATGTGGGTGTAAAAAAGAAAGATATATAAAGAAAGAAAGGATGGTGGATGGAAAGAAAGAAAGGAAGAAAGGAGGGTGGATAGATGGATGAGAGAAAGAAAGAAACAGCAAAAGGATGGGTGGATGGTAAAGAAAGAACGAAAGGATGGGTGGATGGATGAGAAAGACAGAAAGAAACTGGGGATGGATGAGTGGATGGGAGGATAAAAAGCCAGCAGCAGTAAATATATTTGAGACTTGCAGCTGTGCAGGATTGCTGAGTGCCTCTGCGCACTTGGAAGTGAACCCTAATTTAAAGGAAGTGCATGGAAAAGAACAAAATGAACTACTGCAGTACCATTCAGCTGTCCGGTTGCCTGGAGCTGTGGAACTGAGGAACTGTGGAACTGAGGAACTGTGGAACTGAGGAACTGTGGAACTGTGGAACTGAGGAACTGTGGAGCTGTGGAACTGAGGAACTGTGGAACTGAGGAACTGTGGAACTGTGGAACTGTGGAACTGAGGAACTGTGGAACTGTGGAACTGTGGAACTGAGGAACTGTGGAGCTGAGGAACNCTGAGGAACTGAGGAACTGAGGAACTGTGGAACTGAAGAACTGTGGAACTGTGGAACTGAGGAACTGAGGAACTGTGGAGCTGAGGAACTGAGGAACTGAGGAATTGTGGAACTGTGGAACTGAGGAATTGTGGAACTGAGGAACTTTGCTGTCCTTCACTCAGCATAGGAAATAAGGAGATTTGTACTCTATAGGATTCTCAGACATTAATGACACGCAGCACTGGGATTCAATCACATTTAGGGCAAACAAATGTAATTAATCTTAAAAATACTCATGTGAGCCTTTAGCTGGGTTTTCCCTGTGTGCTTGGTTTCATTTGAAATTGGAAGGTTCAGACTGCGAACCTACAACCCGCATTTGCAATTCAATCATTCTGGGGAGCACCCAGACTACTGTTTCTTTCCCTAAGAAGAAAAACAGTTCACATTTCGAATGTATTGCCCCCCTCTTCCGCTCCTTGCCATTGCAGAATCTTCTGGTTTGTTTCTGATCCGTAAACCAATTCGTCGAAGATGGAACTGCAAAGCTACCTCCACCTTTGCAGTCCTGCACTGTAGTGTATCTTTGTCTTTTTTAGATGTAGTTTCTTTTACTTAAAGTGAATGACCTTGTTCTGTCAAATTACTTTAGACTAGAGACATCACTACACACGACGTTGCCTCCCTTTTTTTTTGTACTTCCTTTTGTATCATTCAAACATGACTGGCGCTGCAACACACACTGGAACAATAGGGTCCAGTACTAAGAGCTCTACTGTAAGCTCATGAAGTTAGCTCACCTGAGTCATAGTGAATGGTGACTGGGCAGGAAGGAAGGAAGAAAGAAAAATGAAGGAATGTCATGAACGAAAGAAAAATGAAGGAAAGGAAAACAAAGGAAGAAAAGCTAAGGAACTAAGCAAGAAAAAAAGCCGAGGAAGTAAACTATAGAAGGAAGGAAGGAACCTAAGGAAGAAAGGAAGGACACTAAGGAAGAAATGAAAATTTAGGAAGAAAACTAAAGGAGGGAGGAAGGAGGGAAGGAAACAAAGTAAATGAAGGAAGGAAGTGAACAGGAAAGAAAGAAGGAAACAGGAAGGAGACTAAGGAAGGAAGAAAACAGATGAAAGAAACTAAGGGAGGAAGGCAACTAAGGAAAAAGAAGGAAACAAACAAATAAGCAGACAGTGGATGGAAGAAGAAGAAGGATGGAAGGAGAGGAATGAAGGAAATGAAGGAAATTAAGAAAAGGAGGAAGAAAACAAAGGAAGGATGGGAGGAAAACAGCAGTGAAGGATATAAATAAAGGAAGGAGGAAATGGAGGGAGAGAGAAAAGGAAAGAATAAAGGAATAAAAGAAACAAGGGTAGGGTGGGAGGAATCTAGGAACGAAGGAGAGGAATAAAGGGAGGACACAAAGCTTTCCTTTATTCCTCTTCTTTGTTCCTAGCGAAGGAAGTGAAGGAAGAAAGAATGGAATGACCACAAGAGAAAATAAGAAAGAAATAAAGAAACAAACAAGCAAACAATAGAAGGATGGAAGAAGATGAAGATGAATGAAAGAAAGAAAGAATGGGGGATTAAAAAGAAAGGAGTAAATGACAGAAGGCCATAAAAGGAAGGAAGGAAGGAAGAATTGAATTGTAAAGCCACTTGCAATCGTACTTTTTGCATTCCTGAAACTATAGTGTCACATATCCTTTTACGTTTATTATTCTAGTGTAAGATTCCCAAATTTAAACNGTAACCTTTTTGTTGGTTCATATAAACTCTTTATGATCGAGATGATGCTCTAGTGATGCTCTGTGCTTAACTTGATAGTGCTTAATCCAGAAAGTGCCTTTCAGCAGTGTATCAGGTGTTGAGAGTTCATGAGGTTAATACTGTCAGTAATAGGGCTTTAAACAGGGCTCATTCTTTGCACCACGGTTCGATCATTGTAGCGTAATTGCACATGGGGGTAGGGGGTGGAGGTGGTTTGGATGGGGGTCAGTGTATCCCCTAACAATTCTCCAGACAATCAGTTCTTTTGTTTTTCTCACATTGAATGACAAGTTGTTGTTGATGCCCTATTCTTCAAGGAATTCCACCTTCTCCCTTGTCTCATTACTGACAGTGATCCATCCCATGACTCGGCTGTCATCATTGTGGTTAATGAAATGTCATGCTTGATGAAACAGCTGTGGTGCAATTGGATGGAAGTGGGCCGTTATTAACGTGGCCCAAACAATTTGCATGAAGTCATACATGCTGTTTTTCTTAGGAAAAAACAAATCGTTCTATGTAGCTCCCTAAAAGATTTCTTCCTGTGGGGAAAAACTCTGAAAGTTTCTTTGCAGAACTTTCCCAGTAAAACCCTATTATTTTATAATCCTTCATCTAATTTCCCTCAAGCTGTTCTGTAAGGAATAAAACACTTAGACTGGAGACTCCTTTCCAAATTTGCCTTATAAACATCTTCTCACAGCAATATCAATAATTATACTGTGTTAATTAACGACCGCTGTTTATTATTAGGCTTAGATGTCATTGAATTTCTGGAACACAAGTCACTATGAATTAGCTGTTACTATAGGATTGATATGTTGCAACGAGTGCGTTAATATAAACCTTACACCCAGAACTACTGTCAGAGATGCTATTATAGAAAATTAATCAACACCTACTTGATCAATCAGGTGTAAGCTGTGGTATTAAATGAGATAACGGCTCTTAAGATGGCCTCCAATGACCTCCAAAAAAGGGCATGCTGAAAATACTGTAAGAAACCAGACTTGTTCAGAGCGTGGTGTTTGATGTATATGACATCCAGCGATCTTAAATGCTGATGCAAAGCCAATAAACAACCTCTTTGCAATAATCGTTGCATTGCTAGTTGTTAGGGCACCATTGACCAAAGCACCACCATTGCCACCATTAAATGGAACAGCTTGTTCAGCTGAATTTGTTAGCCGATGATGTTTGCACGCCTTACCGTATGGACTGCCTCGAAAAGAAATCGCCACTGCAGCGGTTCTTCGAGTGTTGTCCTGTCAGCACATTTTCTCTGGCTGGAAACAAATATATCACCACCATCACAGAATGCTGGACTTTTGTGCAATGTGCCTTAAGCCCTGAATCATATTCCCTAAACCGATAGCACATCATTCTAAATTTTATTTGAGTCTGGTTCCAGGTTTTAAAATCAGATCTAGTATGAGTACACTGTTAAAGGAGGCAGAATGAAGATCATTGAGAAATCTGTCAGGTACTGGACAGTTTTGTTTGCTGGCTTGGTTTTTTCAGCATTTCATTTGGCATGTAGTCACTACATTTTGGAGTGTCAGCTTCAGTTTGAAAGATTTGCATATATATTTGATTAGTGTTTCAGTTCCCAGCAGAGGAAGAAAAAAAGCTTGAGCTTTTCTGAGCAGAATATACTGTTGTGACTATAGTGAATACAGTTTTAGCTGTTATAAGTGATAAAGGGTACTAACTTGTATAGATATAAAAATATCTCAGACGTTCAACAAAATTAAATGTAACTAAAAATGGATAAAAAAATGCAATATTTCTTTGGCAAATAAGATGTATAAAGCACTTAAGGATGTGCTGTTATAGGGATATAATCAACTATAACAGCACACCCTATTATTTTATAAATAATATACACTTAATTGTTTTCTTGGCATTTGATTGCCCTTTATTCGGAAATATTTCTAATCATGTTTGTTACCTTGCGATAGGCCGGCGTCCCATCCAGGGTGTATTCCCGCCTGGGATAGGCTCCAGATCCACAGTGACCTTGAGCAGGATTTGTGAGCCTCTTTACATTATGTATTTGTGTAATAAATTAGGATGAGTCTGAGAGAAGAACCAGGGAAGCATATCCCATTCCTCCTCAAGTTATAAACGATAAATTGATTTTTTCTTTCTTTTTTTGGGGGGGAGAAACTAGCCTTTTCCTCTTGTATGATCCAGCGGTTCAGCTCTTGAAAACCAGTCTGATGCCTCACTGAAGGAGAAAAATACACAATAAACAGACATAAATAAATAACAAGCTTACAGATTTAGACTCCATCCTTGATGCTGTCATTGGCTTTATTTTTGGCTTCTGAGCCCTTCGATTTTGTCAGCGCTTTGTTACCTCCACCAGTCAACTTTGTAACACTTTGATATCTCTAATGCACACTTTGACTCTCATCATTTTCCCTCAGTCACCGTATTAGTAAAGCAAATGTGCATGACAAATGAATTTAATTTGCTCTGCCTCATCATTTATTATCAGTCAGTTTGGCAGATAGTGTCTTATATTTATATTAGGTTTTGCTTGATGAGACTTGCTGAGATCGATACTTTCAATGCCCACTTCTTTAGCGCGAGAGAGGTTTCTGAGTGTGTGTCATGAGGGCAATCAGAATGCATGGGGCAATTTCCTCAAAGTAATCTTGGTCAGTTGGTTTGTAGGGATGCATTGATACCATATGCATTTTTCCATCCTGAGTACACTAAGACCAGAGCTTTATGGACACCTGGCCTTTACACTCATATTTGGTTCTTCCCCAAACTGGTGCCACAAAGTGTGAGCTCGAGTGGCCTGCACAAACCCCACTGAACACCTTTGGGATGAACTGGAATGCCAACTGTGCCCCAGGCCTCCTCACCCAGCATCAATGACTGGCCGAACTAATGCTCGTGAGGCTGAATGGACACAAATCCCCAAGCCACACTCCAAAATCTAGTGGAAAGCCTTCCGAGAAGTTTGGCAGTTATTATAACAGCAAAGGGAACTGTATCTGGAATGGGATGTTTAACCAGCACATATGGGTTTGATAGTCAAGTGTTCACAAACTTTTGGCCATATAGTGTACATGTACATGCTCTTTTGTACCTGTCGAAACCATATACTGATAACGACTTTAGAAGCCTACTTAGTATTAAGCAATGAGTGATGTCATGGAACATTGACATGAACACGCTCTGTTTATGTTGGTTACTGCCGTATGCTGCTACCAATGAGCTTCCCGTGCTGAGTTTTATGTCTAAGATGTCATGGCATTTAAACATTATTTTTAGTAAAGAGCACGAAGCTGACATGAGATACCAGAGCAGTATCAGCAAGCCTTCACTGTGATCATTAAAAATGATTGCAAGTGCCCTTAATTGCACCTTGTCACATGAGCAATGTGTAGACCCAAAGTGTGCATATCTGATAAACAAGTACTCAGTGCTCGCAGAACTGAAGTGCTCTCACATGGGACAGTTTCTCTGAATGCTCTTTTCACTGCTCCATGCTCTGCTCTTTATGTGATACTGTTTAAATGTAGTACGAAATTATATCAGGTTACTTGTATTGTAGGAAGACACTGTAGTGTAAAATTTCCACAAAGCAGTTTGCAGTCTGCTTCCTCTAGGGCCAAACATAACATATTGTAATGTGGTATTTTGTCATAACATATTGTCATGTGAGTTTTTTTTTTTTTTTTAAATAAATAAATAAATACAAGTAAATGAGCACCGTATTGGGCCAGTATCTGTATCATTGCATGCTTATTGGTTTATGATGATGAATACCATCTTTGTCCAGTTCCCAAGTAATGGGTTCTGTATGGCATATTATATAAAGTTATTTCAAAAATATAAACTCAGTATGTGAGGGTGGTCAAGGTTGGCGCAGCTGAAATACACTCGGAATAAATGAGCCTGCCCTCTATTACCATGACACTAGATCCCCATCTGGGCACTTAGTGGTAACAAGTGAAGAGAGAAAGAATGTGGAGAGAGTGAATGGACTTGTATTTCCCTCCATCCTGAGCCAACCACCAAACAGAAACTCAATCAGTCCCTCTGGAACCCATTCGACTTTGAGAAGGACGTATGGAAGAGTAGATATGAACACAAATAGCTCTAGTCAGTTCAGAGTACTCCGAAGAAAAAGTTAGCACGCAATTGATAGCCTTGCTGACTTTGGCAATAGTGCAACCTGAGATGAATACACTTCCAAAGATGCAATTTACTCAGTACTAAAGTGCAAAGTCCTCATTGAACCCTTGCATTCAATGCTTCTCTGCTGTGTGTTTTTTGTTTGTTTGTTTGTTTGTTTTTTTAAACTGAGCAGGGGCATGCTGGGAGAGACAGTAGACGTTGCTAAATCTAATCTCTCTTAGTTGTTTTTTGTTTTATATAGATCTGTTAAAGCCTGTAACAAGCAAGATGAAAAAATCACCCCAGGAATTAAGAGGTTTACACTACACTTTCTGTAGTGTATATACTGTATATTGCGTAGACGGCAGAAGCCTTCTGAAAAAAAAAAAGTAGAGCTAATTCACCCTTCAGTAGATAGGAGTGGAAATTGATCAGCACAGAACCAGATTTATGGAGTTGGCTGTTTGCAATATGTATATTCAGTGAACGAAATGAGTTTTGTAGAGTGCTAGTCCTGCTTATTTTCTGACAGTATCCATTAACCTAACCACTAGCCTCATTTCCTCCAGAGTGGTGACAACCCTGAAATGAAACCACACCCCTAAAAGCTTTCTCAAGGGGCCAAGGACTAAAGGATGGATGCAAATGCTTCTTACTTCCTGTTGTTTATTTTCTTCTTTGCTGAAGCTCACTCAACTCCAATCAAACTGTTCTTTATGTTACTACTCTTAAAGCTTAAACTTTTAATGATGTGAAGTTCAGAACCTAGCATGTGCAGCAACATGTCCAGCATGAGCACTCGGCCTTCCTTAAATGTGTAATATTTTTAGAGCCCACTACTTCCTGTGGGGAAATTTGCAGTTGTGATGAAAACATGGGCTCAACTTCTGCTTCTCTCTAACAGTTGAAACTACGTAAGAACACATAATAACTAGCTATTTCTCATCAGCAATCAAATCTGTAGATTAGAATAGTTAAAATACTTTCTATTTATATACACACTTCATTGCACCCACACTATAATGCAGTTGTGACATACATATATACATACATACATACATATATACATATGTGTATATACAGTGTATATATACATACACCTGATGCCTGCTTGTTTCTAGTGCTCGCCCCAACAGCATAGTGCTGACTCCACCTACAACATAGTGCTGGCCTCTCCCACAACATAGTGCTGGTTACACCCACAGCATAGTGCTGGTTACACCCACAGCATAGTGCTGGCCCCTCTCACAGCATAGTGCTGGCCCCTCTCACAGCATAGTGCTGGCCCCTCTCACAGCGTAGTGCTCGCCCCTCTCACAGCGTAGTGCTCGCCCCTCTCACAGCGTAGTGCTGGCCCCTCTCACAGCGTAGTGCTGGCCCCTCTCACAGCATAGTGCTGGCCCCTCTCACAGCATAGTGCTCGCCCCTCTCACAGCATAGTGCTCGCCCCTCTCACAGCGTAGTGCTGGCCCCTCTCACAGCGTAGTGCTGGCCCCTCTCACAGCGTAGTGCTGGCCCCTCTCACAGCATAGTGCTCGCCCCTCTCACAGCATAGTGCTCGCCCCTCTCACAGTATAGTGCTGGTCCCTCCCACAGCGTAGTGCTGGCCCCTCTCACAGCGTAGTGCTGGCCCCTCTCACAGCATAGTGCTGGCCTCTCTCACAGCATAGTGCTGGCTCCACCTACAGGTCCTCCCACATTTCTAGTACATTCTACACAGGACAGTAGAAATTATTTCATAGCANGGCTTGCCCTAAAATTTCATTAAAATGTGACACTGAAATGTTTACCAAAGAGTCTATATTATTCTTCAATCTTGATGGAATTTAATATTTTAGTGAATCAAATGATCAGATATCTCATTGTTGTATTATGCTGTTTATTCATGTAATTCAAACTGTTTTCTGTAAACAGTGAAGCCTGTGTGAAAATCTCTCCTTTCACATGGCTAATACTCACAAAGCTGGTGCATCGCTTGGTGTTTGTTACACGTTTGTGTATGTGGTGCTTTAATGGGACAAAAGATGAATGCTCATTGGACAACAGGCTTTAAATGCATCATATGTATAGTCTGTGATGGACAGTTGTGCTTCCTCTGTTAACTACCAGCCACCACTGTTTTCTACATAGGAGGTTATAAATTATTTCATATAGTTTCTAGTACATTCTATATAGTTTGGATCAACTGTAACCCAAACTTTCTTTACATTCCACCAATTTCTGTGGAGGAAAATTACTGATATTTTAACATCAATCAACATATCTTTAACCAGACACGTAACTGGACACAAATTATTACCTCAGTGAATGACAAATGTCTGGAGTTTATTTCTGGGCTGGAAAAATGTAAATAGATCACACTATTTTTTTTAAGGTACCTATGAAATGTTTTCATTGTTATAGTTCTTGAACTATGTTACAAACTGCACCTTAAATATCCATACGTAAGTCTGGTTAACCAAGTCTACTTTGGACAGCACACTTTTCATGAGTCATCTTACAGTATCACAGTCCTACATCAGTATGGTTTTATATAACAAACTCAAAAGAAAAGCACACCAGCTGCTGTGAGCATCCCACTCCACCTTGATGCAATGTAGGCTTCAGATCTCCTCAGAGAATCACAGTATCTTTACCTGCTTGAGGCGACACAAGCTGTCCTGACCCTCTGTCCTCCTCTACACCATTTCACTATTCATGTTCCCAAATATTTCACATTTCAACCCAGCAGTCAAAAACTGAAAATAGTACCTTGTTGGTTTGGTTGGTTTGCTGAAGATCCTGTGGTGTGATGAGATTTTCGAACGCTTCCTTTTGTCCTTTTTTATCCTTCATGTTACAGAATAGCTATTGATAGCTTCAGTAACAAATCCAATTTGTTTTTATGTCAAAGTCGATAAACCCTATTCTGTAAAGCAGGTGCTATATATGCTGCAAGTCCACATTTTCAGCAATGGGATGGTGGTTTATTATCTCATACCACAGCGCCATTGAATTCTCGATTCTGATTGGTCAGAAGGTCTTGATTAATTTTCTATAGCAGCCGTTCTGACAATAGTGCCAGCCCCACAGGTTTATATTAATGTGCTTGTTCTAATACGTGTTCGGGTCTGGAGTAACAGCTTACACAGGGACTTGTATGACACGTAAACGGATTAAAAAAATGTGTGTAATTGTTGATATATTGAACTTTTTTGTGAGGTTTTACTTAGCATGAGCATTCACTTAACATCTTTGGAAGGAGTCTGTAGTGTTGGTGCTTTGCAGAAGTAAAGCTGTAACATAAGTTTTCCATGGGAAAGTCTTCAAGATGGAGGACTTTGTTGGTTCTTAGTAACATGACAAGCTGAATTATTATTTTTTTAAAATATTTTTTAATATCCAGAAAAGTGTATTCATTAGCAAATTCCTACACAAGAGAGAGAAAACTTGGGCTGTTCTTTATTTATTTATTTGTTTATTTATTTTTATTTATATATATTTTTTTAGTAATTACTTAACTCAGCTTTGTGTCTGTCCACACAGCATGTCCCAGAGTGTTTTATTCCTTTATTCCTTCTCAGCTGCTGTTGTTAATGTATATGTAATGATATGAAGAGGTTGCAGTGTTAATGGTGGGGATCGATAAAAAGCAAAGGATTATAATCACTCCAGAATGACGTTAATGGTAGACGGTGACGATCTGACTATGTCGTAGTTAATGCCTGTCTTAATGGTCATCTGTGTGCTCTTGTAATGATGGTACAAGGTGTTTAAATATGTTCAGCCTTCATCTGCATTATGAGCTTAAAGTAATACTTTACCAGGAATGCTAATTTGGTCAGCAGCGTATTAAATCTAGATGAGAACAGTTAGCACGATCCCATTTGCATAATGATAAGTGGCCTAGACTAGCCTTTATTGCTAGCAATATTAGCATTTTTCATTCAAGTACACCTTGTGCATGTGTGTGCGTCTAATTTTCATCCTTTCTTTTTCCCTCTCTGTAGCCCACCAGTGAAGACGACCTGTGTCCCATCTGCTATGCACACTCCATATCAGCCATCTTCAAGCCCTGCTCCCATAAATCCTGCAAGTGAGTTATCATCCACTCACCCATCAATACTTATTTATTTATTACACAAGCCACTCACAGCCTCTGATTGATCTAGGCTTATCGGGATCCATTTAAGAGATTAACATAATTAACGCTAAGTAGCTAAATGCCACGTTTGCTGTTACTCACTACTTAAGAAAATCCAAAAACTGGATTTATGCAGTCTGACAGTCAGTGTGCACTTCAGCTCAGTATTTCAATCAGTCTGGTTAAGGCAGAATATTTATTTTAGTTTTCTGTTCCCATCAATCGTGAAAAGTCTAGACATGTACATTCCTGGGCCAAGATCAAAAATGAGCAAGAATGAAACAAATGCGTTCCTGAGAGCTCCTGTGCCACCATTTGCTGGTTTACTTTTGCTGAAGTGAACTGTTTGGGGGGAAAAGCTAGAAACAGGGAAATTCAC